>CM076848.1:79603847-80077893 GCA_039519185.1 Astragalus membranaceus | reverse complement strand
TCCTTCAAGATCAAGTGATTTTCGTGGGATTCAAGAGGAGGTTCAAGTGTTCTTGGTTTTATTTTGATCTTCTTCTTCATTTCAAGCAAGATCTAGAGGTAAGCTCACAAACTCTTGCATTTTCTTTAATTTTCATTATGTAATCTCTCTTCTACTCCTCTTTCCTTCTTGAAAGAAGCTTTGAGGACTCATTTCAAACATTATTGGACAAGGACATTGGGAGCCTTGGGTGTTTGAGATGGGTCCTTGGCCTTGAAGGGAAGATTCTTGTGTTTGAATAATTTTCCTTGCATTTTACACATTTTTCACTAAATTTCATGAAATAAAACCTTGTTTTCCTCTTCTTTTAGCTTCGGCCATGTAGTGTTTTTTTTCTTGTTCATGCATTTCTTTGTTCATATCTTGTGTTGAAGTTGAATTTTTGGTGGGTTTATGCCTTACATAGCCTCGGGTTTGAGGATTAGAGACCTAGGGATTTTTGTTGCTTTTGTTTCTTTGATTTTGTGTTGAAATAAATGATGAAATAACAATTGTTTGAGCATGAAATGTATGCATAGGTCCTAGGGTTTATACTTATGAGCTCATTGATGTGATTTGGTTGCAAGAAATTGATGAAATTGTGCTTGATTTTGCCCATGATTGCATTCGGCCATAGGCCATGTCTTTTGGCCAAATTTTGCTCAAAACTTTGTTATTTTGATCTTGCATTTGTGTGTGCATTTGATTCAATTGTGTTTTTCACTTTTACCATTTCACATGTACCATTTCATTAATAATTTACTTTTCACTTTTTACCTTTACTAATTTTCAAAAATTACTTTCTACTCCAAGTAAAATAAATTTACCATTTCACTAACTTTTTACTAAAAGTTTTTACCACTTGCATCTTTGCATAAAAACCCCAAAACATTTTCTCACTTGCATTTCAAACTTTTTCAACTTTATAAAATAAACCCCAAAATACTTTTACCACTTTCAAGACCAAAAACATTTCATCTCATTTCCAAAACACCAAAACCCAAAAACATTTTACCACTTTCTTACCTAAACCTTTTACCAAAACATTTTCACCCTCATGCATCTTCATTCATCCCTATTTTATGCGACACTCTCATGCATCCTCTTGTCTACTCATTCATACATTCATTCTTGTATGCTCATGCATTCACATGCTTGCCTAATCATGCCTCATTGCTCACATGTTCATTCACCTAACCTAGAATACTCTATGCCTATGATCAATTGTATTCCTTTGTTCTTGATGCCATTTGAATGTCTTGACTTAATTGTGCACAAACCCTTCTACACAATCATGTGCCCTTATAAGACTACCAACATGTGTAGCATAGAGGCATATGTGCCCCTCTTGAGATTGCTTCCAACTTGTGTAGCAATTCCCCTTCACACACAAACACAATTGTTTTGAGAATTTTGTCTTGCATCTTTGACAATTGAATTCTTTGATTATATTGGCATGCTTAATCTTAGTTAGTGATCTACATGTTTATGACTGCTTGATTGTTGAGTATGTTTGAGCTTCATTCATTCATTTTGCATTTGGTTTTGGACATAGAATTCGATTGAAAATGATTTACCTATTTTCTAAAACTCTTTTCCAAACCAATTAATTTTCAAAGCATTTTCAATAAACAAAAATGAGCATGTAGTGGAGGTCACCCATAACCTTTGTTAGTTTGATCTCTATGAACGCTCTTCAATTTCACATGAGTACTTAGCGATGATTACCCATAACCTTTGTTAGTTTAATCATTCGCTAATGCTTCCTACTTCGAAAACCTTTTCGAAAATATAATAAAAGCAAGTTGTTACTAATAGTCAATCAGAGCCTTTGTTCGTCTGACTAGAGGTAACAACTCTTTTTGAGTATTTAGCAGTGATTACCCATAGCCTTTGTTAGTTTAATCACTCGCTAATGCTCGTCCTATTGCGAAAACTCACCAAAAGATAAAAAAACAAAAACCTTTCAGAAAAAGACAAAGGAGAACTACGTAAGCTTTGAGTTCTCCATCGCACCGGGAGATACGTAGGAGCGGGTCGTAACCCCCGTCAAGCACTTTTTCTCTAAAAAACCTTTTTTTTCTCCTTTCTTTCACATAAATAAGATTTTCACCAAGTCTTTTTCAATGCATTTTTTTTAATAAGAAGTAGGGAGGCAAGATTAAAGTATTTTCAAACCAACACACTAAAACCACACTTTTAATTAAAGGTTCCCTCTCAGTAGAGAGGATGTGTGGGGTGCTCGTACCTTCCCCACGCATAACCGACCCCCGAACCCAAATCTTCAGTTTTCAAAGGCCAATCGCTTTCCAAAAAAGGTTTTCCTAATATTTTCCTAAATAAATATTGGTGGCGACTCCGTTGTTTTAAAGAAAGTTGTAAACGAGAACAGTTCTCTCCCAAGGACTTTTTCGGGCGCAACAGCCGGCGACTCCGCTGGGGAAATTTTTTTTTTTTTTAAAAAAAAACAAACCTTTTTTAAAAAAAAGAGGGTCAAGCCTAATTAATTAAATGTGTGGTTCATGTGATTGATTTGAAAAGCTTTGTTTGTCTCTATTCTTCTTCTTTTTTTTATACGTTCATGTGCATTCACTTCTTCATCTCTTTCTTTGTGTGCTCTTTGTTTAAAATAGTAGATAGTTGCTTCTTTGCTTATACGCTTAGCTCCTTCATGCATTTCCCCTTCTTATTATGTCCCCTTCTTCTTCGCTCCCTTTCTAAGGTAAGTTCATATATTCCCCAATTCCCTCATGATCCCCTCTTCTCAGCTCCCTTTCTGAGGTAAGTAATGTGTTTGTTGTTGGTACCCTAGGCTAGTTGTATTTGAATGATATTGAACCCTAGGGTAGACGACATGCTATTGTCTGGACTGTCTGGATTTTCATTTGCAGGTGGGGTAGTTTTGAGGAAATGCCCTTCGCACACACACACTTATACCTTGAGATGATATGTGTTGATAGAAAAAGGCCATAACCCAGGTCTTCTAGGATACCTTAGGATGAGTGGATTCGAGTAGTGGGAGCCCATCAGGACCTTTGTCCGTTTGGCTACTCGCGAAAGTTTCAATCAGAGTTGTGCTCTTCCATGATGCTTCGTACCTAGCAGTTTGCTGCATTTACGGGGATTTTCATGAGAGAGACTGGGGCTCTGATGACCTTTGTGAGGGTGCGAATAGAGCCACATGAAAATTACCTCTAAAGTGCCCTAGATCGTAGGTTCTTCCCCCTTTTAGGTCACAAGGGCTTTCCAAATTGTGTGCTGCATTGTTGCATTCAGTTCAACCAATTTTTCCTCAAAAATTTTCAAAAATCAAAAATATGCTTTTCCTTTTTCAATAAACACCTATATGAGGTGGCATATAGCGTGTAAATTTTCAAACTACCACCTGTGCGAAACCAAAAAGAAAGAACATCATTGCATCTAGCATCATCACATCATTGCATCATTTGCATTTCATAAAAACTCCAATTTTGGAAAATCATTCATCATGCATCTAAGCTGTTTGCCGGAATTGTAAAGTAACTTGGAATCGTGTCATAGGCGTGAAAGAAAAAGTATCAATGGGATCAAAAAGCGAAGTGGTACTTAATTCAAGGTTTCCGGCTGTCAAGAGAATAGATATAGAGAGTTTGAAGGGATTTGTTGCCTTGATGGGGCCTGAAGAGAGGGATTTGTTCGGAAGGCTTATGGTAATCTCCTCAGATTGTTACAATTGGACGTTCAAGAGAGTGCTATCATGGCTCTGAGCCGATTCTATGATCCAGAAATCGGTGCTTCCTCTTCAAAGATTTTCAGCTATCACCAACCCTCGAGGAATATGAACAGATCCTGGGGTTTTCTAGGCCAAAGTCAGCACCTTACCAGTATCAGAAACATCGGTACACAGATCAGAAGTTTTCTCAGTTTTTGCAAGTCAGTGTGAGGGAATTAGTGCTTCATAAAGAAAGGAAGAATCGCCTCATGGGTTTTCAACTAAGCTATTTCGAGAGTTTATTGACAGCTCATGCTCAAGCTAGCAAATGGGGTCTTTTCAAGCAGTTGTTAGCCCTCATTATTTTCGGGATTGTCCTTTTCCCACAATTCGAGAGCTTCATTGATGAGAATGCCATTGGGCTCTTTTTAGCTTTCATCAGCAAAGATAACCCAATCAATCCCGTGCCAGCAGTTCTTGCAGATACTTACTATTCCTACACTCATCACCGTGCGTTAGGGAAGAAGAAAATTGTTTGCTCCCTCCATGTCTTGTACGCTTGGCTTCTTAATCATGTCATCACTCACCAGAAGAAAGCTACGGATTTGGTAAACTATGCCTTGAGTTGCGAGGTAGAAGCTAGAAGTGCGCAAGAATGGGTACATGCCTTGGGGGATCTCAATGCTCTCAAAATCAATTGGTTCACTTACTCGTGTTGGAAGGATAGGCCTTCAATACTGTTCCAGTGCGGCAATTTCCAGAATGTGCCCGTGATGGGAACCCAAGGTTATATCAATTACAATCCTTCTCTCACAATCAGACAACTTGGGTATCCCATGAAGAATGCACCCACTCAGGACATGTTGATCCCTGTCTTTCTTGACAAGGAAGATTCCAAGAACCAAGCTCTGCTTCAGAAAATTGCAAAAGCCTGGGAGAATCCGGTGTATAAGGATAAGGATGAGATCACCAAGAAGACTAGTGAGATCTCTTTCTATCAATGGCTTCACGAGAGAATGCAAGATGCTAGTATTCCTCATCAGGGTGTGCTGTCAGTTGAAAAGGAAGTACCGGAGCCTAATGCCCCAATCGTCAAAGAATTGAGTGAGGTCAAGTCTACCTTGTCTAAGGTAGAAGAAGAAAAGAAAGCCTTGCAAGGCAAGTTGGGGAAAGTAATGGCTGAGAAAAAAAAGCTAGAGGGTGAGAATAAGCGCAAGGCGGAAGCTCTTGAAGAGGCTAACGAGAGACTCAAAAAAGAAGAAGAAAGCAAACAAGAGATGAAGAAATATTTGAAGGGGGCCAAAGACGAATTGAAGAGATCTAATGCAAAGACAGGTGAAGCCATGGCAGAAGCAAATGAGTGGAGAGAATTATGCAAGAAGTCTCTGGCAAGTGAGAGAGCTGCAAAGAAGTCCCTGACTGAATCCAGACAAGAATCTCACCTAGTGATGGAATTGAGAAGGCAATTGAGAAGCATTGAGCAAGAAAGGGTATCCATGGAAGGAATTCTCAAGGAGTATCAGCAAGCTTTGATAGACGAGCGGGAAATATCTGAGGAAGTGAAAAGGGACCTTCGCTGTGTAGAAGGAGCTTACAGGCAGGTCCGAGCGGAGAGTCAACACTGGCACGAGCGCTTCATGGCCCTAATTGGAAAGATAGAAGACCAAAATTGTCAAGGATCTGAGGGAGGACATCCAATTCTGGAAGAGCAAGTTCTCCAAGTTGGCATGGTTGGCGAATCAGGCAGTGAAAGATATCCCCAAAAGGTTAAGGAGGGCTGAAGCTGAGATGTTGCCTTTCAATACTCCGGTACAAGTATATGATTTTGTGAAGTTCTGCGAGGCTCTGACAGAGGAACTCATGGACCAGGCAAGAGAAGCAGCTGCAACTGGCAAGGAGAAGAAGAAAGAAGAGAAGTTGAAGGCAATAGGTTTTTAGATTTTCATTGCAATGTATTTTTCCTTCTAGAATATTCTCTAGGAAATTGTAATTTCTCTTTTGAAATATTGTAATTTTCTTAAGGATATTGTAATTGTTCTTCTCAAAAGCTTTGTTTTGAATAATTAATTGTATTGTACCTTTTTATTCTCTTCGAATGATTAAAGTTATGATACTTGAATGAAGTGCTTACTTCGTTTGTTGATCCCAACTTTGCTAATGCTCGTGGAAATGTGTTTAAATATACGCCTATGACAAGAAGCAAGTTATACCACGATTCCCGGCAATTAACATAATAATGTACATATTGCATTGCATTTGCATCCAATCATTTCTTTTGTGCTCATAAAATGTTCCGTCCGCAGAGGTAAGACAAGCTGGTTAATCACAGATACTGGACGCGTTCGCAAGCAAGAAACATGGAAAATCAGCCAGACAATGCCAATCCGGGCAATGCACGCCGCACCAGAATGACGCAGTTCAGGGTCCAAATGGTCAGGGTCAGCACGATCCAAATCAAGAGAACCAAGCTATCCGGGCTGAAATGGACGTCATAAGGGGTCAGTTAGCTGAAGTCATCAGAGTGATAAGTGCCTTAAGGGATGTTGGTCCTACTGAGGGTGCTACTGCTGCAGGAGTGAACCATCCTCCTCCTCCCCCAGGACCCGGGATTTCTCAGGCTCTTCAGAATGTGCAGTGGCCTCCCTATGGTCTACCACTAGGCTATACGCCTCCAGCTGCTGATGCTAACCCAAAGGGTGGTCCTTCGGGAACCGCAGGGCAAGCTCAGCCTAATCCAGCTATGAATGATGTCGGGGTAGGCACACCTCAAGTTCAGATCCAGATCCTATCCCTTCAACTGCTCCAGGAACTCCGGCAGGTTTCAACTCTCCAGCTACTATGCATCCACAGACTCAAGGCCCAGTTCCTCAAAATGTTGCTCACCCACATGTGACTCCAGCTGTTGTATCCGTGAACAATCCTCATTATGGTGGCTTTCCACAGAACTACCCTGAAGAAGCCAGAAACCAATACCAGCTGCTAGAAGAGAGATTGAAAGCCGTAGAAGGGTCAGGTTCTCAAGCAAGAAATGCCCATGAACTATGCTTGGTTCCTAATCTAATCCTGCCACCAAAATTCAAGCCTCCAGTTTTTGACAAATACAGAGGGGCAACCTGTCCTCGCAGCCATGTCACGATGTACTGTCGGAAGATGACTGCCCATGCTCGCAACGACAATCTGATGATACACTGTTTCCAAGAAAGCTTGGCTGGGGCTCCTCTCGAGTGGTACATGAAATTAGAGCCAACTTATATTCGCTGTTGGAAAGATCTGGCGGACGCTTTCATCCGTCAGTACCAGTACAATAGTGACTTAGCTCCAGACCGGACTCAACTTCAATGTATGTCAAAGAGAGATAATGAATCTTTCAAAGAGTATGCTCAACGCTGGAGAGCATTGGCGGCACAGGTCACTCCTCCCCTTCTAGACGTTACCACCGTTTTACTATGAACGTCTGATCAGTAGTGCAGCCTCCAGTTTCTCAGATGCAGTGATTACAGGAGAAAGAATAGAGAACGGTTTGCGCAATGGTAGAATAGCCCAGGGCTCAACACCTCCTCCTGGTCAGAAGAAACATTTTTCCGGACCTCATAAGAAAAAGGAAGGTGAGACCAATGCGATCATCAGTATCAGTGGTCCGTCACATGGCAATTCCCCACAGGCTATTCCAATCCCTGCTCAGGCGCCGCCTGCACAACTATTCCAGTCCAACAACAATAATCAGTTCAGAAATTACAATGAGAGGAAGACAGTGGTCTTTGAGCCAATCCCTATGTCCTATACGGACCTGTTCAATTATCTCCTTGCGAACAAGATAATCAGCACCAGACAGATGAAGCCCTACCAACCTCCTTATCCCAGAGGGTATGATGCCAACGCCACTTGTGCTTTCCATGCTGGGGCAGTGGGTCATGTAGTAGAAAATTGCAAAGCCTTCAAGTATGTTGTACAAGATTTACTTGATGCTAAGAGTATATCATTCCAGAACCCTAATGTGACCACTGTAACAGCCCAAATAATTGATTTAATTATTCTATTAATTGATTTAATTAAGTCATGAGGAAAATAAAATAATTATGTAGGTGTTATTATATGTGGGCCTTGGTTGGGTTAGAAATAATTAATTTAATGGGTGGGGTGTAGCATTTGGGCTTAAGCGGTGGAAGAAGGCCCGTGATCCAAGGGCCCAATATGATAGGCGCATACTTAAGCTAAAAAAGATTAGGTTTAGCTCATTTGTGCAAGAAAGAAAGAATTTGCGAATTTGAGAGAGGAGAATAGAGAGAGAGAGAGAGCGCCGTAGAGAGGAGAAGGAGGAGGAGAAGGCCGCGAGTTCAAGGAGCTAAGAGACGTGATTTTTGTTGCTGAGGTTCTGGTGGTGACTGTCTCTAGGGCTCCTACTCTTCGAATCCAAGGTTAGGGGAGTTCTATCTTTCTATATAATAGATGTTCATGATAGGTTGTAAGTTAGAGTACCCTAGATCTAATCATGTTCTTGATTTGTGTGTAATTTCGTGTTTGATTAGTGATGTATACGTGATCTCTGTAAATTGTGGCTGAAAAATCTATTTTTGGTTGTGGCATGGGCGCCTAGGGCGCCATATGTGTGATCTTGTGTTGCTGGAATTGTTGCTGAATTTTTCTGCTGCTGCTGGTGTGTTGGGTGTAACACCCCAAAAATGATTAGATATTTATTTAGTCATTTGTTTAATTAATTAATTAATGGATTTAATTAATTGCGGAATAAGTGCAGAAAATAATATTGGAATGAAAATATATTATTTTATGGACCTATCCTAATGTTGGAATTAATAGGAATAATAATATTAGAGAGGGGTGTGGAGAATAGTAATAGGGCCTAAGTTGGAGGAGAGCCCATGACCCATGTCCATGGGTTAGGCGCCTAGACTAGATGGGAGTTAGGGTTGGCTTGTCATTTAGCACAAACCCTAAGGCAAAAATAGAAGGGAGCTGCGAATAGAGAGAAAAGAAAAGAGGGAAGAATTCAGCGCCTCCCAAGAGGAAAAAGAGAAGAAGGTTCGCGAGTTCAAGAGGAGGGAGGAGCCTTGTTGCTGAATTTTGTTGGTGACTTGCTCAAGGGGGCGTTGGTGTTCATCAAAATTTAAGGTAAGGGTGGGGTTTTAACACTAATAATGGGTTATGATGGGGGTATATGGGTAGTTAGGGTTTGGTTGGATTATTTGCGATGTTGGATTGAAATTGATGATGGTGCGAGGTTGCTATTGTTGTTATTTCGCATGATGTGTTGTTATTGAGTCTTCAATGGTGTTTGTCTTTATGTGATGATTGATTTTGATGATATATGATGTTGATGATGATTCTTGATAATGGCGGGTGGGTTGTGGTTGTCGATCATATCGTGATGTGGATTCGTTAAAAATCTGGTTTCTAGTGGTTGTTGTGCAAAGAGGGAATTGATGTGCTAAAATTTCGTTTTGAAGCCGTTTTGATATGTGTCCAGTATTTCTGTGATTGTGACTTCATTATTGGCCCGAATTGCGTGGGGTTTGTTTCATTGGGAAGTAGACACGATTTCCTTCAATTTAGGCACTGGTTTCGCTAAATTTGAGTCAGTATAACTGGAGAAAACATTTTTACAAAATGGGTAAAAGAATATGAAAAGCTGCATGAAACCGTATGGGTATAGGTTCAATGTTTTGTTCATAACTCTTTCCACCGAACTCGGTTTCGGATGATTTTTATCTCACTGTAAACCAGACTCACGGGGCTTCAATTTAGACACGGGTTTCGTTTCATTTGGTTGAGAATTCAAAGAGAAAACTGGGTTACAATTTAGCTAACAGAAGCTATCGAACTTCTGTACCCTGAGAGGTATTTTGCAAAACTGTACTATTTGGGTACCTAAACAAATAAATAAAAATTATTTCTAGAAACTAGACATCTCAAGCTTTCCAGAGGATATTCGTTTGCAAAATTCCGACATCGTTTGATATGCTAAATTAATTGTCGGAGTTCGTGCACAGTTGCTGAGAAATACTGCTCCTTAGCTGTTTAGTAAAATGGTTGAACGAATAGGATGCTGTGCTGGTTATTGTCGCTGCCCTTGTGTCCTGTGTGTGGGCGCGCCTAGTGCGTAAGTTCAGGCATTGTCTAGTGGTGCTGTGCACCAATTTGTGGTGTTGCGTGTGTCTGTCGTGCTGGTGTTGTCCGGTGGTGCTGTGCGCCAATTTCTGTGATGTGTGTGTGTTTTGGTTGTGCGCGCTGTTTGGCGTGATGTGTACAGGTGATATGTGGCAGCTGTGATGCTGTAAACATGTGAGAGTTACGAGGTAGCTGTGATGCTACGACACGTGGTATTTTTGTGTGATAATAATTTTGGTGGTATGGTATTTATTAATTAAATGCTCCGAGTATGTGTATCTATGCATGAATCATGAGTCGCATTGTCATATGCATCTTCGAGGTAGCTGTGATGCTACAACACGTGATTATTTTGGTGGTATGCCCGTCGTGGCCTTTTACGAGATCGGTACCGCATGCATATGCCCAGAGGGGTTGCATTGTTGCATAGTCCATATATATATATATATATATATATATATATATATATATATATATATATATATATATATATGTAACGTGTTTTGGTGTTCCGTTCTGATGGAATTTGTGTCTTGTGTGGTGCTATGATGTATTGATTTTCGAGGTAGCTGTGATGCTACAACACGTGGTATATTTATGAAATGATTTGTAATGAGATATGATGGTATAGCTATGATGTGTTGACTTTCTGTGTTCCCGTGATTTACCCGCTGCTTATATACTGCTATCATTAACTTATTATTTCTGTTAAGCTCACCCCTTCTGCTTGGAATGTTGCTCTTATGTGGCAACGCTGCAGGTGATCGTTAGCACTCGTGGAGGATTGCTAGGTGTAGTTTCCTTCTCGTTGGGTCTGTGTCAGCTCTGATGCGTAGCACCGGGGAGGGTCTTAGTTACCGTTGTCAAACTATTATTATTTATTTTTGGAGTTTTGGTTTAATGTTTAATTATTTTTGAAGATGTTAAATGAGTTTATGATTCCGCTGTTTAGAGATTTATTAACTATATTTTTGAGGATTTAATTTAAATCAATTTGGAGTTTTTATGTGGTGAAAAATGTAGCGCCCTCGTGGTGACTCTGATAATTGCGTGTTTATTTATAATTAGTAAAAGGGGGTGTCACATTGGGCGCTGCCAATTCGCGCTGCAGTTGCGCGCGAGGCGCCACTGAGGCGCGATCCAGGTGTGTTGGGCGCTGCCAAATCGCGCTGCAGTCGCGCGCGAGGCGCCACTGAGGCGCGAAAACTGCACTGTAGCGTCCTCATCTGCGCTTAAGTGGCACTGGGAGCGCGAGTGAAGCGCAAAATACTGGAATGTTCCCAAATTTTTTATAAAAACTGTGTTCGCTATATCTTTTGACTCGGGTATCCGTTTTAAACGTTTCAAAAAGTGTTGGGAAGCTTTTTCAGTTGTCTACCTGTGTGTCTCATTTTTAAAATAAAAACTTATTATTTTCTGGTGGTTTTTGGGCGGCCAAGTGGCTGTCCCCGGTGGTCATTACAGTGACGTGGTAAAGCCATATTGAGTCCTTTAAGAATCCTTTTTGCATATAACCAACAGTTTTTAACGTTTTAGTGTCAAAATGGGTGATTATGACGATGATTCCCTTAGTGGCTAGTAAATGGCTGTTTTGCCCTTAGTGGCTATTGTCTTGTTTGGTGACGTTTATGGATAAGTGACGATGAGGCCCAAAAGGCTAAGCGACGATGATAATAAGCGACGATGAAATATAGCGACGTTGTTTGTGTGTAATTATGAATTGACAGGTGTTGTGCCTCTTATTTGGCAAATTGGTAAGTGACGGGTCACATAGTTGACTGTGATTGTGTGTGTTTGTGTGTGATGCATGTCATAGTGTCTCATGTATTCCATGTGCATGAACCCAGCGACGATGAGGCCATAAAGGCTAAGCGACAATGAGGCCATAAAGGCTAAGCGACGATGATGAAAGGTACCTCATGCATATGCCCGCGAGTGGGTTGCATTTCATATAGTTACATGACATTGTGATGAGTTGTTGTAATGACGTAATTGCTGATTGTGATTGTGATTACTCTAGTGCTGTGACTTTGACTTATTGCTTATCATGTGATTTATTATATGGATTGAATTGGACTCACCCTTCTGTTTGAATGTTACCCCCATGCGGTAACGTGCAGGTGATCACGAGTGAAGACCTAGGTATCTTCACTAATTTTGAATCGGGTCGTCATGCTCTGATACGTAGCACTCAGGGGGGAAACGAACTCGATGTTTTAAGACTATTTTGGTTGTTAGATGTTATTTGATGGTTTTCTCTTATTTATATTCTCCGCTGCGTAGTTGGTTTTATTGATGTCACGGTTGTGGTGACGATGACTAATGTTTGAGTTTTCCCCATTGGGGGCGTGCTACGTATTGCACAAATATTTGATGTTGAACTATTTATTCGAAGTACGACGTTTTGATTTGAGTATGTGTAACATTCCTTGCGATGAAAAGAAATTTTGAAAACTCTGATTTTACAATTAAACTAACGGGTAGAAAAGGGGTGTTACATTAGTGGTATCAGAGCAATGGTTGGTCCGTCCGGCCAAGTCGTCGAGTCGTTGTGTCGGTTAACGACCAACTGTTGTGTGTTGTCCTAACCATTGTTTGTATGTAGTGGTGGGGAGGTAAACCGAAGGTTGCTAATGGTAAGCAGGCTAGTGGGAGAGATGCTCCCACTGGCATTGTGCGCTATGTTGTGCCTCCATGTGTGAAATTCTATGTCCTGTTTGTGGTCCTTGTTGTTGGCCTCCTTGTTGCATGACTCTAAATGATTTACCTTGTTGTTTAAATGCTCACACGTGTTTTGATTCGGTTGAACTATTTCATATATATATCTTGAATCGTTAATGTGGGTATGTTATTTAAAAACGAGTCGTGTACCAAAAGACTGTTCTTCTTGAACTTATATCAATGTTATTTTTGGTGATTCGCGTATCATTTTATGAGCACGTAATATGTTTGAATTGATTAGACTCCATTACTCATCATTGTATTTGGTGTAGGTACGTCGTTATAGCATGTTTTATTCATGTTTGTTAAATGCCTTATGGGGATGTATTTGTTGGATGCTACATGAAATCGATCTTGTACGCTCGAGTTCTATTACAAGAATTGTTTTAATCGTTACTTCTTGACTCGTACTATGTGGTTTCGTAGTTTGAAAATGAAGTGATATTTTCCAAAAAACTACCTGTGAAAGCCTATTGAACAATTTATGGTTGGATACTAAAATTGGTGTTAAATTTATTTTTGAATTCTAGCCGTGTATGGAGCTGTTCCCTGAAAATAAATGTTGCTGGTTCCGAAAATAAGTGCTACTGTTTTCTGAAAGTAATTGTCGCTGTTTTCTGAGAATAATGGGTGCTGTTTTTCCGAAAATAATTGCTACTGTCTTCGAAAAGTTACTGTTACTGTCTTACTGTTGCGATTAGATGTTGTTGTTGTGGAGATCAAAAGAAATAAATTTATTCTTTGACTTAGGATTTTAAATAAAAATTGGAAGATAATTTTCTAGTTGGTCTTGTTTGAAAAAGAGTAACGATTTTCTGTTGTGTAAGTTTCGAAACGTTTGACTAATAATTCGATTAATAATAATGAAGGTTGCATATATGTTCATTATGGACATTGTTTGCACGTGTTTGCTTTTATTGGACTGCTGAGCTTTGGTGTTAATCGAGTATCTAAATGTCGTGTGTGATATGCTGTATGAAACTAAGTGTGTCTTATTCTTGTAAATTGAATTTGGGATTAGTTAGAGACATTTTATAAAACTGAATTTATGTGGTTTATTTGGAGAAAATTTTATAAAGCTGTATTTTTGGGTTATTTAGTGAAACTAGTGAGGTACTGACTGAAAGTTATGATTGATGTAGTTGTTTTGGCTCGAATTGCGTGTAAGTGTAATTTTAGTCGAAAAACCGTAAAACCGACAATTAATGAATTTTGTGGAAATTGATGTTTGAATATATATGATTATTAGGAAGTTTAAATTATGCCTGATGGCTGAATTTGTGGCTGTGTGGATGTTTAATTGTTGCTAGGCTCACTGTGTAGGCACTTGGAGTAGGTTTGACTTTCGGCTAAACTGGGACTGTTTTACTGGTTGATAAATTATGTAGCATACAATTTTAGAAACTAGACTGAACGCTTGTCATCTTGGCTTTGGTTTGGTCGCATTTGGAGTAGTACAACTCCAGTTATAGGCTGCACAAGTTAGGGTAAAATTCTGGGGACGGTCTGGACATAGGGTCAGTGTTTTGATTGTGGTGTTTTCAAATGAACTCCTTTTCGAATGAATCAAATTTCTTTGAAAACTAGACAAAATGATTTACTGTTTAGGCTGAAGTTTCGTGTTATTTGGGTTTGTTTTGGGCATTGTAGAAGAGTCACAACTTTGGACACAGTCGCTGCCCTATTTTCTGGACCAGCTGCCTTGTTTGCGAAAACTGTGCTATTCGACTCATCATTTTGAAATTCTAAAAATATAGCCAGAAACTAGACTTCATAAGTATTCCGTAGAGGGGTTGTTTGCAAAATTCCGATGTCGTTTGATAGGGTAAATAAATTGTTGAAATTTATGTGTGAGTGCTGGAACTTTCTGCGTTGCTTAGTTTGTACTGTCACTGTAACGAAAAAAACTGTTTTTGCAATATCTTTTGAACCAGGAGTCCGATTTGAGTAAACTAAAATGTTTCGGAAAGCTTATTCAGAGGCCTAACTGAATATTCTAATTTCAAGGAAAAATTGACTGGTTCTGGTGTTGTTGATTTTTAGGCGTGTCGGTCGATTTAAGTTGTTGTGAAGTTGTCGGTGCCATAGTGCCCGTAATTATTGTTGTGTTGTCGGTGGCTTAGTGCCCTAGTTGCTGTTGTTGTTGGTTATGGGATTTCTAGTTCCGAAGTCTTTCCTCCAAGTGTTGTCGTGGGATTGTTGGTCCCGGAGTTGTCTCCGCATTGTTGCTTTGTTGTGCTTTGTGGTTGCCTTGTTGATGATAATGATTTTTCGTTGATGTTGTTGGTTGTTGTGTTGTGGGTAACGCCGAATGGCCCACAGTGGTTTGTTGAGGGTACCGCCGAATGGCCCGAAATGTTTTGATGAATTTTGAGTTGTAGGCCTATGGCCGATGTTGTGATTTAGTGTTGATGTCGCCTGAGTGGCAAAGTCGTTTGTTGATGTTGTTGGCGTGTTGTTAAATTATGTGGCTTGTTGTACAACTGTTATGCACTCTGTGAACTTCATTGTGATGCTGTGATGATTGATGAATTTTGTTATCCTTAAGGGTAGATGAGTGACGTAGAATGCAAGCTAGTTTATCAGAGTAGCGCAGCGGAATCTTAGCATGTCGTATTGGGGAGGAACTTTGATAGGGCTTGGGGGTGATCACGTGGTACCAACGTGATTACGCTCAAATCCCTATCGGAGGTCCTTCGGGAGAGGAGGTGTCTGGTTGTTATTTCTCAAAGTTACCTGGCTGAATAAGTAGGAGGGACGGCCGCCCAATCACTTACCGCCGATAATCCGAGAAATGGTGATCAGCACGATGGATAGCATTAGTTGTCTAGATGGCTTAGTCATTGGTGGGAGAGTGTTAGCCTTGGCGGATAAAAATTTCGAGGACGAAATTCCTTTAAGTGGGGGAGAGTTGTAACAGCCCAAATAATTCATTTAATTATTCTATTAATTGATTTAATTAAGTCATGAGGAAAATAAAATAATTATGTAGGTGTTATTATATGTGGGCCTTGGTTGGGTTAGAAATAATTAATTTAAGGGGTGGGGTGTAGCATTTGGGCTTAAGCAGTGGAAGAAGGCCCGTGATCCAAGGGCCCAATATGATAGGCGCATACTTAAGCTAAAAAAAATTAGGTTTAGCTCATTTGTGCAAGAAAGAAAGAATTTGCGAATTTGAGAGAGGAGAATAGAGAGAGGGGGAGCGTCGTAGAGAGGAGAAGGAGGAGAAGAAGGCCGCGAGTTCAAGGAGCTAAGAGACGTGATTTTTGTTGCTGAGGTTCTGGTGGTGACTGTCTCTAGGGCTCCTACTCTTCGAATCCAAGGTTAGGGGAGTTCTATCTTTCTATATAATAGATGTTCATGATAGGTTGTAACTTAGAGTATCCTAGATCTAATCATGTTCTTGATTTGTGTGTAATTTCGTGTTTGATTAGTGATGTATACGTGATCTCTGTGAATTCTGGCTGAAAAATCCATTTTTGGTTGTGGCATGGGCGCCTAGGGCGCCATATGTGTGATCTTGTGTTGCTGGAATTGTTGCTGAATTTTTCTGCTATTGCTGGTGTGTTGGGTGTAACACCCCAAAAATGATTAGATATTTATTTAGTCATTTGTTTAATTAATTAATTAATGGATTTAATTAATTGGGGAATAAGTGCAGAAAATAATATTGGAATGAAAATATATTATTTTATGGACCTATCCTAATGTTGGAATTAATAGGAATAATAATATTAGAGAGGGGTGTGGAGAATAGTAATAGGGCCTAAGTTGGAGGAGAGCCCATGACCCATGTCCATGGGTTAGGCGCCTAGACTAGATGGGAGTTAGGGTTGGCTTGTCATTTAGCACAAACCCTAAGGCAAAAATAGAAGGGAGTTGCGAATAGAGAGAAAAGAAAAGAGGGAAGAATTCAGCGCCTCCCAAGAGGAAAAAGAGAAGAAGGTTCGCGAGTTCAAGAGGAGGGAGGAGCCTTGTTGCTGAATTTTGTTGGTGACTTGCTCAAGGGGGCGTTGGTGTTCATCAAAATTTAAGGTAAGGGTGGGTTTTAACACTAATAATGGGTTATGATGGGGGTATATGGGTAGTTAGGGTTTGGTTGGATTATTTGCGATGTTGGATTGAAATTGATGATGGTGCGAGGTTGCTATTGTTGTTATTTCGCATGATGTGTTGTTATTGAGTCTTCAATGGTGTTTGTCTTTATGTGATGATTGATTTTGATGATATATGATGTTGATGATGATTCTTGATAATGGCGGGTGGGTTGTGGTTGTCGATCATATCGTGATGTGGATTCGTTAAAAATCTGGTTTCTAGTGGTTGTTGTGCAAAGAGGGAATTGATGTGCTAAAATTTCGTTTTGAAGCCGTTTTGATAGGTGTCCAGTATTTCTGTGATTGTGACTTCATTATTGGCCCGAATTGCGTGGGGTTTGTTTCATTCGGAAGTAGACATGATTTCCTTCAATTTAGGCACTGGTTTCGCTAAATTTGAGTCAGTATAACTGGAGAAAACATTTTTACAAAATGGGTAAAAGAATATGAAAAGCTGCATGAAACCGTATGGGTATAGGTTCAATGTTTTGTTCATAACTCTTTCCACCGAACTCGGTTTCGGATGATTTTTATCTCACTGTAACCAGACTCACGGGGCTTCAATTTAGACACGGGTTTCGTTTCATTTGGTTGAGAATTCAAAGAGAAAACTGGGTTACAATTTAGCTAACAGAAGCTGTCGAACTTCTGTACCCTGAGAGGTATTTTGCAAAACTGTACTATTTGGGTACCTAAACAAATAAATAAAAATTATTTCTAGAAACTAGACATCTCAAGTTTTCCAGAGGATATTCGTTTGCAAAATTCCGACATCGTTTGATATGCTAAATTAATTGTAGGAGTTCGTGCACAGTTGCTGAGAAATACTGCTCCTTAGCTGTTTAGTAAAATGGTCGAACGAATAGGATGCTGTGCTGGTTATTGTCGCTGCCCTTGTGTCCTGTGTGTGGGCGCGCCTAGTGCGTAAGTTCAGGCATTGTCTAGTGGTGCTGTGCACCAATTTGTGGTGTTGCGTGTGTCTGTCGTGCTGGTGTTGTCCGGTGGTACTGTGCGCCAATTTCTGTGATGTGTGTGTGTTTTGGTTGTGCGCGCTGTTTGGCGTGATGTGTACAGGTGATATGTGGCAGCTGTGATGCTGTAAACAGGTGAGAGTTACGAGGTAGCTGTGATGCTACGACACGTGGTATTTCTGTGTGATAATAATTTTGGTGGTATGGTATTTATTAATTATATGCTCCGAGTATGTGTATCTATGCATGAATCATGAGTCGCATTGTCATATGCATCTTCGAGGTAGCTGTGATGCTAGAACACGTGATTATTTTGGTGGTATGCCCGTCGTGGCCTTTTACGAGATCGGTACCGCATGCATATGCCCAGAGGGGTTGCATTGTTGCATAGTCCATATATATATATATATATATATATATATATATATATATATATATATATATATATATATATATATATATATATATATATATATATGTAACGTGTTTTGGTGTTCCGTTCTGATGGAATTTGTGTCTTGTGTGGTGCTATGATGTATTGATTTTCGAGGTAGCTGTGATGCTACAACACGTGGTATATTTATGAAATGATTTGTAATGAGATATGATGGTATAGCTATGATGTGTTGACTTTCTGTGTTCCCGTGATTTACCCGCTGCTTATATACTGCTATCATTAACTTATTATTTCTGTTAAGCTCACCCCTTCTGCTTGGAATGTTGCTCTTATGTGGCAACGCTGCAGGTGATCGTTAGCACTCGTGGAGGATTGCTAGGTGTAGTTTCCTTCTCGTTGGGTCTGTGTCAGCTCTGATGCGTAGCACCGGGGAGGGTCTTAGTTACCGTTGTCAAACTATTATTATTTATTTTTGGAGTTTTGGTTTAATGTTTAATTATTTTTGAAGATGTTAAATGAGTTTATGATTCCGCTGTTTAGAGATTTATTAACTATATTTTTGAGGATTTAATTTAAATCAATTTGGAGTTTTTATGTGGTGAAAAATGTAGCGCCCTCGTGGTGACTCTGATAATTGCGTGTTTATTTATAATTAGTAAAAGGGGGTGTTACATTGGGCGCTGCCAATTCGCGCTGCAGTTGCGCGCGAGGCGCCACTGAGGCGCGATCCAGGTGTGTTGGGCGCTGCCAAATCGCGCTGCAGTCGCGCGCGAGGCGCCACTGAGGCGCGAAAACTGCACTGTAGCGTCCTCATCTGCGCTTAAGTGGCACTGGGAGCGCGAGTGAAGCGCAAAATACTGGAATGTTCCCAAATTTTTTATAAAAACTGTGTTCGCTATATCTTTTGACTCGGGTATCCGTTTTAAACGTTTCAAAAAGTGTTGGGAAGCTTTTTCAGTTGTCTACCTGTGTGTCTCATTTTTAAAATAAAAACTTATTATTTTCTGGTGGTTTTTGGGCGGCCAAGTGGCTGTCCCCGGTGGTCATTACAGTGACGTGGTAAAGCCATATTGAGTCCTTTAAGAATCCTTTTTGCATATAACCAACAGTTTTTAACGTTTTAGTGTCAAAATGGGTGATTATGACGATGATTCCCTTAGTGGCTAGTAAATGGCTGTTTTGCCCTTAGTGGCTATTGTCTTGTTTGGTGACGTTTATGGATAAGTGACGATGAGGCCCAAAAGGCTAAGCGACGATGATAATAAGCTACGATGAAATATAGCGACGTTGTTTGTGTGTAATTATGAATTGACAGGTGTTGTGCCTCTTATTTGGCAAATTGGTAAGTGACGGGTCACATAGTTGACTGTGATTGTGTGTGTTTGTGTGTGATGCATGTCATAGTGTCTCATGTATTCCATGTGCATGAACCCAGCGACGATGAGGCCATAAAGGCTAAGCGACGATGAGGCCATAAAGGCTAAGCGACGATGATGAAAGGTACCTCATGCATATGCCCGCGAGTGGGTTGCATTTCATATAGTTACATGACATTGTGATGAGTTGTTGTAATGACGTAATTGCTGATTGTGATTGTGATTACTCTAGTGCTGTGACTTTGACTTATTGCTTATCATGTGATTTATTATATGGATTGAATTGGACTCACCCTTCTGTTTGAATGTTACCCCCATGCGGTAACGTGCAGGTGATCACGAGTGAAGACCTAGGTATCTTCACTAATTTTGAGTCGGGTCGTCATGCTCTGATACGTAGCACTCAGGGGGGGGGGGGGAAACGAACTCGATGTTTTAAGACTATTTTCGTTGTTAGATGTTATCTGATGGTTTTCTCTTATTTATATTCTCCGCTGCGTAGTTGGTTTTATTGATGTCACGGTTGTGGTGACGATGACTAATGTTTGAGTTTTCCCCATTGGGGGCGTGCTACGTATTGCACAAATATTTGATGTTGAACTATTTATTCGAAGTACGACGTTTTGATTTGAGTATGTGTAACATTCCTTGCGATGAAAAGAAATTTTGAAAACTCTGATTTTACAATTAAACTAACGGGTAGAAAAGGGGTGTTACATTAGTGGTATCAGAGCAATGGTTGGCCCGTCCAGCCAAGTCGTCGAGTCGTTGTGTCGGTTAACGACCAGCTGTTGTGTGTTGTCCTAACCATTGTTTGTATGTAGTGGTGGGGAGGTAAACCGAAGGTTGCTAATGGTAAGCAGGCTAGTGGGAGAGATGCTCCCACTGGCATTGTGCGCTATGTTGTGCCTCCATGTGTGAAATTCTATGTCCTGTTTGTGGTCCTTGTTGTTGGCCTCCTTGTTGCATGACTCTAAATGATTTACCTTGTTGTTTAAATGCTCACACGTGTTTTGATTCGGTTGAACTATTTCATATATATATCTTGAATCGTTAATGTGGGTATGTTATTTAAAAACGAGTCGTGTACCAAAAGACTGTTCTTCTTGAACTTATATCAATGTTATTTTTGGTGATTCGCGTATCATTTTATGAGCACGTAATATGTTTGAATTGATTAGACTCCATTACTCATCATTGTATTTGGTGTAGGTACGTCGTTATAGCATGTTTTATTCATGTTTGTTAAATGCCTTATGGGGATGTATTTGTTGGATGCTACATGAAATCGATCTTGTACGCTCGAGTTCTATTACAAGAATTGTTTTAATCGTTACTTCTTGACTCGTACTATGTGGTTTCGTAGTTTGAAAATGAAGTGATATTTTCCAAAAAACTGCCTGTGAAAGCCTATTGAACAATTTATGGTTGGATACTAAAATTGGTGTTAAATTTATTTTTGAATTCTAGCCGTGTATGGAGCTGTTCCCTGAAAATAAATGTTGCTGGTTCCGAAAATAAGTGCTACTGTTTTCTGAAAGTAATTGTCGCTGTTTTCTGAGAATAATGGGTGCTGTTTTTCTGAAAATAATTGCTACTGTCTTCGAAAAGTTACTGTTACTGTCTTACTGTTGCGATTAGATGTTGTTGTTGTGGAGATCAAAAGAAATAAATTTATTCTTTGACTTAGGATTTTAAATAAAAATTGGAAGATAATTTTCTAGTTGGTCTTGTTTGAAAAAGAGTAACGATTTTCTGTTGTGTAAGTTTCGAAACGTTTGACTGATAATTCGATTAATAATAATGAAGGTTGCATATATGTTCATTATGGACATTGTTTGCACGTGTTTGCTTTTATTGGACTGCTGAGCTTTGGTGTTAATCGAGTATCTAAATGTCGTGTGTGATATGCTGTATGAAACTAAGTGTGTCTTATTCTTGTAAATTGAATTTGGGATTAATTAGAGACATTTTATAAAACTGAATTTATGTGGTTTATTTGGAGAAAATTTTATAAAGCTGTATTTTTGGGTTATTTAGTGAAACTAGTGAGGTACTGACTGAAAGTTATGATTGATGTAGTTGTTTTGGCTCGAATTGCGTGTAAGTGTAATTTTAGTCGAAAAACCGTAAAACCAACAATTAATGAATTTTGTGGAAATTGATGTTTGAATATATATGATTATTAGGAAGTTTAAATTATGCCTGATGGCTGAATTTGTGGCTGCGTGGATGTTTAATTGTTGCTAGGCTCACTGTGTAGGCACTTGGAGTAGGTTTGACTTTCGGCTAAACTGGGACTGTTTTACTGGTTGATAAATTATGTAGCACACAATTTTAGAAACTAGACTGAACGCTTGTCATCTTGGCTTTGGTTTGGTCGCATTTGGAGTAGTACAACTCCAGTTATAGGCTGCACAAGTTAGGGTAAAATTCTGGGGACGGTCTGGACATAGGGTCAGTGTTTTGATTGTGGTGTTTTCAAATGAACTCCTTTTCGAATGAATCAAATTTCTTTGAAAACTAGACAAAATGATTTACTGTTTAGGCTGAAGTTTCGTGTTATTTGGGTTTGTTTTGGGCATTGTAGAAGAGTCACAACTTTGGACACAGTCGCTGCCCTATTTTCTGGACCAGCTGCCTTGTTTGCGAAAACTGTGCTATTCGACTCATCATTTTGAAATTCTAAAAATATAGCCAGAAACTAGACTTCATAAGTATTCCGTAGAGGGGTTGTTTGCAAAATTCCGATGTCGTTTGATAGGGTAAATAAATTGTTGAAATTTATGTGTGAGTGCTGGAACTTTCTGCGTTGCTTAGTTTGTACTGTCACTGTAACGAAAAAAAACTGTTTTTGCAATATCTTTTGAACCAGGAGTCCGATTTGAGTAAACTAAAATGTTTCGGAAAGCTTATTCAGAGGCCTAACTGAATATTCTAATTTCAAGGCAAAATTGACTGGTTCTGGTGTTGTTGATTTTTAGGCGTGTCGGTCGATTTAAGTTGTTGTGAAGTTGTCGGTGCCGTAGTGCCCGTAATTATTGTTGTGTTGTCGGTGGCTTAGTGCCCTAGTTGCTGTTGTTGTTGGTTATGGGATTTCTGGTTCCGAAGTCTTTCCTCCAAGTGTTGTCGTGGGATTGTTGGTCCTGGAGTTGTCTCCGCATTGTTGCTTTGATGTGCTTTGTGGTTGCCTTGTTGATGATAATGATTTTTCGTTGATGTTGTTGGTTGTTGTGTTGTGTTGTGGGTAACGCCGAATGGCCCACAGTGGTTTGTTGAGGGTACCGCCGAATGGCCCGAAATGTTTTGATGAATTTTGAGTTGTAGGCCTATGGCCGATGTTGTGATTTAGTGTTGATGTCGCCTGAGTGGCAAAGTCGTTTGTTAATGTTGTTGGCGTGTTGTTAAATTATGTGGCTTGTTGTACAACTGTTATGCACTCTGTGAACTTCATTGTGATGCTGTGATGATTGATGAATTTTGTTATCCTTAAGGGTAGATGAGTGAGGTAGAATGCAAGCTAGTTTATCAGAGTAGCGCAGCGGAATCTTAGCATGTCGTATTGGGGAGGAACTTTGATAGGGCTTGGGGGTGATCACGTGGTACCAACGTGATTACGCTCAAATCCCTATCGGAGGTCCTTCGGGAGAGGAGGTGTCTGGTTGTTATTTCTCAAAGTTACCTGGCTGAATAAGTAGGAGGGACGGCCGCCCAATCACTTACCGCCGATAATCCGAGAAATGGTGATCAGCACGATGGATAGCATTAGTTGTCTAGATGGCTTAGTCATTGGTGGGAGAGTGTTAGCCTTGGCGGATAAAAATTTCGAGGACGAAATTCCTTTAAGTGGGGGAGAGTTGTAACAGCCCAAATAATTGATTTAATTATTCTATTAATTGATTTAATTAAGTCATGAGGAAAATAAAATAATTATGTAGGTGTTATTATATGTGGGCCTTGGTTGGGTTAGAAATAATTAATTTAAGGGGTGGGGTGTAGTATTTGGGCTTAAGCAGTGGAAGAAGGCCCGTGATCCAAGGGCCCAATATGATAGGCGCATACTTAAGCTAAAAAAATTAGGTTTAGCTCATTTGTGCAAGAAAGAAAGAATTTGCGAATTTGAGAGAGGAGAATAGAGAGAGGGGGAGCGCCGTAGAGAGGAGAAGGAGGAGAAGAAGGCCGCGAGTTCAAGGAGCTAAGAGACGTGATTTTTGTTGCTGAGGTTCTGGTGGTGACTGTCTCTAGGGCTCCTACTCTTCGAATCCAAGGTTAGGGGAGTTCTATCTTTCTATATAATAGATGTTCATGATAGGTTGTAACTTAGAGTACCCTAGATCTAATCATGTTCTTGATTTGTGTGTAATTTCGTGTTTGATTAGTGATGTATACGTGATCTCTGTGAATTGTGGCTGAAAAATCCATTTTTGGTTGTGGCATGGGCGCCTAGGGCGCCATATGTGTGATCTTGTGTTGCTGGAATTGTTGCTGAATTTTTCTGCTATTGCTGGTGTGTTGGGTGTAACACCCCAAAAATGATTAGATATTTATTTAGTCATTTGTTTAATTAATTAATTAATGGATTTAATTAATTGGGGAATAAGTGCAGAAAATAATATTGGAATGAAAATATATTATTTTATGGACCTATCCTAGTGTTGGAATTAATAGAAATAATAATATTAGAGAGGGGTGTGGAGAATAGTAATAGGGCCTAAGTTGGAGGAGAGCCCATGACCCATGTCCATGGGTTAGGCGCCTAGACTAGATGGGAGTTAGGGTTGGCTTGTCATTTAGCACAAACCCTAAGGCAAAAATAGAAGGGAGTTGTGAATAGAGAGAAAAGAAAAGAGGGAAGAATTCAGCGCCTCCCAAGAGGAAAAAGAGAAGAAGGTTCGCGAGTTCAAGAGGAGGGAGGAGCCTTGTTGCTGAATTTTGTTGGTGACTTGCTCAAGGGGGCGTTGGTGTTCATCAAAATTTAAGGTAAGGGTGGGTTTTAACACTAATAATGGGTTATGATGGGGGTATATGGGTAGTTAGGGTTTGGTTGGATTATTTGCGATGTTGGATTGAAATTGATGATGGTGCGAGGTTGCTATTGTTGTTATTTCGCATGATGTGTTGTTATTGAGTCTTCAATGGTGTTTGTCTTTATGTGATGATTGATGTTGATGATATATGATGTTGATGATGATTCTTGATAATGGCGGGTGGGTTGTGGTTGTCGATCATATCGTGATGTGGATTCGTTAAAAATCTGGTTTCTAGTGGTTGTTGTGCAAAGAGGGAATTGATGTGCTAAAATTTCGTTTTGAAGCCGTTTTGATAGGTGTCCAGTATTTCTGTGATTCTGACTTCATTATTGGCCCGAATTGCGTGGGGTTTGTTTCATTCGGAAGTAGACACGATTTCCTTCAATTTAGGCACTGGTTTCGCTAAATTTGAGTCAGTATAACTGGAGAAAACATTTTTACAAAATGGGTAAAAGAATATGAAAAGCTGCATGAAACCGTATGGGTATAGGTTCAATGTTTTGTTCATAACTCTTTCCACCGAACTCGGTTTCGGATGATTTTTATCTCACTGTAAACCAGACTCACGGGGCTTCAATTTAGACACGGGTTTCGTTTCATTTGGTTGAGAATTCAAAGAGAAAACTGGGTTACAATTTAGCTAACAGAAGCTGTCGAACTTCTGTACCCTGAGAGGTATTTTGCAAAACTGTACTATTTGGGTACCTAAACAAATAAATAAAAATTATTTCTAGAAACTAGACATCTCAAGCTTTCCAGAGGATATTCGTTTGCAAAATTCCGACATCGTTTGATATGCTAAATTAATTGTAGGAGTTCGTGCACAGTTGCTGAGAAATACTGCTCCTTAACTGTTTAGTAAAATGGTCGAACGAATAGGATGCTGTGCTGGTTATTGTCGCTGCCCTTGTGTCCTGTGTGTGGGCGCGCCTAGTGCGTAAGTTCAGGCATTGTCTAGTGGTGCTGTGCACCAATTTGTGGTGTTGCGTGTGTCTGTCGTGCTGGTGTTGTCCGGTGGTGCTGTGCGCCAATTTCTGTGATGTGTGTGTGTTTTGGTTGTGCGCGCTGTTTGGCGTGATGTGTACAGGTGATATGTGGCAGCTGTGATGCTGTAAACAGGTGAGAGTTACGAGGTAGCTGTGATGCTACGACACGTGGTATTTCTGTGTGATAATAATTTTGGTGGTATGGTATTTATTAATTAAATGCTCCGAGTATGTGTATCTATGCATGAATCATGAGTCGCATTGTCATATGCATCTTCGAGGTAGCTGTGATGCTACAACACGTGATTATTTTGGTGGTATGCCCGTCGTGGCCTTTTACGAGATCGGTACCGCATGCATATGCCCAGAGGGGTTGCATTGTTGCATAGTCCATATATATATATATATATATATATATATATATATATATATGTAACGTGTTTTGGTGTTCCGTTCTGATGGAATTTGTGTCTTGTGTGGTGCTATGATGTATTGATTTTCGAGGTAGCTGTGATGCTACAACACGTGGTATATTTATGAAATGATTTGTAATGAGATATGATGGTATAGCTATGATGTGTTGACTTTCTATGTTCCCGTGATTTACCCGCTGCTTATATACTGCTATCATTAACTTATTATTTCTGTTAAGCTCACCCCTTCTGCTTGGAATGTTGCTCTTATGTGGCAACGCTGCAGGTGATCGTTTGTAACACCCCGATAATTTCTAACTTGTAGAAACTACCGAAATGCACTACTGGCATACATCAGAGTGACTTTCCTTTTAAAATATTGAACACATTCTACACTTCGATTAAACTCATCAAACGCACTTACATATCTGAACATAATATAATCAAAGTCGGTCCTCACATAACTCAAACTAGTGTTCAGTACTCAAAACCGAAAGTCTGCGGAAGCGATTTACAACTTCATGACATAAGTCGTACAATCGTATATCAAAGGTACCGAATACAAATATACAGAGATACAAAGGAAACTGAAATACAAAGATACATAACATGACAAAAGGAATGTCGTCAGCAATTCTTCAAGCGTCTCCATAGCCGTGTCTCACGGTTTTCAACTTTCCCTGCTTAACTGAAAAACAACAACAATGGATTGGGTGAGACAACTTGTCTCAGTGAGTTCTATCGAGACCCCTTACTAACTCTCTCGGTTCAATTATGCTTGATTTCATGAATCGTAGCCATTAAGTCGACTACGGGGAACATACAACGTGTACTCGTGGCCCTTCTAGCGACACACAAGTCACACACCATGACAATGATTCTTAGCATATCACCGGGTCTTATTTTAAAGATTCCGGCAAACCCGGTCCCCGGCCATTTCTACTACCTTAGGGACAACAATGCAGTGGGCCTAGGGGATAAGACTCATGACTTCCTCTCCCACTAGTACGCTAATCCGTGAACAGGGTCGTCGCCCCAGCAATGATGTATATAATATATACCATGAACAATGAGCAGTGAACAGTGAACAATAACCAATAAGCGGTAAACCGTGAACCGTGATCAGTGAACAATGAACTTAATCAAACCATGAGCTTATGCTTAACAGTGAACTTGTACTTAACTTAGTCTTGTACTAACATGATCTTATTATTAGGTGATCTCACACGACTTACTAAGATTTACTATCCTAATTTGTCCTGATAATAATCCAGCCAGTCCAGCACAATACATCAATCACATTAAGCAATATCCATGGCATAAGCTTATCTCAATCACAATCATAGCATGACAATCAAATCCACAACACATTCCATGTACCTGCATTGGGCCGTTCATAAAACCATGGACCGCAAGGGCCGTTAATAAGAATAAACATAATCATGGAATTATACAGTATAAATTATATATATATATATAGATAGGTCTTTGAATATGCTTTAAAACGCATCTGAGAACACCTCAATCGGGTTCCCGGATCAAAAGTTATTGCGAAAACAAGTTTAGGGTATTTTGCTGAAAAACTGCAAAGCGTCGCGACGCGAACTGGTTCCGTCGCGACGCGAAAAGTGACAGAAAGTTTTGCGTTGCAAAAATTAAGGGAGGTCGCGACGCGATGGCCACGGGACGCGACGCGAAATTACACAGAATTTTACCCTAACTTGTGATGCTCATATCTTGAGCTACACAATTCCAAATTCAACCAAATCAGGACCAAATTGACGAGCATTCAGTCTAGTTTCTAAAAATATTGACCACATAATTTTTGGATACCTATATCATACCCAGATTCCCAGAAACTGAACCTATTCTCAAACTGTCTCCGGGATTCTACCCTAACTTGTGATGCTCATATCTTGAGCGACACAAGTCCAAATGCAACCATTTCAAAGCCAAAATGACAAGTATTCAATCTAATTTCTAAAAAGGTAAGTTATCTAATTTTTGAACCGGTAAAACAGTCCCAGTTACCAGAAAACCGAACATATCCAGAAAGTCTCCACACAGTGAAATTATCAACACAAATAGCATCCAATTTCAGTCATCAAACACATATTCATCAAGGAACAATCAACAGATATCTTTATACAGAATCAAAACATAGTAAAACCAAGAATGCATGACTCATATATTAACAATGATTTCCCTAGTGAGTGTAGAACTCACCTTTTGGCGATGACAATCGCTCCCAACTCCGAAGCTTCGCGAACTCGGACGAACGGCACGAATCCGCTCCAGCTACTTCCAGCAACAACCGCCAATTTGTAACGAGCGTAACTCACTCAAATCTCAACCAAACATAGCAAAATGAGGGTCTACGGTGAAAGGAATTTTGTCTACTCTCTGATGGAGAAAGATTCACTTGCATGCAACCAGTAGCTTGGGAGATATCAACAAAACAAGAGGACTGCTTCGAAACAGTGGCTGATTCTTAATCCGAAAGTTGTGAGCATCATATCTCTCTCATTTCTCAATGAAATCATGCGGTTCTTGTGCCCAAAATGAAGCCCTTTGTGTCTAGTTTCCAGAGGGACAAGAATCACGATCATCGGAGTTGTGCACAGGGAGATACGACGTAATTACCGAAGGTAGGTAAAACGGGTTTCCTGCTGAAGTTCAGCTGAACTTGAATCTTCCATCTCTTGGCTCACAAATTCGAAAAATGGTAGGAGATGAAGGAGGTGGAATCAGGTACTAATATTGGTGTCATTGGAATCAGAAAGGAAAAAGAAGAAGAATGGGCTGAAGATCACTCACATGCATGAGATTTTGGGTTATTCTCTCCTCTCCTCCTCCCTTGCAACTTTCTCTCTTTCTCTCCTCTCTCACCATTCTGATTTTCTGAAAATGAAGGAAGTGAGGTGTGATGGGGATATACCTTCAGCTGGGAGAATATGAGTGGGGGTGGGAAATGACATTTCTGCCCTCACTTAATTGTCTCAAAATACTAAACTACCCCTATCCTAATATTCTCACTTAAAATTTCCAATTAGCTCACAAATAAATCAACAACTCAAGTTCCTCATATATTTTAGCACACAAACAAAATATACTTCACTTAATTAATTATGCTAATTAATTATCTAGATTTCTTGCTAATTTCTATTAATCCTCTTAGCTAGAAAAATGGGGATGTTACATCGTTAGCACTCGTGGAGGATTGCTAGGTGTAGTTTCCTTCTCGTTGGGTCTGTGTCAGCTCTGATGCGTAGCACCGGGGAGGGTCTTAGTTACCGTTGTCAAACTATTATTATTTATATTTGGAGTTTTGGTTTAATGTTTAATTATTTTTGAAGATGTTAAATGAGTTTATGATTCCGCTGTTTAGAGATTTATTAACTATATTTTTGAGGATTTAATTTAAATCAATTTGGAGTTTTTATGTGGTGAAAAATGTAGCGCCCTCGTGGTGACTCTGATAATTGCGTGTTTATTTATAATTAGTAAAAGGGGGTGTTACATTGGGCGCTGCCAATTCGCGCTGCAGTTGCGCGCGAGGCGCCACTGAGGCGCGATCCAGGTGTGTTGGGCGCTGCCAAATCGCGCTGCAGTCGCGCGCGAGGCGCCACTGAGGCGCGAAAACTGCACTGTAGCGTCCTCATCTGCGCTTAAGTGGCACTGGGAGCGCGAGTGAAGCGCAAAATACTGGAATGTTCCCAAATTTTTTATAAAAACTGTGTTCGCTATATCTTTTGACTCGGGTATCCGTTTTAAACGTTTCAAAAAGTGTTGGGAAGCTTTTTTTGTTGTCTACCTGTGTGTCTCATTTTTAAAATAAAAACTTATTATTTTCTGGTGGTTTTTGGGCGGCCAAGTGGCTGTCCCCGGTGGTCATTACAGTGACGTGGTAAAGCCATATTGAGTCCTTTAAGAATCCTTTTTGCATATAACCAACAGTTTTTAACGTTTTAGTGTCAAAATGGGTGATTATGACGATGATTCCCTTAGTGGCTAGTAAATGGCTGTTTTGCCCTTAGTGGCTATTGTCTTGTTTGGTGACGTTTATGGATAAGTGACGATGAAGCCCAAAAGGCTAAGCGACGATGATAATAAGCGACGATGAAATATAGCGACGTTGTTTGTGTGTAATTATGAATTGACAGGTGTTGTGCCTCTTATTTGGCAAATTGGTAAGTGACGGGTCACATAGTTGACTGTGATTGTGTGTGTTTGTGTGTGATGCATGTCATAGTGTCTCATGTATTCCATGTGCATGAACCCAGCGACGATGAGGCCATAAAGGCTAAGCGACGATGAGGCCATAAAGGCTAAGCGACGATGATGAAAGGTACCTCATGCATATGCCCGCGAGTGGGTTGCATTTCATATAGTTACATGACATTGTGATGAGTTGTTGTAATGACGTAATTGCTGATTGTGATTGTGATTACTCTAGTGCTGTGACTTTGACTTATTGCTTATCATGTGATTTATTATATGGATTAAATTGGACTCACCCTTCTGTTTGAATGTTACCCCCATGCGGTAACGTGCAGGTGATCACGAGTGAAGACCTAGGTATCTTCACTAATTTTGAGTCGGGTCGTCATGCTCTGATACGTAGCACTCAGGGGGGAAAACGAACTCGATGTTTTAAGACTATTTTGGTTGTTAGATGTTATTTGATGGTTTTCTCTTATTTATATTCTCCGCTGCGTAGTTGGTTTTATTGATGTCACGGTTGTGGTGACGATGACTAATGTTTGAGATTTCCCCATTGGGGGCGTGCTACGTATTGCACAAATATTTGATGTTGAACTATTTATTCGAAGTACGACGTTTTGATTTGAGTATGTGTAACATTCCTTGCGATGAAAAGAAATTTTGAAAACTCTGATTTTACAATTAAACTAATGGGTAGAAAAGGGGTGTTACATTACCCATTACCGGGGCATGGTGGACCTTCTGCAAATGCAATTGACGATCAGGGAGGACAATGCTTGATCAGAAAGGTTGAGGATATCCAGACACCTTTGAAAGTCATTCATGCTGCTTTATGTCACTATGGCATCATAGAAGAGGGCTGTGCCAGAAAAGAGACCTGTAGTGATCCTTGCTGTGTGGGAGCTTGTGAAGATTTCGAGCTCATTCTACAAGACTTGTTAGACAGATGCGTGGTCCAAGTTGGTACCCAAGAGAAAGAAGCTATTGTGTCTACTTTGCACTCCAGTGAACGAGGTTTCAGAAGGATAATTGAAATTCCTTGCGGTCTCTCTGCGGCTAGACCTCATACCCTTGTTGTTCCCGTACCGGCAACTACCCCTAGCAGAGAAACTAGGGTAATCCCATGGAGCTGCAACGTGCAGATGAAGGCAGAGATTCGTAAAAGTACTGTGGATGTGACCAACATAGCCGGGAGTAGTGGTATTACCAGGAGCGGAAGGTTGTATGCTTCCGAGAATCTCAGGAAAGAAACACCAAAGGAAGCTGGGGAGAGAGCCCGCAAGGGTAAAGAAACTGTAAAGGTAAGAGAGGTATCTGAAAAAGAAGCCCAAGAATTTTTGAAGGTGATGAGACAGAGCGAATACCGGGTGGTTAATCAGCTAAATCAGACGCCGGCCAAAATTTCAATGCTCTCTTTGCTGCTTAGTTCTGAAGCACACCGGGCTGCGTTGTTGAAAATCTTGAAACGTTTCTCATGATATTACCGTCAACCAGCTAGATGGTATTGTCGGGAATATCGTAGCTTCCAACTACCTAACCTTCACAGATGCCGAACTACCTCCTGTAGGGAAGAACCACAATCAGGCCCTCCATATTTCTGTAAAATGTGGGGATTACATGTTAGCAAGGGTACTCATTGATAACGGTTCGTCACTGAATGTGATGCCCAAATCTACGATGGACCAGCTGGATGTAGACTGTTCTTATCTGAAACCCAGCTCTACCTTGGTGAGAGCATTCGATGGCTCAGTAAAAGAAGTATATGGAGAAGTGGAGATGCATGTGCAAGTAGGACCTGAAGTGTTCTACGTCACCTTCCAAGTAATGGATATCAGTTCTTCTTACAGTTGCCTATTGGGACGTCCATGGATACATGCTGCCGGGGCAATACCTTCTTCGCTTCACCAAAAACCCAAATTTGTGGCTGAGGGAAAGTTGATAGTGGTATCAGGAGAGGAGGAAACACTCATAAATAGATCACCACCTGAGTACTATGTTGAATCAGCGGAGGAGTCCTTCGAGACTGCCTTCCAAGGGTTTGAAATCTCAAATGCTGTCTTTGTTAGTGAACCTATGCTGAAGCCCAAGTGGTCTAAAGCAGACCTGATGATGGCAAAAGTAATGCTGAGACACGACTATCAAGTTGGGAAAGGCCTGGGGAAAGCTGCCCAAGGGATTGTAGCACCAGTTCAGCTGAATGGGAACTCTAAAAAGTTCGAAATTGGCTACATTCCAACCCTTGCTGACAGGAAGAAGCTGGCAACTGACAGAAGAGAGAAATGGCTGCTCAAACTTAGAGGAAGGACCCCTAGCCAGAGGAGGATGATCATTGGGGATCTCAGTCAGAATTTCATAAGTGCTGGTGTGCTGTACCCTGACCAGGTCAATGCTGTTGGAGAGGAATCAAGTGCAGGTGGCGGTGCTGCTGGTTTGGTGCGCCGTTGTGCTACAGGAGAAGAACTGCAGAACTGGGAGTCCATGGACTTTCCCGTGATTCTTAATTTAGAGTAATGCTTCATTGTAATGCAAATCCCTCGGCTCTGCCCAAGGCCTTGGGATATTTTCATTCGGGCGTGCATGTTTTATCAAACTTCATCAATCAACAAAGTTTTATTTTGAATAAAATTCTCTTTGTTCATCTTTCCTTTGCGTGTCTCTGCTTTATTTTTATTCGTCACTTAATTTCGATGCAGATCAAATAAAATTCTTGATGATAACAACGCCCACAATTCATACTTTGATTTTGATTACCCGGTTAACCAAATCGAGGGAAATGTTGAGAATGATTGGGATACTCCTCCGGAGATTATGAGAATGATAGAACAAAAAGAGAAGATCATTGAGCCGCATGGGGAGCCCACAGAAATGGTTAATTTGGGTACCGAGGAAAACAGGAAAGAAATCAAAGTTGGTACAGCGATGGAGAACAGTGAGCGAGAGAGGCTAATTCAGCTCTTGCGGGATTATATGGATGTGTTCGCTTGGTCGTACCAAGACATGCCAGGGTTGAACATAGACATTGTTGAGCATAGACTTCCGGTAAAACCAGAATGTCCTCCAGTGAAGCAAAAGTTGAGGCGGATGAAGCCTGAGATGTCTCTAAAGATTAGAGATGAAGTCAAGAAACAGTTTGATGCAGTGTTTTTGGCTGTGGCAAAATATCCTGAGTGGGTAGCAAACATCGTTCCGGTCCCCAAGAAAGATGGCAAGGTTCGAATGTGCGTCGACTACCGTGATCTAAACAAAGCAAGCCCTAAAGATGATTTTCCCCTATCTCACATCGACGTTTTGGTGGACAGCACTGCGCAACACTCAATGTTCTCCTTTATGGACGGTTATTCAGGCTATAACCAGATCAAGATGGCTCCAGAGGATATGGAGAAAACCACCTTCATAACCCTTTGGGGTACATTCTGCTATAAGGTCATGCCTTTCGGATTGAAAAATGCCGGGGCAACGTATCAAAGAGCAATGGTAACTTTGTTCCATGATCTGATGCATAAAGAAATTGAGGTGTATGTCGACGATATGATTGCTAAGTCCAAGACCGATGAAGAGCATGTCATTAACCTGCAGAAGCTGTTTGAACGTCTCAGAAAGTATAAACTCAGGCTGAATCTCGCCAAGTGTACATTTGGGGTTAGGTCAGGGAAGTTGTTGGGCTTCATGGTTAGCCAAAAGGGAATAGAGGTGGACCCGGACAAGGTGCGAGCCATCCTTGAAATGCCAGCACCAAAAACGGAGAAAGAAGTACGTGGTTTTCTGGGGAGACTGAATTACATCTCTCGATTCATCTTCCAGCTAACCGCAACTTGCGAGCCAATTTTTAAACTGCTGTGCAAGAATCAGGAGGTGAGGTGGAATGATCAATGCCAAGAAGCCTTTGAGAAGATCAAGGTGTACCTACAGAACCCTCCTGTCCTAATGCCACCTGTGCCGGGCAGACCTCTCATTCTATATCTCACAGTGCTCGACAATTCAATGGGTTGCGTGCTGGGGCAACACGACAAGTCAGGAAAGAAAGAACATGCAATATATTACCTGAGCAAGAAGTTCACAGATTGCGAGACCAGGTATTCACCATTAGAAAAGACTTGTTGCGCCTTGCCTGGGCTGCGCACCGGTTAAGACAATATATGCTGAGTCACACTACATGGTTGGTATCCAAAATGGATCCAATCAAGTACATCTTTGAGAAACCTGCGCTCACAGGTAGAATTGCTCGCTGGCAAATGCTTCTGTCAGAGTATGACCTCGTGTATGTAACTCAGAAAGCAATCAAAGGTAGCACATTAGCAGACTATCTGGCACAGCAACCAGTTGAAGATTATCAGTCCATGCAATGTGAATTCCCTGATGAGGACATTATGGCTTTATTTGACGAAGGCAAATCCCAGGAGGATGAAAGATGGAGAGTGCTGTTTGACGGTGCCTCTAATATGTGGGGACATGGGGCTGGAGCAGTGTTGATCTCTCCTGATAATCGGTTCATACCATTCACTGCAAGGCTAAGTTTCTACGTCACAAATAATATCGCCGAGTATGAAGCGTGTATCTTGGGCATAAAGGCAGCTTTAGATTGGAAAGTCAAAAGGCTCGACGTGTATGGGGATTCAGCTCTGGTTATCCATCAAGTGAAAGGTGACTGGGAAACAAGAAACCCTGATTTGATCCCCTACCATGATTACATTCAAGATCTAATCAAGCCTTTTGAGGAAATCACCTTCCAGTACATACCTCGCAATGAGAATCAATTGGCTGACGCCTTAGCAACTCTGTCTTCTATGTTCAACGTCAATTGTGATAAGAACTTGACAATTGTCAGAATCCAACACAGAGATCGATCTGCTTATGACTACTGCCTGGCAATTGAAGAAGAATCTGGCAGTCAACCTTGGTACCATGACATTAAGCAATACCTCACCAGCAGAGAATACCCTCCCAGTGCTACAGAAAATGATAAGAGAACACTTCGGAGACTGTCAGCGGGTTTCTTCTTGACTGGAGACGTCCTTTACAAGAGAAACCATGACTTGGTCCTCCTCAGATGTGTAACAAAAGAGGAATCAGTAAAGATAATGCAAGATGTTCATGAGGGTTCATTCGGAGTTCATGCCAGTGGGCACACAATGGCTAGAAAGATCCTGAGAGCTGGATATTATTGGCTGCAGATGGAGTCTGATTGTTACAGTTTTGTCAGAAAATGCCATAAGTGCCAAATTTATGCAGATCACATTCATGTACCGCCGACTTCTCTGAACGTCTTGAGTGCGCCTTGGCCATTCTCTATGTGGGGCATGGACATCATTGGTCCCATTGAACCCAAAGCTTCAAATGGTCACCGTTTCATCCTTGTTGCTATCGACTACTTCACTAAGTGGGTGGAGGCTGCTTCATATCCCAATGTGACGAGTTCAGTGATTGCAAAATTCATTAGGAAAGATCTAATCTGTCGTTATGGTCTGCCAAACAAGATAATTACAGACAACGGCAGTAATTTGAACAGCAAAATGATGAAGGACTTATGTAAGGACTTCAAAATCCAGCATCACAACTCTTCTCCCTACCACCCGAAGATGAATGGGGCAGTTGAAGCAGCTAACAAAAACATTAAGAGAATAGTGCAGAAGATGGTAGTGACTTACAAGGACTGGCATGAGATGCTCCCCTTCGCCTTGCATGGGTACAGGACCTCGGTGCGTACATCTACAGGGGCAACCCCCTACTCACTGGTTTATGGGACAGAAGCTGTACTCCCCCATTGAAGTGGAAATACCCTCGTTGCGGGTATTGATGGAGACCAAATTAGAAGAAGCAGAGTGGGTTCGATCCCGTTTTGACCAACTGAATCTCATTGACGAGAAGAGGGTAGCTGCTATGTGCCATGGACAGCTGTATCAACAGAGGATGATGAGGGCTTTCGACAAGAAAATCCGGCCCAGAGAATTCCAAGAAGGAGACCTCGTACTCAAGCAGATCTTGCCGATCCAGACAGATCCCAGGGGAAAGTGGGCTCCCAAGTACGAAGGACCTTATGTGGTGAAGAAGGTATTCTCCGGAGGAGCGTTGATTCTTGCAAACATGGATGGAGATGAAATCCCAAACCCGGTCAACTTGGATGTGGTAAAGAAGTACTATGCCTAGAAAAATAAACAGAAAAAAGAGAAAGATAAGCCAAGTAAAAATAAGCTCGCTAGGTTGAAAACCCTTAAAGGGCGGCCTAGGCAAAAATCAGAGCGACTCGGTGGATTGAAAACCCGCAAATGGCGATCCAGGCAAAAATTAGGGTCAGAAAACTTGGGCTTGAAAAAAGAAAAGGCAATTAGCACTCCCAAAGGTTTGGATAAGGGGATGATCAAGATCATGAGTATGAACGGTGGGCGCCGTTACTTCAAGGATAGAATCGCAGGATCTGTTCCTTTTTCTTGTATTTTTTTTAGTTTAAAAGAAAATTGAAATGTACTTTCAATTGGCGTGACATTCTGCACGACCAGTTTCCAATCGATAAAAGTTCAACTTTTTTTCATATGCTTGCTTTTCGTGTCTTTGCTTTCATTTATTCAGTTTCTTTCAAAATAATAACTTTTATGATTGATGAAATTGAATTGAAAACATGTGCATACATTCATAGTGTAACACCCAAAATCTACCCGGCAAATTACTAAATAAATCAGAGTTTCAAAAATCATTTTGAGTGCTACAGTTTTCAACTGAAATTCGCCAACGAAATCATACTTCAAAAATGACTGACTTTCATTTAACATGCAGCGGAAAATCAAGGGTTCAACTTAACGATAAAATTCCAAAGGTTCACAACATGAATAGTCATAACGGCCATAAGCTTAAGTTCAACAATTGTAACGACATAAGGAATATAAATGAGCGTTCATCCCCCCGAGTGCTACGTATCAGAGCGACGACACCGACCCGACTATATGAAGGTACTCTGCCTTCATTCGCTATTACCTGCACGTTACCAACATGGGGGTAACATTCAAACAGAAGGCGTGAGATATCACACTATCTAATAAATCGTATGAAAAGCAATATGCATTCGGTCAGGTCATCACATTCATCTCGTCACAATAGTCACATAATTTCACTAGTCAATCATGCAGTATGAAATGCACATGCATGCGGTACCAAGTCACAACGCTGGCCATAGGCCTAAATCACAACGCTGGCCGAAGCCTAATCCACAACGCTGGCCAAAGCCTAATCCACATGATATGCATGCGACGCAACGGGTATGCACAACATGTCAACACAATCACATATCGACACAACAACAACGTAAATCACCACACTGGCCATAGGCCTACGACATAAAATCATGACAACGACGCAATACACAACACTGGCCATAGGCCTACGACACCAAATCACAACAACGACGTAAGACGGGACGCCAACAGCAACAACAACAATACACCAGCCCAAAGAGGCTTCACGACTAAACAACAACAACAATGACGAACAACAAGCTACAACAGGAAACACGTCACAATAGTCAATATCACAACAGACAACAGACAACAAACAGCACGTCACAACCGCCAACACAATCACGTCGCAACAATTAATATCGTCGCTATGGAGGAGAACCCCCTCGTCGCTAAGAGAACAATCAACAATTCGGCACTCAACCCTCTCAATCATTAACAACGTTTAGCAACCAACAACTTAACCAATCAATTTAGGGCAGCCACACATGGCGCCCAACAACCAACAATTATCAACCAACTAATTTAGCAAATTAACAATTAATAATTGACAACTTAATTGGAGCAACAAACCCCACAAAATTCGGAGCAACAAACCCCACAAAATTCGGACAGAATTATTAGTCATTTTGAAATCAAATCTTCTCCCTCATTTCTCAACGAAATTTAGCGAAATCAGTGCCTATTCAGTAGGAAATTAAGTCTAATTTCCAACAAAACAAACCCCACCAAATTTGGAGGATCAGGGCATTCACAATTAGACAAAGACTGAACATATATTCCAAACCTTCCCAGATTTTTGACCCAATTTGCAACCCAGAATTCTCCCATTATACTTATCCAAATTGAGTAAACTCAGTGCCTAATTTGTAGAAAATTGTGTCTAGTTTCCAGAAAAACAAACCACATAATTTTTAGACCACTATATTGTTCCCAGTTACTGTATAACCGAACCTATACTCAGATCGTTTCCAGAATTTTAACCTAACTTGCAACACCTTTAACTCGAGCTATACAACTCCAAATGCAACCAAACTAGCGCCAAATTAACAAGCATTAAGTCTAGTTTCTAAAAAGGTAAACCACATAATTTTCGGACTGCTAGATTGTTTCCAGAATACACGCAGAATGCGCCCTAGGCGCCCTACAACCAGAAATTTTGTTTAAAATCAACAACACACAACACCAAACACCAACAATCACATCCAAATCATCATCAAACATGTTAATCATCACCAATCATGTCTAAACACCATTAACCACATTTAATCACCGTCAAAACACATTTAATCATCACCAATCACATACAATCATCATCAATCATGCTTGGACATCGTCAATTCATGTTTAAACACTTTTAAGCACATATATTCATCATCAAACATAATCAATCCTTAAAACTAAGGTTCTCTAATCTTAATCACCTAGGGTTCCATTAACCACCCCACGTAGAGACATTCATATAACCCATTAGATAGATAGAACCCCACCCTTACCTTGTTTTTGAAGAACCCGAAATCCTTGCTTGCCTTAGCCCCCTCTCAATTCGCGACTTCCCTCTTCTCTTCTCCTCTCTAGCGCCGTCCTCTTCTCTCTATTCTCACTCTCTCACTTTGTTTTTCTAATTATGTGAGCAAAACCCTAAAAATTACCTATTTATACTTAGTTAGTCTTATGGGTTTTTCTACTTAGCTTATGCGACTTAACCCAAGCCCTTTTCCTTTTAACATCTCACTCCTTACCAATACCAACCCCCACACAAAATAACACACATAATAATATATATTTATTTTATTATTTTTCTACCACATAAATCCTAATTAATTAATTAAATAATTAATCAATTATTTTGGGGCGTTACACATAGCATCGCAAAGCATTGCGAAATCTTTGAAAATCACAGAAAGATGTGTTCTCCTCAGTGAATAAAGCTGCAAGAAAAACAAAACAGCCGCATGCACCAGCACTTAAAAGTAACAAAATCATTGCAAGCCAGTGAATAATCATCGCCCCAGAGCGGTCTTCGTATTAAGTGTCACAAGTCCTGCGGATTGATTTAACCAGCAAAAAAAAAGGAATGTCAAGAGAAAACAAACGAGCAGAAAAAAGAAAGCTGCTCAGCAAGAAAACAACAAACGAGCAGAAAAAAGAAAGCTGCTCAGAAAAAGAATAAACAAAATGAAAAAACAACGGAAGACGGAACAAAAAGAACACAGCATTCCTATACCATTCATCATTCTCATAACATTCATGCCATTCATCATTTCATTATGCTTTCATATTTGCATCTCAGAAGAAAGAAACAAAAAGAAACAGAAGAAGAAAAAGCAAACACCAAAATCAATCATTGCATTCATGTGCACCCAAATACCCAAGTGCATGCATTTCATGCACCATCCAAGAGAAAAGTTACTTCGGACCAGAGAGTCCCAAAAATCTCATTTTTAGGAAATCACCATGACACTGAGTTAGTAAACTCCATCAACCCCGAGTTAGTAAACTCCATCAGCACTGAGTTAGTAAACTCCATCAACCCCGAGTTAGTAAACTCCATCAGCACAGAGTTAGTGAACTCCCACCGAGTTAGTGAACTCCTTCCATAGATCACAACATCGTGTACGAGCGCGCGATGGATCCATCCGACTTCGTTAAGTCTTTCGGATTAGTTGTGTCAGCCTAAGGCATAGCGTAAATCCATTGATCGAATCAGTTCCGGACCTGATATTGATCGGCCGCTCGAAAAGGCCACCCAAGTGCTCGGACTCGAGGGCCCGTTAGAAGGTTTTAGGCAACCTCTGAATTCCCCTAGAGCTCGGACTCGAAAGAATCCGTTAGAAGGTTTTAGGTAGCCTCCGAATTTCCCAATTTACAGTATTTCTTATTTTATGCTTTTTACTAATTTCTGTTTTCCCGTCAATGCAACAAGTGTTGGCTCTCTCTCTAAAACAACAAAAAAAAACAACAAAAAAAAGGAAAAGGAAAATTCGGGTTTCTCTAGGAAGACAAAATTGGAATAATTTCTGAATTCTTTATCTCTATTTTGCCTCGGAATATGTTTCGGCCAATTCATATTCCTTGTCAAAATCCAAATAAAGAGGGGCGGCTGTTATACCCTAATTTTGTCCGCCTAGGTCGAAACCCTAATTTTCCACAAAAATAAATAGTTTCAGAGGTGTGGCATTATTTTGAAAGATGAGAAGTGCTATGGGCATGCATTTTTGAGTCTTGAAAGGCATTCCAAAGTTTTTAAAATCATTTTTAGGGTTGGGATGCACTTCGGGGCAAAATTAGGGTTTTTTGGGCAAAAAGGGTATTTTGGTCATTTTACCCAAAAAGACAATTTCTCAGTACAAATCACTGTGCAACTTCGGAGGAATTTATTTGGATCAAAATGAGTTGGGTCATATTTTTTATGCGCATGCATTGATGAATTTTTGCATAAAAAGTCAAACTTCAAGGAAAAGGGCAAAATGGGAATTTCCTTCAAGGTGAGGTATCAAATCAATTTTGGGAATGGTGATATCATGGAATTTTGGTCCCAATAATTGATTCCTAGGATATGGCCCAAAGTGGCATGAATAATGAGGAATTATCTAGAAAGGAATAATCAATAATCTTTGGAATTTTGAAAGGTCAAGTATAGTACAACATGACAACTTGCAATTCCACTCACTCTCTCTCCTCAATGCCGCAGCAACTCTCTCATTTCCAGCCCATATTTTGTGCTTCTCCATGCCCTTGATCCATGTGAGTTGTATTCCTAGCCATTGATTAAAATTCTAGATCAAATCCTAGGCTACAACTTAGTGTGAAATGACCTAATTGCCCTCAACAATTTTTGTGCTACAAAAACTCACCCATTTCGCATATGATCAGCCCACTCTCACTCATTTGTGCTTTCTCATTGTCCCTAATCCATGTGCATTGCAATCTAGACCCTTGATTCAAATTCTATCTCAAATCTCAATGGTTTGCAAAAGCACAAAGTCTATTATACCCTTAATTTTGCATCTGATATAAAACCAAAAATAGGAGACCATCAAGACAACATCATTCTCATTTTACCCTAGCACACAATCAGATCACAATTCCTCTCCTCCTCCCCTCTCAAACCCGAGACCACCTCCCACCATTTCCACCACCAATTCTTCAATTTTCAACCATCCAAACTTCATTATTCTTGATTCCTACACTAGATCCACTTCTAATCTTGCATTATCTTCAAAGTTCATCATCAAATCCTTCAAGATCAAGTGATTTTCGTGGGATTCAAGAGGAGGTTCAAGTGTTCTTGGTTTCTATTTTGATCTTCTTCTTCATTTCAAGCAAGATCTAGAGGTAAGCTCACAAACTCTTGCATTTTCTTTAATTTTCATTATGTAATCTCTCTTCTACTCCTCTTTCCTTCTTGAAAGAAGCTTTGAGGACTCATTTCAAACATTATTGGACAAGGACATTGGGAGCCTTGGGTGTTTGAGATGGGTCCTTGGCCTTGAAGGGAAGATTCTTGTGTTTGAATAATTTTCCTTGCATTTCTACACATTTTTCACTAAATTTCATGAAATAAAACCTTGTTTTCCTCTTCTTTTAGCTTCGGCCATGTAGTGTTTTTTTTCTTTTTCATGCATTTCTTTGTTCATATCTTGTGTCGAAGTTGAATTTTTGGTGGGTTTATGCCTTACATAGCCTCGGGTTTGAGGATTAGAGACCTAGGGATTTTTGTTGCTTTTGTTTTTTTGATTTTGTGTTGAAATAAATGATGAAATAACAATTGTTTGAGCATGAAATGTATGCATAGGTCCTAGGGTTTATACTTATGATCTCATTGATGTGATTTGGTTGCAAGAAATTGATGAAATTGTGCTTGATTTTGCCTATGATTGCATTCGGCCATAGGACATGTCTTTTGGCCAAATTTTGCTCAAAACTTTGTTATTTTGATCTTGCATTTGTGTGTGCATTTGATTCAATTGTGTTTTTCACTTTTACCATTTCACATGTACCATTTCATTAATAATTTACTTTTCACTCTTTACCTTTACTGATTTTCAAAAATTACTTTCTACTCCAAGTAAAATAAATTTACCATTCACTAACTTTTTACTAAAAGTTTTTACCACTTGCATCTTTGCATAAAAACCCCAAAACATTTTCTCACTTGCATTTCAAACTTTTTCAACTTTATAAAATAAACCCCAAAATACTTTTACCACTTTCAAGACCAAAAACATTTCATCTCATTTCCAAAACACCAAAACCCAAAAACATTTTACCACTTTCTTACCTAAACCTTTTACCAAAACATTTTCACCCTCATGCATCTTCATTCATCCCTATTTTATGCGACACTCTCATGCACGCCGGCCTCCGACTCCGTCGGCTCTGTCTCCTTCTACGTCTCTCTAATTCCTGGTAAGCCCTCATTCCTTTCAATACCTGTTTGTGATTGAAATCCCTAATTTGAGTATAAAACCCTAATTTCTAATTTCTGACTAGGTGCGATGAGCTGTGTATGGAGATATGCGATGGTAGAGACTAGGTGCGATGAGCTGTGTATGGAGGTATTTCTGCTTCCTTCATCTTCCCTCTGTTTTGCTATTGGCTTGTTGGGTTTTCTAGCTTCTGTTTTTATGACTCATTTGGAGCGAGTATGAAATGTATTTGGGGAATGAATATTGTGATATTTGAAATTGTGTATATACTGTGTTTGATAAAATGTTTGGGTGATGAGACTATGGAAATATGGTGCTGTTAAAGGCCATGTTTTTAACTCTGAAGTTTATATGCTTCATCTCTTTGAAGTCTGTATGGTAATGATGGAGTGATGGGCTCTTGGTTTCTCTACTGTTTTATAGGAAGTTTTGTATTGTGTGGTCCATTTTGTCTGATGTTTTTCTGATTATCATTTCTCAATGTGTTTCATTCTTTGGAGTATAATATACCAATACCAAGTTCCATCTCTTACTTCAGCAATGCTCCAGAGGACCTTGTTGAGGTGATAACAGGGTAGAGCCTTATTTTGTACTCATCATTGTGGTTCTCCTTGCCATCGTCTTTGTAGTTTTTCTTCCCCTCGGTAAATCATTCAACCTTACTCTCCTTCTCTTCATTTCATTCTCTTAGTGTTGTGGTTTTCCTTGCCCTCTCATGACGTTTGTGAAACTCACCATCAATTCTGTCTTCGATCCGCTCAGAGAATTCGCTAACGATAGCGCCAGGCTCGTCAAGCGCTGTCACAAACTCAATTGCAAAGGTGAAACCCTAATCCTAAATCTCAATCTTCCTTTTCTTTGAATCATCTTTGATTTCCTCTTTTTTGACTTGATTCGAATTTCTGTAATGTGGATCCTAATTTTTATTATGCGCTTTGTATTGTAAAATTCTCCAAGGTTGTTGTACGACCCGCAATTGGTTTCGTTCGTTAAACTCGTCTTAATTCCAATTAACAACATCATTGTCGGATCTGGTTAGATAATGTTATTCTTTCACGAAGGCTGCATTTCAGTTGCTTGTAGAAAGTATTGTAGTTCTGCACTTCTGCTTTTTGTCTCACGAACGTTTCAATTTCTAGATGATGGCGTATAGATAGCATGGATACAAGTTGCAGCAGAGGTCTGTCTAGAACTAATTTTGTCTTTGTCACTACTTGTTTAGAGTTGGAATACTCTCATGTGTCTATATGATGTACTGATATTTGTTTGAACCTAAAATCTTAGGATGAAAATTCTGTTGAAACAACATATCAGACTTCTTTGTTTAGCAATCCACAATTTCCAAGCAAGAGACCATATTATACTAGTCATAATGTCATATGTATATTTCTCATTCATTATAGATGGATATTTTTGATATTTCTATATTCTGGATTTACATTAAAATACTTATGATATGTTTGAATAAGATATTTTATTCCATTGATAATAATTTATTTTTCTCTGAAACATTTATGTCTTTTTAATATGCTCTTTTCCTGTTTTGCCAGCTTGAAGCAGAAGAATCAGCATATAAGATGTTGATTTCATCTTGTCCTCAAGCTGGGTTTGACTCCTCTATTTCATGACTTTCATTCTATATTAATTTGTTTTGTCCCTAATTTATTTAGTAGTTACCAAGCTACTAATGTGTGTGCATTTCATTCGAATTCTCATGATTGTTTGGTAATCTCTCTTCTTTTCTCAATTTGGTAATCTCTAATACGGGTAAAGGAATTAATACTTAATACTTAACAAGATAAACCACACTTGAAAGTGCACCATCATGGTAAGAAAAGTCTACTTTGTTCTTTTTATCATTTATTGAACTCTTTATGCACTTGACAGAAACATAATTGTGCATAAAACCTGTTTGGCTGTGCAGTTTGAACTGCTACATTTTCTATAGTTTCTATTCCTCTCAATATGTTATGTTTTGTGTGGACTGTGGCACCTTCTTAAATACCAAATATTTGGACCAATATTTCAAGTGTTCAATTTATCTGAGAATGGGGACCAAAGACAAACCCAAAACCTCATTGAGATGACTTCAAAAAGCCACTCCTTCACGAAATGTTGCAAGATGGGCTGTTGTAATTTGGTTATTTTAGTCATTCTAATGGTTTTTGTTAATTACATATACTTTTATTTGGTTGAATCTGTGTAGGGAGAAAAGTTGTGTTATGAGTTTGTGTTGATTTATCTCTTCTCAGCTCATTCTTTCTTTTTTGCTAATGATGTAGGGTCGTTTCTGACTAGAATTGGTGATTCAAGTGGTGCTTTGAAATCTGATGGCAAAGCTGGACACAAACGGCACAAGCCTACACAAACGGACATATAATCAGGGAAGCTTCGAATTTGGCTGTAAAAAACTCCTGGTTAATAAAAAAATCTGATATATTTTTTAAAAAACAGCAAACTTTGTCTCTCTATTTTGGATCTAGTATATATCTCTCTCTTGCATTCATTTTCTACGTGGGGGAAATTAATTAACGTGAAATTCATTTCCATTTTGTTCGTTTTATGCGAATAGGAATTAGGGATAGATATACTTTTTTTTGTGAGTGTTGCAATTGCAATTCCAAGAGATTCATTGATTAATTGAAAGTTGATGGCCGCTCCACCGGCAAGGGCTCGTGCCGATTACGATTACCTCATAAAGCTTCTCTTGATCGACGACAATGGTAAGTGAATCCTTCTCCCCCTTCTTCGTATTTACTTCTTGTTATCTTAAACTGTTGAGTTTGTGCTTGATGCAAATGTACTTGATTTTAGAGTTGAATATTTTCATCATGTATTTTAATTTGAGTGAGTGTTTCAAGTTTTGACTCTTTTTTTTGTTACTACAATGCAATTATATTGTCAAGGAGTTCATTTGCAAATTTCTTCTGATCCTAGTTTGAAAAATTTAGGGGAAGGTTCTTCAAATTAAACCTCTTTGTCCTCTGTGATACAATGATTTGTTCAATTTAAAGTACACCACCAAATATAATCTCACGCTATCTGGAAGCTTCAAGAAAATGCTTTGAAGCTTTGTTTTTTGATGGCTTCTGTCGGTGTTTTACATATGCTTTGCTTCAACGTGATAAAATAGTTCTTTCCACCCTCTCTTGGTGTGATTTTTTGTTAGAGGATGAATAGAATAGAATATTTATTGTAAACTAAAGAGAAATGATAAACATTGTTGCAATGCTACTGGATCTGAATTGAGTAGCCAGTTTGCGATATAATGCACTAGCAATTGTTGTTTTGCCTACTCCCTCCATTCCCCAAATTCCTACTATTCAAACTGGCGCTGACTCAAGGTGCAACAAAGATTGTATTTGTTCAATATGCTTATCAATTCCAATCATTCCCTTTTCTTGAAATATCCATTACAATAAGTTCGACAAGTGTGTGTTCTGGTCTGACACATAATAAAAAAACTAAAGCATTAGTCTTAAACCTTCAAAAAGTAACCTAGAGGAGTTAATAAGAAATAACATGATTTGATAGAGTCACAATCGATGTGATGTTATATAATATAATTGCTTTTGAATTTGTCATTTATATTTTCATAGGGCAAGTTGATGAAAATGTTGTGCAGATTAATGGTAAGAGCAGATAAATTTAATTAGTACCTGGTTACTTGTGAATCCCAGCCGGAGAGCCCAGCTACTTGGGTTAAAGCAGATTTCCAGGCATCCACCTTGTCCTTGAATCGATGTTGATGCTGAACAAAAGCTTCTGCATAACTTCCTCTCTGATGCCTAACATATGATGGATCCACCTTATAGAAGACAGGTATCACATCCCTTCCATACCTCTGTTTGCAATTGAGTATCTTTGTGAGTTCATCCAAACACCACGTGGAAGAAGCATAGTGGTTAGATAGAATAACGACATAAATAACTGATTCTTCTATTGCTTTGTAGAGTGCTGGCGAAATCTCATTGCCTCTACCAAGTCTCGTGTGACCACCTCAGCTAGACAGAGCTGGTCGAGAACGATCCTCTACAACCCAAGATGAAGCCCTACAGAGTGGTATAATACCCTTGATCACCCTTTTTGAACTTACTTTTGATAAACATCTTGAATGGTATAATATCATTTTACTCTTAGTATCCTATTTCATGGTTTTGCTTGTTTATCATAGTTGTTTTAGGAGAGTTCACAGTATCATAATATTTTTTCTTGAATCCTATTGTCATATCTTAAGAAAGTGTGGTTAACTACTTACATATTAGTATATTGTTACTAGTTCTAAGGAACTTTGTTTTTTGGAAAAAAGGTACCTCTGTCATATGCCATACACCCGTGCTATCTATGAACCTTTCCAATATAACGTTTTTACTTTTAGAGGTTATAGAATGCATTATAACATAAGTAGTTTGATAGTTTATGCTTCTGCTAGTTTGATAGTGTAGTTTATTTAGTGTGGATTTAATTAAGGTGTTTGATGGTTTACTACAACATAAGTAGTTTATGACTTTATGCTTCTACTAGTTTGATAGTGTTGAGTCTGTTTATTATCACAGATTCTTTCTCTTAAGGCTTGATTCATTTTGGCACAAAATGGTGTGATTGAAAATTCAATTTGATGGAATGAAGGAAGGAACCGTAGTTAATGTGTGATTTTGGTCTCCTTAGGTTCATCCATAGTGATCGATGATATTGTTTTGGTAGTGACTAGTATTTTTAGAAGATGTGTGATTAACTTGTATTTTGGATGCATAGATATCACTATTAAATAATATTTTGGATGTATGATTTTATTTTATTTTATTTTATTTTAAATTTCCGACGGACATTTTCGTCGGAAATGGTTTTTTGCGACGAATTTGCGACGAACATTTGTGACGGATTTGCGACGAATTTGCGACAAAACACGGATTTCCGACGAATTTGCGACGGAGATATTTGCGATGAAAAAATCCGTCGAAAAATGATTTGCGACGAGCGTTTTTGCGACGGATTTTTGTCCGTCGGAAAGTTCGTTGGAAACGTCAATTTGCGACGAAAAAACGCTGCATTTGCGGCGAAAATGGCCGTCAAAAATCGTCGATTTTCTTGTAGTGGGACCTACCTTGTAACCAGGGGGTTCAGTTGAACCCCCTGGAAAAAAAATTTCACTTACCGTCCTATATATATAGCCCAAATCTCCTGAAATTTTTATTTTGAACCCCCTGAAAATTTTAAATTGCACTAGTCGACCAAGTTTTGCACCCATTTGACACTGGCCTTAAAAAATTCGACACCCCTGACCCCGGGGTCTTGGGTCCGCCACTGGCTTTGACACTGTTGCTACAATATTGTGCCAATCCACTTGATTTCTTTTGCTACAATGTTGAATTGTATCTTTGACATGGGAATTAACCTGTTCGTTTCCGAGAAGAACAACAGACATAGCTGCCACATCACTAGACTCAAACATACAACTATGTTTGTTAGAAGTGAACATGGTAGCAACTATGCAACAACACATATCCGGTGGTTTCGGTGGCGGGAGCCTAGCTGGAGTGTCGAGGACCCCTAGTTTTATCACCAAGTATCGACGCTGCCATGGAAGATTGATCTTTGACACTATGGCAACAACCAATCAATGCAATTCCTTATATGAATGTCAGAGGCAATATCATGCATACTACCAGTTGTACTCATAATCCGGCTATCTACAAGACTTGCTGCACTATATACCTGCTGTCCTTTAACCCATCCAGTAACATTATCAATGTAATTCAACTTGATTTCCAATTTAGGATAATGTTACATTGATAATAGTGCAGTAGGTATACATCATTCCATTTCTCTATACGACTCAGCCATGGAAGACTTGAAATCGGACTTGAGATCGGACAGAACTGATAGTACCGTCTCTATAGCTGAATTCGCAACACCATGGTGAGAACTCAACGGTGAGAAGTTGTTTTCCTCACGTAAAGCTTCCACTAGAACATCAAGTCCATCCATCATCGATGTTTGCTCCGTCATAGTGACAATGAAAGCACCAATGTAACCGTTCAAATAGAAGTGATGAACACAAAAATGGAGAAATGAGTACTGATATATTGATTCTCTTCAAATATTACAAATGGAATCATCAATTCTATACAATTCAAGTATAATCGTGTATAATAGTGTATGGTAGTTAGTATAGAGAGGGAATTCGGTACAGAACATTCCCCAAGCGTAGAACCAGGGAGAAGACATTTAGGGAGAGAGAGGGAAGGTGACTTCACACATTTCTTTTCATGCCTCCTTTGATTTCACTTCCTTTCATATATACTCGATACTCTTCTTTCTTGTAGGCCTTGGGCTGATTTGCTCTTCTTTGGGCTTCTACTACATGATAGGTTCATTACAATATCTTCTTTTTGCAACATATTTTAAGCAATGGATGGTTTGCATGAATATGTTTCTTCCATTTCCTTAAGGAACCTAAGAGCAGTCTCTTCCATTGAGTGTGCACAAGCAATAGTAATCATAGTATTATATATCACCACATTTCTAACAAGCATCCTTTAACCTACCAGCTTTACCAAGAATGAATATCAGTGAGCTATAAAATGGAGTGTCAGCTACAATGCCATCACTCTTCATCTTTTCATATACCTCCAAAGCTTTGCTAAGTTGCCCTGCTTTCCCTAAAGCAAGCATCACAATAGTATAAGTCACAGCATTAGGAGAACATCCATTTCCCTTCATCTCCTCCAAAACTTCATCCACTTTCCGGAAATCTTTGTCATGATAGTATGAACTAATAAAACTAGTATATGAAACAACATTAGGGTCAAACCCATGATCCTTCATGTTCTTCATTACTTTCCGGGCCTGCTCAAAGTTTCTAATTTTACACCACCTATTTATTAAAATATTGAAAGAAGGAATGTTCATTGGAATCAAACTCTTAAACTCTAAATAAACAATCTGGGCATGTTCAACACTTTTTTCTTTCACCAAAGCTTCCATGAGCACATTTAGTGTTGTTATGTCCTTGTTGACACCAAACTCACCCATTCTACGAAATGCTTTCACAGCATCTTCATATTTGCGATTCTTTGCAAGCCTTCTTATTACCTTAGTCATCGTATCCAATGTCACATACCCTTCTTCAAGTTGTGTCATTTCCTCCACCAACTTCCACATAATATCGAATTCCTTGGATTTTCTCAAGATGTCAACCATTAAGTTGAAGAGTTCAGGAGAATGCCGATAAGGTGTTTGTGTTTTTGCCCATTTGAAAAAACTAAAAGCTGGGACCCAATCATTGCTAAACCTCTTCAAGATCTGTTGAACCAAACTCTCTGATATCTGAAAACCACGAATGTTGTTGAGTGCTTGAGAAACTAGCTCAGGAGAAGAGTAGCATTCTTTTAAAACAGTGATGATTACTTCGCCATCAACGTGCTCTAATGTTTGCTTTAGAACTTTGGGTTTGGGATCGAGAAGGGTGTGGGCATCAACCCAATGAATGAGAGAAGGGAGACGAAGTCGTCGTTGTCTTCTGGTGGGGTTGGGTTGTTAGAGAACATAACCCAAGCTGGGAGTTCAGGTGATTCGAGTGTAGGTTGCGACTTCACCAGAGTGCAAAATTCATTGGCAGTGGTGATTGTTGGAGAAATTCGTTGAGTGAAGAGGTGAATGATTCAGAATTTGGAAAACATTTTGAGACACCCTTCGATATGAAAATGGAATGGAACAGAGGTTTTAGTGAATGAAGAATGATAACGAGAAGAGGAATAATAAGAGGGACAACTTGTAATTTTTGTTTGTTGATCTTCCAAAAGTGAGAAGTCTCTTACTGGTTTTGCTGGTCCACTTGCTCTCTGTCATGTGCGTGCTTCCACACGTAATCCTGCCCCTGGAATTGTGAGCCTGCCACAGATAGCAAGTGGTTCATCTGTGGTGACTACGTGTGCTTCCGTTGAGGATCTCCGTCGTAAGAGAGGGCGAACAGATGATGGGAAAGGTCAGAGCCTGGATGCCACTTCAACTGATACTACGGTGCATTTTTTATCGGTAGGTCCTGGCAATCAGGCCGGCCAGGAACAATGAGTATTATTAGATGGAACTGTCGAGGCCTGGGTCACTCGTCGACAGTTCCTTTGCTTCGGGATCTGGTTCGGCGTCATAAACCGGATATTCTATTTTTGTATGAAACTTTTGCTAATGCTCAACTTATGGACTCAGTTCGTCGTTTGATTGGTTTTGATAATTGTTTGGCGGTTGATAGAGTTGGTCGGAGTGGGGTGTGGCTGAATTCTGTGAATTGTTCTGTAATAGGTTATTCTCGGCATCATTTGGATATGGAGGTAATCGATTCTAGAGTGGGAAGGTGGAGGTTAACTGGATATTATGGGTATGCCAATAGAGCTCATAGACGTCACTCTTGGGTTGCTTCTAGAGTTGAGTGGCGTGCAACTCGTTTTCGGTTTGAAAATTCTTGGCTGGCTGAACCTGAATTGGCCAAGGTTGTTCATGATGGATGGAATAAGGGTGGGGGTCACCATGTCCTAGCTAAACTTGATAGTTGTGCTTCGGCGTTGTCTCCCTGGGGCCGTAGTATTCGCATGAGGTTTCGTGAGAATATAGAGGAGTGTAAGAAACAACTAGAACAATTTCGGCATAGAAGAGATGTTAGTGGTGCTTCTCATTTCAAAAAACTCTCTAGAGATTTGTGTAGCTTGATTATGAAAGAGGAGTTGTTTTGGAAGCAGCGGGCAAAGAAGTTTTGGTTACCTGATGGGGATCTAAATACCCAGTTTTTCCATGCCTCGGCAACTTGTAGAGCAAAGGTAAATAGAGTGTTGAAATTGCGTAGAGATGATGGTGTTATTGTGGAGGATCAGCCCCATGTGAAAAGAGTGGCTGTAGGTTACTTCCAGGAGCTCTTTTTGGGTAGAGAGGGTGTGTATGATCCGGTTTTACCATCCCTTAATCAACGTGTCAATGACATTGATAATGGTGATCTTATTCGGCCTTTTCATAAGGATGAATTTCGTGATGCTTTGATGGAGATGGATTCCAATAAAACCCCCGAGCCCGATGGCTTCAATAAAGGTTTTTACAAAAGATTTTGGGAGGACTTTGGTGATGAGATTGTTTCGGCTTGTATAGGGTGGCTGGATTCGGGTCACTTTCCTACAACTCTTAATGATACCAACATTGCTCTAATTCCGAAGAAAGATAATCCAGAGACAATGATGGACTGGAGGCCAATCTCTCTTTGCAACGCCATCTATAAACTCATTTCCAAGGTACTTGCTAATAGATTAAAGTTTATTCTCCCTAAATGTATCTCTATTGAGCAGTCTGCTTTTGTATCCGATCGTTCTATTTTAGACAATGCCATGATTGCATTTGAAGTTATTCATTACTTGAAGAATAAACGTAAAGGGAAGGTTGGGGAACTTGCTCTTAAAATAGATATGAGTAAAGCTTATGATAGGGTTGATTGGAATTACTTATTGTTGATCCTAAAGAAACTTGGTTTTCATGAAACTTGGATCGGTTGGATAAAGATGTGTGTTGAATCTGTTTCTTACTCTGTTATTGTTAACCAGGAGCCTGTTGGTCCGATTGTGTGATAAGTCTATTTTTAGAGTCTTTTTAATAGTTATTTTCATTAAGTTTTATTGGTATTTTAATTATATTTTTGAGCTATTTTACTACAAATATTTACTTTTTATTTTCAGGTTTTATTTTGAAGCAAAAGAGAAAATAAGAGCTAAAATGAAGAAACAAAGGAAATATTTGAGGAAGAACAATTTTTAAGCACTAAGGCACTCTGCAGGGCGCCATGGGCGCCAAAAACCAAGAACAGCAAAAACTGGCGCAGGACAGGGCCCCAAGGGCGCCATGGGCGCCAAAAACCAAGAACAGCAAAAACTGGCGCAGGACAGGGCGCCAAGGGCGCCAAAAACCAAGCACAGCGCAAACTGGCGCAGGACAGGGCACCAGGGGTGCCAAGGGCGCCAAAACGCAACACAGGAGAAACACTGGCGCAGAACTGGCGCAGGACAGGGCAAAATGGGCGCCAAGGGCGCCAAAATGCAGTCAAAATTGGCTGCGGCCACTTGTTGATGGCCATCTTTGCCAACTTGATTTTTTCACTTTTTTTTGACCATTTTGCCCCTCCACTCAAGTGCTTTGACCACTTGTTGATGGCTATCTTTGCCAACTTGCTTTGTCCACTTGTTGATGGCTTTCTTTGCCAAAAACTTGAATTGACCATTTTGCCCCTTCCCTCATATTTTCCTATAAATAGGACCTTGATCCTCACTTGTAAGCACACTTGAATTTTGTGAGAAAATCACTCTCAATAAACTCTCTAAGATTCATGACTTCAATTTACTCTTCATGTTCTTTATGATTCTTGCTCTTTTACTTTCTTGCCCTTTTAATTTTTGCTATTTTACTTTCTTGCCCTTTTAATTCTTGCTCTTTATTTTCTTGCCCATTTATTTTCTTGCTCTTTACTTTCTTGCTCTTTACTTTTCTTGCACATTTATTTTCTTGCTCTTTTAATTCTTGCTCTTTACTTTTCTTGCCCATTTATTTTCTTGCCTTTTTAATTCTTGCTCTTTACTTTTCTTGCCCTTTTATTTTCTTGCCCTTTTACTTTCCAAGTCATTTAAAATTCCTTGCAATTTACTTTTTAAGCAATTTACTTTCTTGTCATTTACAATTCCGCTATTTATAATTTTGCAATTTTCTCAATTCCTAACATTTATTTTCTTGCCATTCTAAACATCTAATTTCTAACTCATTTACACATTTCACACTTATCGCTTTCTTTACAATTCTTGCAATTTATCAAATCTTCCTCTTCTCCTCTTTTGTCTACAATGATCATGAGTGAGTAGACTTTCTTAGCCTTGGGGTTTTTGGCAACAATCAAATGATGGCTTCCTACTAATTAATTCCCGAGGCTATTTTCCACCTTAATCACTTTGTATTTTTAAATCTAATTTCATCACTTTTCATTATTATTTCAAAACACCACACGATGTACCGAAAGGGGAAGTGTGGTCGTTGGATCTATGAAATTAGACAATAAAATCAACACATGAAAATAGTTTTGGTTTTATTGAGACACAAAAAGGTCTTTGCTTAATGGGTTCTAATAATAATCAACCATGAAAATAGACTTGATAATTAGTTTAGAACACGCGTTTGTATTCCGAAAGGAAACTCTTGCTACAACCGTCGTCTTGTCTTAAGAAATATATCGTTCTTTAAACTGGAAAATAGTCGAAAGGATTAATAACGGAAATCTTATCATTTCGATGAAACTAATACCCCAAGTCTCTTTTTATCTTTTAAAACATCAACAAAAATATTCCTTCTTTCTAAAAAGACTTTCTTTTCAGTTAATCAACTTTAGAAAATTAAATTGGTAATCACCTAGGCTCTCCCTGTGGATCGATAACTCTTTTTATTACGCGACAAGACCGTGCACTTGCGGCCTATCATTGTGCCTGGGAGAGGTCTCCGTCAAGGGGATCCTCTTCCCCCCTACTTATTCATTTTGTGCTCTGAAGGCCTTACTTCCCTCATTAATCAGGCAGAGGCTAGAGGAGACATCCATGGTATTGGGATATGTCGGGGTGCGCCAATTATTACCCATCTTCTGTTTGTGGATGATTGCTTTTTATTTTTTAGGGCCTCTCCGAGGGAAATGAATAATATGAAGCTTATTTTGGATGTGTATGAACAAGCTTCAGGGCAACAGATTAATTTTCGGAAGTCTGAGATTTTCTTTAGCAGGAATGTGACTCGGGGGGACAGAGAAATTACTGCCAATGGTTTTGGTGTTCATGAGTGTATAGGTACCGATCGGTATTTGGGTCTTCCATCTATGGTTGGAAGGAGCAAGAAGGCGCTTTTCAAGTTCATTAAGGATCGAGTTTGGAAAAAGATTAATTCCTGGGGTGGCCGGTCTTTATCAAAAGCGGGAATGGAAATTATGATTAAGTCGATTCTTCAATCCATTCCGACTTACTTCATGAGTCTTTTCCTTATTCCTTCTTCTCTTTGTGATGAAATTCAGAGCTTGATTAGTGGTTTTTGGTAGGGTGGCAGCTCTTCGTCTAGACGTGGTATCCATTGGCTTTCTTGGGATAAGTTATGTATTGACAAAGATCATGGTGGCCTGGGCTTTCAGAATCTTAATGTTTTTAATATTGCTCTCTTGGGTAAGCAAGGGTGGAGGTTGATGCATTGTCCTGATTCTTTGGTGGCTAGGCTCTATAAAGCTGAGTACTATCCTAGAGGTGATTTCATGCACACACCTAGAGGAAGTAATTCTGGCTTTATTTGGCATAGTATCCATGATACAAAAATGGTTCTTAAAGAACGGTGTTGGTGGATGATAGGAGATGGTCGGAATGTAAACGTTTTCGGGGAGAGATGGATGGCCAACCGTGGTGTGTTGGATGAAACATCAACTCCTCACTTTAACCCTTTCCTGCGTGTGGCTGATCTTTTTATTGCAGGTACAAAGTGTTGGAATGTGAATTTGATCAACCAAACTTTCTCTATGGACTTGGCGGATCATATTTTGCGTACCCCTCTTTTCCCTGCGGTCTTGGAAGATTCGTGCATGTGGTGGCCAGAAAATTCAGGATCTTATTATGTTTGAAGTGCTTACAGGCTGATTATGAATAATATTCTGGACACAGATCATCTTTATGTTGTTGGTGACTGGCGTAGTTTATGGCGGTTGAAGATTCCTCTGAAGGTTAAACACTTTCTTTGGCGCTTGTGTAGAAATGTTCTCCCAACTAGATCGAAGTTACGGCGAAGACACATGGATGTGGAGGATTCTTGTCCTTGGTGTTCTCATGTTCCAGAATCTGATCTTCACCTCTTTATTCACTGCTCTAAAGCTCAAGCTTGTTGGACGAGGTTAGGCATTTTAAATGTTGTTCTTGGATTGTGCTTCCAATGCTGCGGATTTCTGTGGAGTTTTTTTCTCTACTTTGACTGCACTTCAGGATACAAATCGCGGTGCTTGGTGTATGACGCTTTGGAGTATTTGGGAGAGTCGTAATAACTGTGTTTGGGAGGGGAAAGATGTGGATGCGTCTACTATTGTTTGGGCTAGTTGTCGTTTGTTGAGTGAGTGGAGGGAGGCTCGCCTCTCTTCGATCGGTATGGCTGGGCAGCAACCAGCTCCTCGCGTGGTGGCCTCTTGGTCTAGCCCGATGGCTGGTTTTGTTAAATGTAACGTTGATGCCCCATTTTCTTTGGCGGCTAATCGAGCTGGCATTGGTATTTGTCTCCCGGATTAGAATGGACATTTTATTAAGCCCAAAACCTTTAGCTACTCGCCTACCCTAGACGTTCCTTTGGGAGAAGCGTTGGGTCTTTATGGCGATATTACTTGGATTCGGGAGCTAGGTTACAAAGACATTATTTTTGAACTGGACGCTAAATTTGTAGTTGACGCTTTTAATTCTAAGTGTCTTATTTTTTCCGAGTTTGGCTCAGTTGTTAGAGCTAGTAGAGACCTCTTTACTTTTTTTAATTACAACTCTCATGTTGAGTTTGCTATGAGAGATGCTAACAAGGTTGCTCACACTCTAGCTGGGGTGGCCTTGTTGTCAGCTAGCCCCCAAGAATATTCCAGTGTTCCTTCATGTATTTCGTCATTGATTATTAATGAAATGCACTGAGTGCTTTTTGTCAAAAAAAAAGGTGAGAAGTCTGTTATTAAGACCACCCCACCCATTAAGCACCCCACCCTAAATAGTAAACTTCATAAAATAGTTTGAACTTTTTTTTTGCGTGGAAAACATGATTCTCATTAATAATTGGGAAAGGCCCAAACCATACAATCACAAGATTAGCCCAAAGCCAACAACAACAATACAACTTTCACACACGAAGGGATCAGTCCAAGGAATAAAAGTCCAGCAAAGTTTAGCTCACAACAACATAAACCGAAACAGAACACCAACCCGACCCAACAGAGGACTGGTTTTGGGTTGAGGTAGGCACAAAAGTAATGGATAATAAATGACAAAAGTAATTCTACGCATGCCAGCTACATCAGAACAAAACTTTCCCAAAAGTGAAGAAAGAGAACCCGAGCACACCGAAATCGAATCGTAGGTGAAATGGAAATGGAAAAACGACTTCAACTTTGAAAAGGGAACAACTTTGAGATCCAAGATAATTATTGAATTACAGTTGTTGACAGTCCTTCGAAATAGCTCTTCTAATGTCATTTGGAGGCTTCCACACCCAATTATTCGGCAACGCACCCCGATTTGCATGTTCTGCAATTAATGAGCTACTTCATTACCTTCACCAGCAATCCAGGTTATCCCGCAATCTCTTAATTCACTTTAGATCTTGTTTATGTCTTCAATGATACCTCTGATTACGCCTCTCTTTTGATTACCTCTGCATGTTTCAACAAAGATTGGTTATCAGATTCAAGGAGAACATACCTGAAGGTGGAGGTTACGGTCCAATGAGACCGCATCTCGAAGACCTAGAGCTTTTGCAACCAGAGGGGATGTAGCAAAGATACGCCTAAAGGAAGTGGTAAGAACTGAACCTTTGTCATCTTTACAAACAAGGCCTACAGTGCCTTTTCCTGTGACGTAATCAAAGGCAACATCAAAGTTTATCTTAACATAGGGGGTTTTGGGGGGTCTCCACTTGGCAGGGACTCTTGTTAGAGAATAACCGGGATTGCTAGGGTTATTTTCAGGGATCTTTGGTGTATGATAAAGATACTTTGCACTTAGTGATTTGATCATATGATGGGCTTCTAAAAGCCTGGTGAGCTTTTCTTGGAAGGTGGCCTCATTTCTCAAAATAGTTAGAATTAGAATGGCTAGGTTATGCGAGGTAATGGACCAACGAACCCCAACCCACCCACCTCAAATTTGCAGGCTATAAAGCCATTTTTGTATGAACACCTTTGCAGTTTTTATATGTAGGGATGTATTGAGTTGAGTGAATTTTGATGCGTTTAAAATTTCAATTCAATTTTGTGTCAAAAAAAATTCAATTCAATTGAATATTTCTGAGATAAATTCAGTAAGGTTAGGTTTAAATTTTTATGCAACCCAAATCAAGATAATCTAATCTCAATTTGTTGGGTTGACTTGAGTATTGAGTTCATTAGATTAAACCAACAACATAATCAATACTTTAATTTAGGCTTCCATTAAAATTAATGAAATAAATACAAATCGAAAATATATTTAAAAAAGTCCTAAACTTTGACTCATCATTAGTGAAGCGACATATTTTATGAGTTGAGTTTAGATTCACTGAGTTATCAATTTTCAGCATAATACCGAATTTATACACTATGAGTTTATCTATTTTAAAGTGTCTGCAACTCAATTACTCAAATACTAATTGGGTTGGGTCAAAGTATAGAGGACACTTATCGACCCTACTTATAGTGTGAAGGCACATACTTCGTACAACCCCCCCTCTACTCACTGGACACCCCAACCCTCAAATATTCCCAAAATACCCTCACGTGAAGTGCGCTTCCAAACACTCCACGCTGATTTTTAACAAGTTCGGAACTAAACTTCTGAACCGGTTCGGAAGTTTAGTTCTAAACTTATTAAAAATCTTGCAAATGGAGGTGTCTGCTTGGTTCGGAACTAAACTTCCGAACCGGTTCACAAGTTTAGTTCCGAACCTTCGTAACCGCAGAAGAAACAAATAGGCGCGCGCGTTTCCTTAATGGCATTTTCGTCTTTTCGCATGATTTGGGGGTGTCTAGTGAGTAGGGGTGTTCAAAACCGAACAAAACCAACAGAAAATCGCAAACCAAACCAAATCGAAAACCGCAAAAAAACGATTTCTATTGGTTCTGTTCGGTTTTTTCTACTTAACCGAGCGGTTCGGTTTGGCTTTCGGTTCTTATTTCAGCAACCGAACCGAACCAAACCAAACCGCTAAAATGCTATGTACTGCTTTTTTTGTTAGGCTTAAATGCACTTTTGATCCCCCTATTTTACTCACTGTGCAATTTTGATCCCCTTACTATTTTTTTGGCAATTTTGGTCACCCTATTTTACTCAATGTGCAATTTTGATATCCCTATTTTATTTTGGGCAATTTTGGTCCCCCTATTTTACAAAATTATGCAATGTTGACCAAATTGGAATTTCAAACTCTAAGATACTGATGTGTTAATATTTTAATTGACATGACAATTGACAAAGTCTCGTAAGCATGCCGCTTCATTTATTCTATTAAAAAATTACTTTACTTTTATAAAATATTTATTTCAAAGAATTAAATAATTTTTATCTGACTTTAAAATATAAAATAATTATTTTATCTCCGATCGCAACCTCCCTGAAGACACCTCCTTCCTTGGCCTCACCGTCGATTCCCCTCGAAACATTTACCTGACTTTTAAAATATAAAAATTATTTAATTGTTTTAAATAAATGTTTTATAAAATTAAAGTAAATGTTTTTTAATAAAAGAAATGAAGTGACATGTCTACGAGGCTTAGTCAATTTACAATCAACATATTAGAGTTTGAAATTCCAATTTGGTCAAGATTGTAGAATTTTGTAAAATAGGGGGACCAAAATTGCCAAAAAAAAATAGGGGGATCAAAATTGCGCATTGAGTAAAATAGGGATCAAAATTGCCCAAAAACAAATAGGGAGATCAAAATTGCACATCGAGTAAAATAGGGGGACCAAAAGTGCATTTAAACCTTTTTGTTATAAGGGTTTTTTTTTATACCCCCATCAACTCCTTTCTACCCCCACACATTATTGTAATCCCGAAAATACCCGTGACATAATTAACAAAAATTGACTTTTTGAAGATTCTCTGGTGGGGGACTACTTTATCTGGTAATCGAATTTACCTAAATGCAAGGTAAATCCGATTAGCTTTAAATACGTAATAAATACGCACGCATAAGTCAAATCGGATGTATCAAACTGACAGATAAATCCGGTTTGACCATTAATTTCAGTAGAGAAAGCGAAATTTTGTCCTGACGAATATAGCTAAATTCGATGAGCAATCGGATTTACGTACCCCAGACGTAATCCGATTATCTCTTTTAATGAATCGGATTTACTTGGATGGGGGTATATCCAATTTTGAAAAATACAAAGCGGATTTACGTTTGGGGTATGTAAATCCGATTTGTTTTTTTTTTAAAATTAATTTCTGTATAACTGTTGTTCTATTTTGAAACAGATATTGACCCGCATACAGAGTCGCAGGTTGTTCCTTTCATGGTAGACACTACAGAGGCATTCTGGACGGAGAGGGTGTATTTTTCAAAGTAATTTTCTTAATCAAAGTTTGGTAGATATTTAATTAATTAAGTACGCAACATTTTTCTATTTTTTCTATTTTGTAGACAAAGCACGAAAAGTATGTCTACAAAATATTAAGTATGTGCATGACACGTGGTTGACAAAGCATAAGGAAATATTTATCTTGGCATGGACAAACCAAATCCCACACTTGGGGAATCAGACCACCAATAGGTACTTTGACACGTGTTTAGTATTTTTATCGTAGTTTAAATTTTTTTGACACGTGTTTAGTTTTTTTTTTTTTTTAGATAAGCAACGTGTTTAGTATTTTTATCTTTGAGAGGTAGTTATTCTTCTTCTAAGTATAAAATCATATCTATTCTGAACGTCGGGGATATCCATTGGATGCATATCTCGATCTCGCTTGTCTGTCCATTGCCTCCAGTTGCTTTGATGTGGTCTCATAATCGATCAGACGAATCTACTTCATGGTTGGATCCTTATACCGGCCATTTTGCCCTTTGACAGTCTACCACTTTGAAGATGCCCCGTCTCTCTCCCACTGATGCGCCCACCATTGTAGACTTAGCCCATGATTCTAACGATTTAGATTGACATTTCTTGTATTTATTATTGTACCCACATTTTTGTAATTATTTATCCATATATATATGTACTAGTATGTATGACCCCGTGCGCTGCACGGGTCGACATTCACTTGTAACTTAAAAATTGACAATTTTTTTTTATAAATTAAAAAAACAGAAATTGTATATTTAAGTGGATTAAACACCCAAAATATGGGAACTCATATGAGGTTCATATTCCGTAAGTTTTTAATGGTTTTTTTACTAAAAAAAATTACGAATAGACAGAAAATTGTAGTTTGCAGGACACCATTAAAGAAAAGATGACTATAACATGAAGAGGGGTGTTTTGGTTTTTCAGAAAAGGGTAGGGATATTGTGGTAAATTACTTGTGAGTTAATCTCAACTTTCCTTTCAGAAAACCCTTTGTTCTTCGACTTTCCCCAAGTGAGTTTCCTCTTAATCCTTCTCACCGGCGCCATCCCAGAACTTTCTCTCCCATATTCGATTCACAGTCCTCTATACTGAATCATCTACTGGTCTTGCTTTCGATCAAGAATGGCTACACACTATGCATCTTCTTCAAGTCGTGCAAAATCGCTATCGAGAAGGGCTGCTCAACGAACTGCTCCGGAAACAATCACCGAGGTATGGGTTATCCAATCGAATCTTATTGGGTTTAATTTAGGGGGAAAGCAGATTAGGTATTATTATGTTGCTCTGTTTTCAGATTAGATCAAATAATCTTTAAGAAAGTCTTGTGAATCGCTGATTGTGAATCGAGGATTCTGTAACAGTGGTTGATTTAGTAATATAATACATGATTTGCCAGTAATTTGATTAATAATTTGCGACAACCGATTGTCTTGATCTTCGAAGGTTATGTTTTCATTCTCTGATTCATAATGCGTCTCCTATTTAGATACTATATATGCTCATGATTCCCAATAATTTCCTCTGATATTAAAATACTATATTTCCTATTGAAATATTATATGTTTTCATTCGTTGATTCATACTGCAGCTCGATACTGCGTCCTTGGAACCCAAAACAGTTCCTTTTCTTGACGATATATAGTTGATTTTTGTATTTTCATATTTCAGTTATATTAAAACAAAAACGTCACACTTGACCATGTGTAAGTAATATATAAAATATATCTGGTGCAAGATAGTGAGTTGAGCAGTTTTGTTGTTAGTTATGCTGATTGTCGTGGGGACAGAATCGTAAGTAGCATAATCCTTTTTTTACAATGTCATTTGTTATTTTTGATTTCTTCACCGAAATGCGTACTATCGTGCATCTCATAGACATCATCATATGACCGCTCTATTAGTGCACGTACATTATGGTAAAAAACCACCACCTCCACAGAGTCGGCATTGTCAATGACGCGCAGCTTCTGAAAATACCTGAGATGGAAATCCAAGTTTATCATTTCGACCATAATAACAAAATCCCAACTATAAGCTAATGAGTGTTCTCAAAAAGTATAAGATAATGTATATCCTATTTTGTCATAAGAGAGTAGCTTACTTTTTTGAGACGTTGATGACATGGGTGTTGCATTTGCCGCAGTAGTACATGTCAGAGTCCTCGACAATTTTTTATGGCATTTGCAAGCCCAGTACCACCACGCCTCGTCATTGATAATTGCATCAATGGTGGCTAAAACAACAAAGTCACTGACCTGCGCAACTCAGCAAATATATTTGGGCTTTGTTAGGTCTATAATTTACTATATACCATGTATGGGCTGTCTAATTCAAACGTCATCATATACCAGTTTACTAAATGGTTTATAACTATTAACTTACATGAACCCATTCCTTGACATCGGACATATTATGCTTCTGATCAACTAAAAGGAAGTCATCCTTTGGCCCCCCACTCCTGCTTTGCTGACTTATTGTCAACGTAGGCGACATGATGGCCTGCGACATGCTGCCATTGCAATAAAAATTTAAGAGACACTATTAGTTAACGCAAATAATGTTAATCATCTAAGTACATTGAATTCTCTGATTTTTTTCAACGGATTTGCATTAAATCTGCCCCAGCTTGACATCTGCTCTACGAATGATGGATCCTAACTTGAGATTGAGTTTCCAGACATGGCGAGTTGCTCGATAGTCACCCAAGTTGGCAGTAGAAGTCAAATTGGACATGTTGTAGACAACACCTTCAAACAGGTCAATCTCAAATTTATAAAATAGCTGTCTTTTCAAAACCAAACTAATTTTTGTGCCCTGCAAAATAAAGTAAATATATTTCAGATTACCAATGGTCAAAAATACTGTACATCAGTAAGATATGCGTTAGGGATTTTCAAACAATCCCTTCATTGTAAATTACATGGACTAAGTCTGTGATTTTAACTACTCCATTTTCTGATATTGGTGTTGACTTGTTATTTTATCTTGATATGTGTGTAAGCAACTTCTTAGGAGACATGGTGATATAATCGAGTTGTCTATACATGGATTATGTTGTTACTTATAGAGTTGTCTAAAAATTCTAATTATCAGTATATTAGACAGAAATATTACAACAACATCCCACTATTCACATAACAAAATAACAATATATAATATCAGTATATTAGAACAATTGTATAGGTTTATGAAACTGAAATATCATCACTGTAGTTTAGATATATGAAACAGTTTTATTATCAAATTCAAATCATATTTTTAACAAAACAGAGTCAGGTTGACATAGGCTTACTTGAGAATCGCTTAACAGCATTTCAATAAAGCAAGGAGGTTTGTTAGGGTCACGGTCAGCGACACGCCAAAGCCTCTCGACACGGACCAGAACAGTCCAGTTCTCCCTTGTGCCGTTAATGTTTTACAGGAGTTCAGCGGTGCTAGGGGGGAGAGACGACATTTTGGTTGTTTGAGACTTCAGTAGGGTTATGCGCAAATAGTATTAGAATGATGAAAGGGTATGATGGGCCTAAAGGTTATATATAATTGAACCTATAAATGCTATTAAAGGAAAAAAAACAAAATTTGAGCCGATGGTATTTTAGAATAGTGAATCAATTATTCAGATTATAGGACAGCCAATTGAAGGTGATTGAACTATTATAGTGTCTTTATCTCTAAACATGTTCTTGTTGGTGGCAGGCTGTAACAGACATCAACGGTCCAGAATGTTTCTAAACCAAAGAGGGAATTATGGATTTATCATATTTGGTCTTTATGCACAGCAACAAACGAATTTGTAGTATCATGTTTATTAGTAATAATTCTTATTTCACCCAGTATGTGTTGGGGGCTGAATTTATGGCTTATTTTGAATTTGAATGATTTTAGAGGCGTAATTAGTGGGAGATTTGTTATAAGGTATTAATTGACACCAATTGTGATCCGTTTTTTTTTGGGGTGTTAGTCGTATATCACATTTATATAGTGAAGGAATTTGAAGTTTTGGCTGACAGTTATAGAATTACCATGTATATAATGTTAATTAGGAGGAACACTCAATATTCGCTTTTAATGGTTTGTTATAATTTTTTTATTTTTTATTTCTGAATGTCCAGGTCATTTAATAGATTAAATGCTAGACAGGAAAAGGCTGTGGAAATTTATTGAGATTGAAACTGTGGTCATTTAATAGATTAAATACTAGGCAGGAAAAGGCTGTGAAAATTTCCTGGGAGCCGTTGATTTGTGCAGCCGCAACTTTGTTAAATCTGGGCCGTGTAGATTGCAGCCGCAATTCTGGCCAACCATAGCCGTTGATATTTTTTTTAACATTTCCTGTTTTTAATATCGTCCACAGGATTAGTGGAAATGTGGAACATACCATTATTATACACGGTTGACTTTAGTTGTAATAGCTGACGTGTTTGCCATGTGTAACAAAAACGCGGACGTGGACTTTTAAGGCCGATGACGTATTTTTTCTGAATTATCTACGTGGACGCTGATATGTACAATCCATGGTTTAGTATAATAAAGATTATATATCCAATAAATTAAATGTGTAAAAAAAACAAATTAAATGTTTTAATTTTTTTTTACAAGTCGGATTTACCCTGGTAAAGGGTAAATCTGCTTTTGAATTTAAAAAAGCGGATGTACCCCCACAACAGGTAGATCCGACTTGATAAAGAGACAAAGCGGATCTACCTGTTGTGGGGTACATCCACTTTGTTAAATTCAAAAGCGGATTTACCCTTCTATCAGTATATCCGATGCAATTTTTTTAAATTTAATCGGATCTAGGTAAATCCGCCTTTGATTAGTCTCAAATTGGATTTACCTATTTATAAGGTAAATCCGATTGAGTCAAAATTATGGGGGGTATTTTAGGATTTTCATATTTGATGGGGGTATATTGTGATGTGGTGGGGGTATAAAAAAAAAGACCCTTGTTATAATTATAGGGTGTTGCTTTCCCCACACCCCCTCCTACTCAAACACACCCCTTCACCCTACACATTTACCAAACTAACCCCACTTAAAATTGATTTTCCCCATCTACCCCTCTCCCTCTCCCTCTTCTTCTCTTCAACACAACACACCCCTCTAAAATCCCAAACCTCCCCCCCCTCTCCACTCCAAACCCACCCATCCTCACCTTCATCATTCACTCCTATTCAACTACCCAACATTGGCAACTAGCTCAAGGTAATAACCCTACCAAACTTTTTTCATTTTGGTTCTGTTTTCAGTTTTTCACGCCATTTTTTTTTCTGTATTCGCGCTCGGTTCGAACAGGGTTGTTCGAACATGTTCGAATGATCGTGTTCGAACAAGTGTTTAATGGGGTGTGACTTTGCTAGGTTCGAACACCATCATTCGAACGTGTTCGCATAAGGGCGTTCGAACAGTGTTCGTATAATCCCAACTGTAGCAGATGAGATGTCAACTGGCGTCGTAGAATCCCAAGATTTTACTAGTTCGTTCAAAACGGATACGGTAATAATGAATTAGTTGTTTTAATTTTAGCGAACTATTCAATTTATTTAACTGACACTTAGTAATTGAATTTCAGTTATTCCCTAGTCGTGAGGAGCTGCTGACGTGGGTGCGTGCGGTTGGAAAATCTCTTGGGATGGTGATTGTTATAGGAAGATCTGACACCGGACGACAATCAGGTAAACAATATTGCATGTTGATTTGTGATAAAGCTGGATCTTACAAGACAAATGTTGAGGAAGGCACGAACACTAGGAAATGTTGTTGTCAGTTCAGACTGAAAGGGAAATTTATTAAGAAGCTTGGAGGATGGATTTTGAGGGTTATGAATGGAACTCATAACCATGGTATGACTACTTATCATGAAGGACGTCCGTACATTGGTAGGTTATCTTCAGAAGAGAAGGATCTAGTGGCTAGAATGACTAGGAACCATACTCGGCCAAAATTGATACTGAATGAGCTGAAATTGATGAAGCCTGATGATAACTATACGGTTGTGAAACAAATTTACAACTGTCGTCAAAGGCAAAGGTCGGCTATGCGTGAGGGTAGAACTGATCTGATGGAGGAGCTTAACCAATACAATGACTTCTACACTAGACAGTATGGTGGTATTGGTAAGGTCACATTTTTGATGAAGGCATTGTTGAAGGCACATCATGGCAATAATGTTGAAGATAATTGGATGACTACACCAGATATGGGGTATCTAATCAGTAACGAGTACAAAGTCGTCCTGACTTGTTGGTCACCTAATTGTTGTTACACAATTTTTCCATTCAATGTTGCACCATTCAGAACTGCCCGACAGTTCAACATCCTTTTGGTACCAGAACACAAACACTTTGTACAGGTAAACTGTCTTCTATTTAGATTTAATGTAGTAATTCCAAAACATTACATAACATTCTGTTTTTTGTTGTCTTTTTGAATGTCTTTATGAAGCCTGGAAGTCCAATGCCCTTGCCGGATTTGATATGGAATACTAATAGGGCACCCATAGCAAAGGGTTGGGACTCGCTTTTTGTTGGCCAGATACAAAAGTGGAAGAATTTGCTCATACAATCACAACCCCCCATCCCCTTCCTTGTGTAGATTTAAGTAAAGATAGTGATGGTAGTCAATGTTAAGTTAGGTTTATAATTTTGGTACACAATGTTGTATAATTTTGGTACACAATGTTGTATAATTTTGGTACATAATGTTAAAGTTAGGTTTATATTTTGAAATCACCAAAACTGTGTGCTGATTTATTTAGTTTCTGTTTCTGCATAACAGTGGTTCGCATGTGGCCATTCGAACGTCTGTTCGAACGCACCCATTCGAACACGTTCGAATAAAGCCATTCGAGGCAGCCAAAACACACCCTCACACCATCAGTTAACAATATTCCTTAACACGGATGACATTAATCGAACAGGTTCGGACGATGTCATGCGAACAATACAAATTCCTTAACACGCACAACGTCGTTCGAACTGGTTCGCATAACCTCGTTCGAACAGTCACTTAACCCGTGTTACACGAGCGTCTCACGCAAGGTCATTTTGGGGAAAAATAAGTTCGGGGGTGTGTTTTGAGTCGGAGGGGGTGTGGGGAAAGCAATCACCTAATTATATCTACTAGCCGAACCCAAACGTAGCCCAATAACGCACAGCCCAATCCGAAAATAGAAACCCTAGATCTCACGCTCTCATCTCTTCTACGGCGCTCATCTCACGCAACGCAGCCCTCTCTCAGCTCTCATCTCACGCAACGCATCATCTCTCTCAGCTCTCACTCATCTCTCAGCTCTAATCTCACCGTGAACTCAACGCACAGCTCTCACTCATCTCAACAGTTCTCACTCATCTCACGCTCAACGCACAAGTTCGATTTCGTTTACTGATTTCGTTTTTTGCTTCGTTTACTGATTTCGTTTTACTGATTTCGTTTTTTGCTTCGTTTACTGATTTCGTTTTTTGCCTTCGTTTTTCGCCTTCGTTTTTCTGCCTTCATTTTACTGATACTGTGTTTTCTGTTGATACTGCTTCGTATACTTGCTAGATCTCTGTCTGCGTTTTCACTTGAAGTCGGGACAGGGTTGATACTGCGTTTCACACTAGGGCCATACTTCTTACAACCCTACTGTGTAAAACGCTGCGTTTGAAGTTAGAAGAGTAGAGCGGTGTCGTCCTCGAATAGTGCCCGTGGGTTTGGTTGCAGTGTGGAATTTGATGCAGCGGCATGGAGCTGAGCATTCAATGCCATGCTTTCTCCATCAATATCAATTTCTGACCTTATATTCGGACAAAAACAAAATTACAGTTACTCGATTTGTTAGTTGCTCGGCGAGTTCAGGTAAAGCTTATAAATTATCGTTTTAAAATTGAGTTTACAAATCTACAAATGAATATTTATCATGCATGTATGTATGTGTGTGTTGAGCAGGAAGAAGAGTTGCTTTGCGATGAAGAGGTCATTTCCATGGGAAGATCGAGTTGATGTCTCTGTCTCAGAATTAGACTCTTCTTCCCCAAATTCCAACAGCAATGGCCTTCTTGCAAATCCAACAATTCAGTTTCCACTCCCAAATCCCTCCACAGATATCTACTCCCAAGGTATTCACTATTCCCTTGTCTTTCAATTTCAATTCTCTATACTCGGCACTATCTAAATGAATATTCACGCCTTTGCTATTTTTCTTCTTCTTAAGATGTTGATGCATGTGAATTATACATACTTGAATTAGTTTTATGTCCTATGCTAATCATTAGTCATTTGGTAGTAGGATTGACAATGAGACTAAAACCCAGTGAGTATCCATGAAGATTACTCACAATGTCTAGGTTTTTTACTTACTTTTTACCCATCTAATAGATATGGATCTTGGTTGGACACAGCAGGTATAAGCATGCACTGGTATGGGTACTATAGTATGAGTACTTTTCTACACCCACACGACATATTTATTACATTTTGCAATGATAATTTGATTTTTTTTTAATCAAGTTAAATTGTTCCACCACCAGAAAAATCAAGTTAAATTGTTGATTAGTAGTGCTTCATAATTAGTAATAAAATTATCTTTGAATTTTTTTTATTTTGTTTAATTTATATGTGGTACTTTCAATTAGTACTCTTTTGTTGGTTTTCTTAAGCGCGGTGCTATATAAACCGAAAGTTACATTCGGGAAATCTCCCAAACAGTTATTATTCATAAACATAAGCAATAAAGACATATTGCTTCCATCTTTTGTGTAGAATTAATTGACAACAAGGGTGCATTTCGGGATGAAACTATCGTGCTATCTAGCATTTCCGTTTTCATAATTGATGTTAGCGTTGTAATGGCATTTATATTGTCCTAGTTTGTCAAATAAATGCACTGCAAGAAGATATCCGAGTTGACTAAAATGTGAGAAACGAGTCTAGATGTATGTAGGCACCCAATGGGTAATATTACTGCATGTATTAAAGTTGCTACTTTTGTAGATATGAGTCCGAGTCCAAGTGGTTTTCTAGAATTCATGTGTAGGGACAAACACCGAAAGATCGTCGTACCCTCTTAGGGATAGATCATATGGTAGCATTTGGGTAAATTAAAATTGGAGAATGAAAATCACACAACAGTTGTTTGCTACCACAAAAATTGGAACTGTTGAAGGCTTGCACTCCTCTCCATCACCTAACCTGCTAAGTCCTCAATGTGAAGTTAAAGGGGTAAATAAAATGCTAAATGGTCAGAAAGATGAACTATACCTGTGATTTATAGTTTTGTTTTATGGCATGGTATTCCTTTCTTAATTCTTATATGGTGTTTAGTAATAGTGACTGAGAGGCGATTTTCTTCATAATGCTTGCGTAGTTTCAGTGTGAATAACATGTTTTGCATTTTAATGAGGTTTCCTTCGCTGTTGTATTTTCGTCACATTGTTCAAAATATTTACTTTGAGGATTGCTTTCAAGTGTATCAGCCGAGAGAGCATAGAATTTTTTTTCATTGCTAGTCACATCTAAAACGGAAGAACTTGACATTCTCAATTCTTAGCTCATAACTCATTACTGTGACCATTTTTGTTTTTGTAAAACTTGAATTAGTTTTCAGTTCTTAATACTGGCCTTCACCCTAAGCTCCCTTGTCTTTTTGGTTTCTAGACAGCTTGTGTGTTTTTCTTAATTTATTTTTTTAATCTTGGCTACTTGCCATTCTTATGAATTCACTTATTTTAAAAGTCATGCTTATACACAGATGTACTTATCAAACGGGCAGCAATGTATCAGGAATACATGAAGCAGATCCCAATCCCAAGTAGTCGAGGCTCTGTCATCCCATTTACCTCATGGATGGGATTAGGCAGGTCCATTAAAGCACTATATGGCCAGCCTCTTCATTACTTTACAAATATTCTCCTTAAGCAATGGGACCAATTGAGAATTGGCAGCGAGGATGAATACAAACCCTTAGACGACATAATTCATCCATGCAAAGCTGAAGCGACTGTCTGGCTCATGGAAGAAATCCACCGGCAAACGTCATCGGATTTTCATATTGCTAATCTCTGGAAGGATGACCCAATGTACAATGGTTTTGTTGATTCCATTTTCCCAACAATAGAGAATACATCTTGAAGCCATTTAGTTTAGAGGCTTTGTAGCTTGTCCTGTATCCTGCATATCGTTTTAGTTACTCAGTATTTGTCTCAGTATTTGTCTCCCAGGACACTGATGATATGGTAGTCTTAGTCACAATTATGCGAATTTTCATCACTACAATTGTTAATAGTGCAATCGTTATCAGAAGGTCCAAATTAATGGTAAATTAATCAAATAAACTAACTTGCATTGCATGCAGCCGGAACCTAAATATTGACAATAGTGATAATTAATGCTATCCGAAGGTCCGACTTAATGGTAAATTAATCAAATAAACTAACTTGCATTGCATGCAGCCGGAACCTAAATATTGACAATAGTGATAGTACATTTTCTCTCTCTCTCTCTCTCTCTCTCTCTCTCTCTCTCTCTCTCTCTCTCTCTCCCCCCCCCCCCCTCTCTCTCTCTCCCTCTCTCCCACCTCTACTCTCTCTCTGCCATTCAAAATTAATAGCACTTCCAATACAAAATTTTTAACTCTCTAGATTCAAATCTCTGTTGAAGGTAATTTGATTTACTGTATTATAATTTTAATTTATGAAACTATACTATTAGTTTACTTGAGTTAAACTAAGATTTGTTGAGCAAAACATTTACCAGATTTTGAGGAGACGGAAAACTAAACGCACACAATCTTGATATGAGTAAATTGTTTTAGACATTTTTAGGGAGAATCTAAATCAATTGTCCACATTTAAATCAATAATTTTGTTTAGCACTTCAAGTTCCTGTTTGGAGGTTTCAGAGTATCATACAGTCCATTGATGTCCAATACATGTTGAAAATGGTCACCTTTACATTGCCAGTACTAACATTTAACAAAAAAATGTTTATGATCTCAATCGTTTTTTTTTTTGACAGCTATGATCTCAATCGTTAGATAGAAAGAGAGTAATCATTATATTTGTATAGTGTTGATCTCTGGACTGTTGTTGATATCTTTAGTTTTGATCTTTACTTCTGAGCAGACCAGGGGTATAGTAGTGCACTTCCCGAGAAACTGTGGACAGGAAAGTGGAACGTATTTACTATTTAGGTACACCTCGTGTGAAGGGAACAACTTAGACAGTTTATTGCTTACATGCATGCATTTATAATATTTATCTGTTCTATTATATTATTTCTTCACCTTTCATGCTTTCTGATTTTTTTTATGTGCACATCCATGGATAAGCAACAGGATAAGAAAAATCCCTCAGAAGAGGCGCATTTAAAAAGAAAATTGATTTTACATAAAAAAGGTCTCAACAGATACAGGAGATCCAGTGGAAGTGGAGATAAGCCTCAGCATGCAAATGACGGTATCGTTAAACCCCGGTATTCATGTGACAGACAATCATTTCTTCAAACCAGCCATTCATATTGATATAGGTAGACAATCAATGACCAATAAAATGATAAATGGCACGCCTTTGTCAGATAATTCTAGGGATCAAGAAACTCCATTTCCCAGTCATAACCTATCCACTGCATGTTTCGGACAACCTTTGAACTCATTTCCCAATCATAACATATCCACTGCAAGATTCGGACAACCTTTGAACTCAGGTAGACATATTATTAGAGAAAAGCATTATGTGTCCCTGGGGGAACCAGGAATTCATACCACTCATCTTGAGGTAGTTAAAGGTAACAAAATTGCTCAAGTACTAATAATTTATTTGCAAACATACATGTGAATTTATTGATTTATTAAGTTAACAACATTGTTTCTTTGCTTAACCTCAGGTAAACATTCAAATTCTGGTGAAAAAGATTTATCTAAAAATGACCATAGGGAAAATATTGGAGTGCTTAACACAGATACTGCATACTATTAGAAAATATTTCAAATGGCCAATATTGTGGAGCATATTTGTGGTATCGTTTGAGCTTCACAAAAGAGAAAAATAGTTCAAATCCAAAATTTCACCTTTGTTCTGTTAGAAAGATTCAACTTCCATTTCTGAACAATACTTCAAAATAAAATTTGTCGCCTGTCCTTTTGAAATGCCATCCTTTAGTGCTTGATATCTGATCTGTACCTTGGTCGCCCAATGATTAGAACGAGTGGATGCTGATCGCTCTTGGGATAAGAACGAGCTCGCGTTGGTCACTCTGGCGGACACTGAGAGGTCGCTAGCAGAGTCGGCTGGTGTACCTGCAAAGACACTCCAACGCCCAAGTCAGATGGGAGGAGTTAAAGCAGGGAGTATGAGATGGAATGGAATGCGTACCTTTTCGTGGGGGTTTGGCCTCTATTTATAGAGTTTGGCGGTGCTCCCTAGCCGTTGGATCATGCGGCTTGATCTTAGCCGTTGAAGCCTCCTGAGCCATTTAGAGGCACTACGTGCTATAGTGACCATGCTCGGCATGGGCTGATCCCGTGGGTTGGGCTGACCCCGTGGGTTGGGCCGGCCCAGTCCAGAATAGTTCCACTCCAGAACAATATCATTATTATTTCGGAGTTCAGACACTCATTTTTTCCGATTAATCCTCTCTGGTTTGCCTGCTGGTCCTCTTCTGATTAATATCTAAAATGCAGTTGTGTTTTAAAATTGACGAGAAAATACTGAAACCAGGAGGTTATTTTCTTGGCAGTACTCCCGACACCTCTAACTTACACGGTATGAGACTAAATAGTCAAAAGGATATTATATGTTATAGAGTATAATGGTGGTAAAATGTTTTGCTCTGACAAATATTTTTTTTTTGTAAAACTTCACTCATGTTTTGAAGTGCCTTGCCCAACCAATGTAATTAATATTTAATTTTAAGTAAATACTTAATTATCTACTATACAAGTGATTTTAGAATATGCATTTGAGAGTATTTTAGAAGAATAGTAGAGCAGTCATCAATACGGTTAAGTTGAAGGCATGGATTCCTCCAACAATGTGTGAGGGTTTGCAGCATGGATTTTGATGTACTGGAACTGAGCTCTCTAAATGTTGTGTTTTCTCCATCAACAAAACTCATGTTATTTAAAAAAAAACATAGACGACATTCTTTCTGAATTTTTAGTTGCTTTCCGAGTTCAGTTATAGGCGTGTATCTTTTTTATCAAATAACTAGTATTTTACCCATGCATACGCACGGGTGATACTGTATGGTCGATGTATTGTCATGAAGTCATAATAGTAATTTGGAAGATAATCATAAGTTGTGAACAATGTCCAAAATGTATGATTTGAAATTCAAAGTGGAAAGATATTGGCAATCAGAATTACATTGATCCACAATAATGTATTTGGACATTAGAGGTAAAATATGCATCCCCGTTGACACTCCCGTTTGCATACTCGTTGACCCTCCCGTTGGCACTCTCGTTGGAGCTTTCGTTACCTCTCCCGTTGCCACTCCCGTTGCAGCTCTCATTGCCAGTCTCTCGTTACCTCTCTTAGTGGTTAAATTGATTGATTTTAATAGTTTTAATAGAGAGATTATAGTAAATAATAAATTTTAGATGGAGTAAAAATGAATAAAAAAGAAAATAAGATTTTTTAAAATATGCATCCACGTTGGCGCTTTCTTTGCCTCTTGTTCCCACTCATGTTCCCGTTGTCGCTCTCGTTGTCGATTCCATTGCCAGTCTCGCATTGCGGCTTTCGCTGTGTTGCAAATTTTGTCTTTTAGGGGTGAATTTACTAAAATAGTTGTGTTGCAAAACGTTAAAACAAAATCGGTATCTTCTTATAATATTAATAATGGAGTAAAAGGTAAAATATGCAGTCCCGTCGCTCTCGTTTCCTCTCTTGTGGGCACTCCCATTGGCGCTCTCGTTCCCTCTCTTGTTGGCACTCTCGTTGCCGCTCCCGTTGCCGATCTCGTTGTCAGTCTCTCGTTGCCACATCTTTTCTCCTTTTTTCTATATGATTGAATATTATTACAATTGTTAGTAGTTAAATTGATTGATTTTATTTATTACATGAAAAATTAATTGATTTTAGTCGTTTTAATAGAGAGATTATAGTAAATAGTAAATTTTAAATTATTTAATTATTGAGTGTGATATTAATTTAATAATTTATTTTTTTGGAATAAATAATTTTGAAACTATTGTTAGAGGTATGGTTTTTTTTGACAATTGGTAGTAGTTAAATTGATTAATTTTAGTAGTTTGAGTAAATTATAGAAATATTTAAAAAAATTATGTTTTTAGTAAAAAAAACTGACAAAAAAGTGATTTTTTATGGAAAGAAAAACTGAAAAAAATTAGAAAAAAACTGAAAAAAAAGTTGGTTTTAAAATTTGCTGTTTTTTGTCCTTTTGCTGCGTCAGTTGCAGCTTCTGATTGCAGTTTTCAATCAGTTTTTTGTCCCTCTATCGTTGCCACTCCCGTGGCCTCTCTCGTTGGCGCTCTCGATGCCACTCCCATTGGTGCTCTCGTTGGCACTCCCATTGGCATTTTACTCTTTTTTGGTAATTATAAAATAGTTATTTGGTAATTTTTTGTAGTGGTTAAATTAATCGATTTTAACAAAAGTAGTTAAATTGATTAGTTTTAGTAGTTATTTTGTAATTTTTGGTAGGGGTTAAAATTTTTTTACAATTCTTTTTTTAATAATGGATAGAGGCTAATTGATTTATAGTGACTAATTTTTTTATTAATTTTAGTAGTTTGAGTAGATTATAAAAATAGTGAAAATTGATTTATAGTGACTAATTATTTTTATAAAAATATTGACAACTGTTTTTTAAAAAAAATTAAAAAACTGTATAATTTTTTTTTAAAAAAAATCAGTTTTATTGAAAAAAATTGAATTTAAAAAAAAATTATTGGTACGCGTCAGAAACGTCACTGTAGCGTACTGTAGAGTGACATAAGCGGCACTGTAGCGCGTCAGAACCGTTACTGTAGCGCATTGTAGTGATACTGTAGCATTTTGTCATTATGTGGTAAATTGTCTATTTTACCCCTAAATTGTGACAAATGTCAAAATTTTGTGATGTCAAAAAATGTAAATGTGCTAGCATATGTTTTGTTTATATAGAAAGGAGATAGATTAGTGTACCAATATATGAATTAATCTTGGTCATGCATGTGTGTTTACTGTATAGCAGGAAGCAAAGTGTGTCCCATTCCCAACCTTCCAACAATTCGAATACCACTCCCAAATCTCTCTATAGATATCAACTCACAAGGTATTACATTTTGTGGTTATGGATGCAAGTAGTTCAATAGTATGGGTACTATAGTACCCCAACCCTTTCATCTTTAACATAATAGCATTAATGTGCTGTCTAACAATGGCAATTGCTAGTTAAACAATATCTTACAGATTTTTATGTTTTCAATACTTTTTTGAATTTCCAATATCTTACAGATTTTTATGTTTTCAATACTTTTTTGAATTTCCAACCAATAAAATGTTTTTTTTTGAATTTAAACGATCGTATTAATAACTGATTCATAAATCATTTTTAATTATTTCTAATTTATTAGCATTATTAGTTAATTATTAATTTTTAATTTATTATTCCAAACCAAGTATATATGAAATTGAAATACCTACGAGGGATGGCAATGGCACCCAAGTGTCTGTATTCAGCTCTTTACCAAGCAAAATAGACATCGAAAATGGCTGAGAGAAAAACAGATTATTAACTATGTATACTCTTTGTTTCATTCTTATAAACGACAAATTAATACATTGTCGAAGAAAAAAATGTGCAAGAACAACTTCCATGACCAAAAATACTTCAAGTCTAAAGGAGACAAAATTACATTCTTTTGATAAGAAAGAACTATCTTTAACCAGTCTTATGAAAAAGAAAGCAAAATATATACTATATGAACTCAAGCAAGGAGAAAAGCATAAAAAATCCAGTTCAAAAAAATAAATAAATTAAGAGATATTGTTTTGACTTTGATTGGAATGACTGTATACCTCATCTCTTCTTTCTTTGTTCCAAACAATGGAAGTAATGCATCTTTCATCAGAGAAATATCTCTTACCTTCTCCATTAGATTGAGTTACCAGAGAAGATTGTTGACCAGCTTGCTGATCAGTGCTGTTTAGTGTTCTTTTACCACCATTTTGATTCATATATTCCTTTACATGATGGTTTGCTGTTTCAACAAGTCCTATGATGTTGTTTTCCACTTGCATGTCTTCGCGGTTTGGATGACAATTCAGATCTATCTGTCCAGTAATCAAATCACCCACCTCAGCTTCATTTCTATTTAGTCCTCCTTTCTCCAAATGACTTGCATCATCTCTTGATGCTCCATTTGTATCTGACTCGTGACGACTATGGCCTTTCTGGGAAGCAGCAGCATCTGCTTCGCGCTCTGATTGGCGTTTCTTCTTACGTTGCATGAGGGTTTTGAACCGGCGCTTCACAGTGGAGCATACGTTGCAATTGCATGTAGGCTTGTGTCTCCCTTTTCCACTTGGTGGCTGAATGCACACAATGCAAGAGCATCCGGGACGGTGTCGAGGATGTTTGGTGGTAGCTCCAGCTGATGACTCGGCATTGTCAACTAGATTTTCTCCCAAAACTGCTGCACTTGCAAGAGCATCTAAGCCGGAAGGCTCGTGTTCTTCGATCGACTTGCTGTTCTCTACAACTCGACGCTTCTTCAAATCTGTGAAATATCCAAAACAGTCAAAACGATGAGCTCTACGTCTAAAACAGACAGCGAGGTCATACCTATGTAGAAAATGCATGGATGCATCATGCATTATAAACATCCAATCAATAATCTCAAACATGATACAAGTAGAGCTTATCGAAAGCAGACCGCAAGATCATACCTTTGCGGGTTTTCAGAAGAATTTCTAATCTTCTTGAACTTGGATCCTCTGGTGCAGAACATGAAGATCTGTAAAAACAATGTCCACAACAAAAATTGAAAAATATTTGATCATCTCATATGAAGAGGTGGTCTAAACTATAAAAAGTAGTAATAACAAAAATGGTGCACCTGTTTCTATCCCAAACATTTTCGGAACATGTCCACTTAGGAGGAAGAAGAGCGTCTACGGGTAATTTTCGCCATTTAGAGCAATCATCACATTGAGCCCATTGTTCCTCTCCCCTGGATGAAATAGTTAACATTCTCAGCACTTGAAAATTTACTCACTACATCAACAGGACAAGTTTAAATGCTTTTAAGAAGCATAAAAATGAGTGCACCAAATGAGGGATACCGAAGGTAGCTCAGCTGGCGAGCTAAGGAATACCGAAAAGTGCACCAAATAAGTGCAAGAAGGAGGTCCCGGGTTGAAACCCGGGAAACTAACATTTCCCCCACCCCGACTAACATTGCCTATCAAGAAAAAAAGCATAAAAATGATCTAAGGGATGCTTGGAAGAGTTTATTTTTATTTAGACTTATCTTATAACATTAGCATCTGTGCAAGTGTTTATAAGAGCTTGTGAAAATAGCCCATCTCATAACCTATAAGCTGTTTTCAGCTTGTTTTTACAAGTTCTCCAGAATAGCTTATAGAAACGTGTATAGAGCTTATGCAAAGTTTTCCCTTATTCCCTTTTCGATTGTAGAAACAACTTATAAGCACTTATACGATAAGCGTTTAGTCAATAAGCACTTAATTAAGTTGTTTTCTCAAACACCCACTTAATGCCTAATTTTGATGTAAGTATCATTCTTGTGACAACAGACATAAATCTAGGAAAATACCAGACTATTGCCGGCTGTTTGAAGAAATATAGAGATAAGACAAGTGATAAACAAGTAGTGCCCAGTCCAGACTTTCTATTGAACTAACTACAACACCAAATATGCAAAACGTTTTGACTCTTACCCAGATGAACCGGTGCTGAATATTGTTCTCTTTCCAAAAACTGGGGGCTCCTACATGAAGTAAAGCACAAATGTCACACATATTAGCCAGGTAACAGATAATTGAACATGATGCTCAAACCATATCAATACATATTCACACCTAGAGCAGTCAAAATGGGTTGGGTTACATTTTTTGTAGCACAGCTCAAAACACTGGGTCAACGTGTCAGCCTGGCCCAGTCGAACTTTTAACAAATGAAGCCACAAAAAATGTTCAAAAAAGCATAAAAGAAGGCTCAGCCTGGCGGATGGACTAACTGGCCCGGGCCTCTATTTAGCGAGCCCAGCCTAGCTTGAAACACTGGGCCATCAGGCCAACCCGTTGGGATGCGACAAAATTGACACCTCTCATTCCTCACAATATTTAATGTACATAATAAAAACATGGATAGATTTGACATTGTCACACTTACATCATATTCTTCAAATACTTGGTCCTCAATTGTGACAAGGCTTGGCTTGACACTAGGCGGTGGACGAAGTAAGTCCTGTGCTTCTTCCCATGTAAGTCTCAACTCTATAGCATCGTCATTATCAATGAGCAATCTCTTACTTTTAGGCCCAATATTGCGAGTCCTCTTCTTCTCTAAAACTGAAATTTGTTGCTCCAATGAATGATTGTTTGTCATCTCAACATTTTCAGTTTTAAGTAAACCAGTAGTTCCAGCTCCCAAATGCAGATGTTTTACATGCCCGTTTAAGTGAAGTTCCTCATTCTCTTTTATTGAATGAAAAAGATCGGCACAATTACTTCCCAATGGAAGATTCTCAGTTCCACCAGAAAAGGTGGCTCCCTTTGCTGAAATACCATTCGAATGTGTAGATGTAGAAGCATCCTGTTTAAACAATATGCGTTAATCATATTCACTAACAGAAGAAAAAATAAAGATGTACTCCCTCTGAACCTATTTATAAGCAAAAAATGCGGTTTTAGGTTCAGTGAATAACTGATGTATCTCGTCAAGAGTAGTATTATTCAATGAACCTAAAACTGCATTTTTTGGTTATAAATAGGTCCAGCATATTCACTAACAGAAGAAAAAATAAAGATGTACTCCCTCTGAACCTATTTATAAGCAAAAAATGCGGTTTTAGGTTCATTGAATAACTGATGTATCTCGTCCAGAGTAGTATTATTCAATGAACCTAAAACTGCATTTTTTGGTTATAAATAGGTCCATAGTAGTATTATTCAAAGAAGAGGCCACAGATAGTAGTAAAATGGAAAAATGTGACAACCTGTGTATCTATAGAATTTGATGCCTTTCTGAAACCCATAACAAGTTTTCCCCCAGGATCTATCCGACTAAATGTTACTGCAAATACGAAAGAATAATTACTTCAGATTTGCAAGACAATGTAGCCTCTCGACTAAAAAGATATGAAGTTTGGCTCTACGTAGTAATCAATAAATAACATACATTAGATTAATTTTATAAAGGCATGAATCCTTATTGTGTAATTATGGTGACAAACAAACAATGTAAGGATTACAAAATTTGATGGAAATAAGCACTCTAGCACCGATACAACAGGTTGAAACCGACACCGACACGTACACATCAATTACTTTAATTTTTCAAATTAAAACTGGTGTCTACGGGTCTGTGTTAGTGTCTGTGTCGGTGCTTAATAAGAAATAAGAATAGAAGTGTAAAATTGTAATAGAATAAGTCTGTACAATATTAGTTGCAGAGGCTGATCCATACCAGTATCGCCGGCACATAATTGCATGGACTGTATGCAAGGGGTCACACCCTCCAATACATACATCCTACTGTTGTTATTAGGCCAAAATCTGAACTGAAATGTCCATTCATTCCCCTTCACATCTTGGATCCGCAATGGAAGTCCTTCAGATTGTGAAATAGGAGGAAAATATGCCTGCAATTCATATGCCAGATTGTAAGATGTCCAAATTATAGGGTGACGAGATGTCTCTTAAAAATAAACTGCAGAAACGGCTCCTGATTTGTGCATAAAAAGATCACAAAGCAAAGACAAAATAAGGAATCAAAAACATGAAACTATAAATATACCTCAGCACAGGCTTTTGGGAGAACAAGACGACCAATACGACCTGCATCACTTGCACTCAACACCTTCTCAAATAATGGCACCACAGTTGACTTCAAACTATTATCACTACGTTAAGGGAAACTGCTGATAAATCAAATTTGTATTTTTACTACGGTTAAATATGTTTTTGGTCCATATAAAATTTGAGAATTTTGTTTTTAGTCCCTATAAAACATTTCACTAACTATTATTCCTCACATTTTTCTCCGTCAATACTTTTAGTCTCTCGTGACTTTTGATAGCGCTTAGAAGCGCTATTAAACCGTTACTAAAAGTCATGAGGGACTAAAAGCATTGACAGTGAGAATTATGGGGACTAAAAGTGAATGAAATTTTTTATAGGGACTAAAACCAAAATTTTCAAATTTTGTAGGAGCCAAAAACATATTTAACCCTTTTTACTATATAAGTTCAAGAAAACCATTGTGTGTGTGTGTGAAGGATACTCTCCAGACAATCGCTCCAGCTCCTGATCAGTAATCCGGGGCCAGTATCTAGGAAGTAACTGATTCTTACCCCTCCCTTCAGCAGGTGGCCGGGCAATACGTGATTGAGAAGCTGAACCTTTTTCAGTTTCTACATTCATCGTAAGCTCAGTCTTCAAAGGTTTGGGCAATATAGGGCGAGATCTTGACCCTTGGTGAAAGGGAGGAGATGCTTTTCCGTCAAGTCTTCTTTCTAATTTCTCTCCAGCTGAAGGTGAGACCGAGTTGTCCCCTGATGAGTTTCCCAAATAAATACTCAAAGATGGCTTTGAATTTGATTCGTGAATGTTTTTGACCTCCCACATTGATCGGTTATTTTCTAATGTAGCAAAAGTTATTGACTGCTGTTTCATCATATTTGAAAATCCAGTATCCCCTTCCCCGAATGAACGCTTAACTTCTTGCTTGTTTTTCCCATTATTAGATGTAATCATGCCATCTCTCTGAGCATGATTCAAACGGCTGGATTCACTAGCTTCAACTACTCTGCATAATTCCATAAGTTTTCCTTCATCAACACTACCCATTAACAGTCTGCCATCAAAATGAGCAGAATGTCGATCCCTTGCATTATTCTGGGTCAACGAAACAGACCCGTTTGGATTTTCAGTATTCTTCATCTGCAGTAAAACATCATATATTAAACAAAAAACAGCCATAAATTACTAATTTGAGACCAAATTCAGAGTAAAATATCAAGATTAAACTTACCAAATTAAGTTGGGAAGCATTTACACAGCTAACACAACCTATACCACCAAATTCAAGATACTCAAACAAACATCTAGATACAATGCATCCGCAGTGGATAGGCTGCCAAATAAGTCAAACAAATTCCAATGAGCAAGGAGAGAAAGAGGTCTAAATAGAATTCAAATAGAAAAGACCATCACTTTACCTTCTTGCAAAAGCTACACTCCCGCCAACCCGGTTGTTGACGATGGAATTTATCACAGAAAACTGAATTCTCATAGGTAGATCTAGAGAACATGGAGTGAATAAATGAATTATTACTGATCAAAACACATAGGAAAATTACTAAGAGTATAGCAGAGGGAAGATATAAGCATGGAGAGAAAATATTACAACACCTAGAGGACGTCACAAAGAAAACTATTAAGGGTTGGTCTGAGTGGTAGCTGGGTTCGGATCTCATCCCAAAGTCTCAAGTTCGAGTCTTGGGTGTGGCAAAAACTCTATTGGGAGGGGAGAACCACACGGACGGGCAAAGTTAAGTACACTTGGCCAGCTAGGTTCTCCAATATAGATTAGTCATCGAGGATATTTATTATATACATTAGTATCAGCACATGACATAAACTCTCAAAGTTCCTAATCAGAAGGAGGATCTAATTCTTTTGCTGTAAATACCTATACAGTTATTCTAGAATATTAGAACAATAATGAAATATTGAAAATGAATCAACTAAGCCTTTATCACAATTAAAGCTAAGTAAAAGGCAATATATTTGCCACATTATCTAAAATAACCACATTGTTACACTTACAATGGCTCAAGGATATCACGCTTCAATTCCTCCATAAATCTAGCATCACAGAAAGAAACCAAAAAATTAGTCAACAAAAAATAAAACTAAATATATACAAATTAAGTTTCATAACTAACAATTAAGAATACTCGTTTACCAAGTCCTATCCCAAGAATGCCCCTGCTAATTCAATCTTTAGAAATATTTCCCAAATTAGCTATACATTGATCCTCATCATCAAACAACAATTTCCATAGTTTCCATTCCTACCCCTTTTCCACAAAACACGGTCACAATCTTACTGTTATCCAATTAATACCTCGTGCTATAAATAATATCGTTCTTTATCTTATTCACTTAATTAATGTTGAACCTAACAAATCCAATTGGAACCCTCACGAGATTACAGCATAATTAAACCCCAAAAAATATCTGAGAGATTCAGAAACAAAATCACCATGATCCCCAAAACTACCCTTACAGAATCGAATCCCCCAAAAATCGGTGAATAGATGAAATTGAAAGCAAAAGGAATGAAATTTACCCGCACTTGAAGCATAGTTGAGCAAATCCACCAGATCGCAGAGGCCAACCCTTCTTCCATTCATGAACGCACGAAGCATTGACTATGCCAATGTCCGAACCCATCAATCCAATTTCAAAAATTCAACTATCAAATCCACAAAAAATAATCAAAATCAAAAACCCCAAAAAAGCAAAAAACAAAACTTTGACATCCATGCACGATGTTTCAAGATTTATAGAAAGAACAATAAAAGGGGCAAAAAGAAAGAACAACGACAACCTTTGACTTACCCCCAAAAGAAAACCTAGAAATGGGTCATTAAAATGAACAAAAAAGAATCAAACTTTGCTTTATTTGATGTGTATCTACTCAAATCTATGCACCTACAGGCGACAAAATCATCTACTACATGAGCACTGAGTTGAAGAAGAAACAGAGTAAAAGCAATGAAGAAAAACAGAGAGAAATCAAATCAGGGTAATGAGAATTGACCTGGGTTTTAGAGAGAGAAAATGTGGATGGGTATAATAGGTTTGAGAGAGTCTCTGTAGAGAGAGAATAGAAGAGAAGAGAGAGAAAATGTGTGTGAGTGCATGCAAAGCAACAGATGCATAAAATGCATGCACGACACTTGAAAAAACACACACATACACACCCCACCGCTAACCTTAACACTCACACACAAGTTGTTAGTAATTTTCTTTTGTTTTCAAACCCTGTTTTTACAGGACAATGATACTGTCACCCGCGGGTTTTTGTGGTATTGTATTTTGTGATTGTGAACTCCTTTGTTGTTTTCATTGGGATTAGGTGAAACATGTGTCTGTGCTTGCATTGCACATGTTACATGTAGGTGAGGTGGCATTTTATAAGCTAATAACTGTGCATTATTATTGGGTTTTTTGGTATTATTATTTTTGGTTGTTTAGTTAAAGGGCCAAAGATATATGTATAAAAAAATGGGGATTATTATTAATGATGGAAATGGAGTAAAATGGATTTAGTTGTGAAATCTTCATGAAAGTTAATGCTATTCCTCAACTCCTCTGCCGTGTCTGTTTATTGTTTTAGGATGTTTGATGTTTGATTTTACTGTTACACCTAATGCTAGTAATAGTATTGTGTCCTTTAACCCTGCCTGCACTTGTTTGACATGGAGTCAAACAAATATTTCTCACCATATATGGGAAAAAATTTACCCAGTGAGAGAGTTTGCTATATGTAGATAACTAGTGTACAATGTTCTTTTTAAACAATTACGTAGATTACGTAGATGATTGAATTATACATATTGATAACCAGTGTACAATGTTCTTTTTAAACAGAAATGACTTCGGATACTAAAGATCTTAGTAACAATTATTAAATTTTTTGATGACCATTATACAACAATTAAATGGTTAGTATATACTAACCACAATTTAGTGTTTCTGTGGTGAGTGAGCGGGTAAATGAAAACACTGGTTAGTACATACTAACCACAATTTAGTGTTGGTATGGTCACCAAATTTTTTCATTGATGGGGAAATGACTATTATGCCCATTTAGTAACAATTGGTAAACTATTGTTTAGTACTCTAAGTCAGACTCTTTCTAAACAATTGCAGTGGCGTATCTATCTTGGTTTAGGGTGGTCAAGCGATTTAATTTAATAAAATTTTAAATTATAATATATACATATATGTGATTTAATTTATATCTATATACATTTTCATCGCAGAAATTTTTTTACAACGTCGGTCAATCACCAAACAACACATCATAAAAAAGGTTAGATTTTATCTCACCTACCTTAAAAAAAATTTACAGAGATGATATATACCAATTAAACATATTTTGCTCTTCTAATTTGGTAGTTATGGTCCCTGTGATTTTTTCATTGGACTTTTGGTCGCTAAAAATCATGGATTATGCAATTTTAGTCACTCATTTTTCTAAAATTTAAGACTTTTGAGGACAAAAAGTGCAAATAATCCATGATTTTCATAATAAAAATTAGGAAATTAAGAAAAATTGGGGACCAAATTTGTTAAACGTAAAACACAAAGACCAAAATCACCAAGTTAACAAAAAGCACCATATTTGTTTGTGATAATAATAAACTAATGAGACTTAAATTAATGGACTTGTTATTGTTCTTTTATCTTCTTAGACAAATAAACTTAGTTGGGGTAGCTAAATAACATATTATTGTGGTAGCTAAATATAAAATATACCTAATTATTTAAATACATATAATATTTTTGGGTAGCCAAAACTACCCCATAATTACACTGCCAACCGGCCCTGGAGCTACAACAAGAAAGAATAACTAGTAGTAGAAAAAAAATAGGAGCAGGGATGAGCTAAATGAAGGATATATAAGAGAGGTGACTCATATACTCAATGCCTTAAGGTTTTGGGTGTAGATGTGGCATCCATATAATTTATGAAAAGAAATATAATGGAAAAGACCAAGTCAAGCTACGGTAACTATCTTCCTACATTTATGGGAAGTGGGCATGAGGAGTTGGCCGAGGCAAGGAGCTTGCATTGGTAGCAAGTATGCAATGCACGTGGACACTTGGAGCGTGGAGCGGTTGGAAAGAAACAAAGGAGAAGCACCTGGAAATAGGAGTGAAGATATTTTACCCCACTCGATGTGCTAGTGGGCATTACTGTACGTTGATCTTGGCCGATACAATAGTGGTTAGTTGTAGGTTAATAGTAGTGGCCAACGGAGACCATGTATATATACACTACAAAAAAATACATATTAGCGACGGACTCATGGTTCGTCGCTAAAAACATCATTAGCGATGAATTTTAGCGTAATTAGCGACGGAACAAGCTTTAATTGTTTACGAGGTGATTAATGACGGATTTTGGAGCATTTAGCGACGAATTTTACAATGCGAGAAAATGCGAAATTTTTGTTTTGCATTAGCGACGGATTTAGTGAGGGAATTTCGTCACTAATCATGGGGAAATGCGCCACTCTGACCATTGCAGATCATTGAAGACTGGGCCACATTTAGCGACAGAAATCCCTCACTAAATCTGTCGCTAAATGTCAATTTTTTTATAAACCTGTATTCTTTTTTTCAACTTTCATTTCTTCTTCTTTTCCATTTTCATTTCCTCTTACCTCACAAAAAACCCTCTCTTTCTCACGAAAATCTCTCCCTTTTCACCACCACCACCATCATCTTCTTCATTTTTTCTCTCTCACGAACCATCTCTCTCTCTCTCTAACTGTTCCCCTCTTCCTTTTCACCACCACCACCACAACCTCTCTCTCTCTCTCTCTCATATTACTAGTATATCTCTCCCTTTTCACCACCACCACCACAACCACAACCTCTCTCTCTCTCTCTCTCTCTCTCTCTCTCTCTCTCTCTCTCACCGGAGCTCTCCCTTCACCACCACTGAGCAACCACAATCAGAATCAGATGATGTCAATGTACAAATTCATACTGTTAAATTGGTGGCCAACCTAACAGCATAAGGTTGAAGCTAAACAACTCTTATTAAGGAATTTTGGACATTTATTTTCTCCTTGCTAAAAGAATTCTGGACAAAACTTGTAACATGGGAAGCAATTTTTAAAAAAAAAAACTAGGTTAGCGACAGATTTAGTGAGAGATTTCCCTCGCTAATTAGCGATGGATTTAGTGAGGGATTTCCGTCGCTAATTATCGACGGATTAAAATTTCGTCCCTAAATTCATTAGTGTCAAGGTTTTTAGCGAGGGAGCCGGTCCGTCACTAAATCCGCCGCTAATTGCTATTAGCGAGGGAAAAACAAGAGTTAGCGAGGGAAAAATCCATCGCAAATACCTGTTTTTTTGTAGTTATATAGCTGACTTGTACATTTGAAAAATACACTCATAGATACAAATCAAGTCTTTAATTATTTTACTTTTCCTTTATCGCTTTTCTTCTTTAATTTTATACATTCTTAGTTTAGTAGTTCAACCTTCTACACTAGACACTTTGTAAAGTAGTCTAGGAACGCGCAACTGAGAAACAGAGTCCCTTTTCACCGTAATCGCTTGATCGACAAATGGATCACTGTAAGGAGTGCGAGTTAGCTGAAGTACTTCTTAATCGACTGATCAAACGCCTAGTCAGTCGAGGAAATATCTAATCGACTGATTAAGCGGCTTACTCAGCTAAATATCAAATATTCACACGACAACACAAACAAACATGAAAATATTTATAAAAAAAGGGGAGAGTTATAGCTCTTGGGTAGGAAATGTTTCTGTGATGATACTTTTTTGGTCATGATTTATTAATTTGTTATTTTTTGAGTTTGCGTAGTTGTGCAAACCAAAAGTTCATTTGGCGCAATCTTTACTGATATTTTGGTTTAAGTTTTACTGAGAAAAATATTTGTATGACTAAACCAAAAATACATTCGTCGCAGTCATTATTGATATTTTAGATTTAAATTTTATCAAGAAAAATGTTTGCGATAACTAAATTTAAAGTGGTTTTCGTTTGTTCACTGGCTTTGTGATTTGCGTAGTGATCGAACAAAAAGATGATTTAGCTCGATTACTACTAAAAAAAATTAAATAGATTTATTTGATATTTAAGGTTGGGAAAAATGTGGTTTTAAAAATGATAAAGAGAATACATGTAAATATAGATTAATTTTTTTAATTGGAAAAAATAATAAAAGAAGTGGGCTAAAATCCTTAACTCAAGGGGGGGGGGGAAATAAATAAAAGATGATAATAATAATAAGAGTTAAATATGTTTTTGGTCCCTATAAAAATTGGGTTTTCGTTTTTAGTCCCTACATTAACGAAATAGGCGTTTTAGTCCCTACATTTTTTTCCTTTTTCATTAATAGTCCCTGTCGTTAAATCCATCTGATCAGTCAACAGAAATGTGACGTGGCTGTTAAAAAGGTAGGGACCAAAACACCTATTTCGTTAATGTAGGGACTAAACTTAGAATGACCCAATTTTGTAGGGACCAAAAACATATTTTACCCTAAATAAAAAAAGCCTAATAAGATGGATTTAACGACAGGGACTATTAATGAAAACGGAAAAAAAATGTAGGGACCAAAACGCCTATTTCGTTAATGTAGGGACTAAACTTAGAATGAGCCGATTTTGTAGGGACTAAAAACATATTTTACCCTAATAATAATAATAATAATAATAATAATAATAATAATAATAATAATAATAATAATAATAATAATAATAATAATAATAATATTAATAATAGGGTCGTGCATGAGATTTTAGGTTCCCTGTGCGAAATTTGAATGTGGTGCCCTAATTTTATAAGTTGTATATATTAAAATTCATTGTTTTAATACAACCTCAAGTAAGATACGTTATTATGGAATAAATGTCAAAGTTCACATCAATTTTGAAAAGTTCAAACCAAAATTTTAATAGATTTAATTATAGCAAAAATAGTCATACATGTATTTATCAAACAAACATATATTGATATATATGTATATATATACCATATAAAAAAAGTTTGGTGCCCCCCAAATTTTGGGGCCATGTGCGGTCGCTCCTCTCGCACGCCCTCATGAACCCCTCTGAATAATAATAATGTGCTAATTATTTTTTTTGGACAATAAGGAATTTGGTGCATTTGGAAGGCTGTGAATTCTATTTGTATTGCGCATGAGCTAGTCCACCCTTAACACCTTCATCTCTTTATAAGTAGTTTTCATGTTCTTCTCTCCAATTCCTTTACTAGGTCGGCCACTCTTAGTGTGCAACAGTGTTGGACCTCGTGGCATTCCTCTAGTGACCAAGCTTTGGTTCTTACTGTGGACGGAAGTAGTTTTGGCAATGCTGGGAGATCGGGTTTTGGTGGTGTGATCCGAACCTATGGTGGTGATTGGCTTTGTGGATTTGTGGCTTTTCAAGCCACATTGGTATTTCTAATAACTTGCATGCAGAACTAGTCTCTCTCCTCCTGGCTTGCAGTTGGCTTGGGACAAAGGTTATCACAACTTGATTCGCTATTCATACTCTCTCAATATTATCAACTTGATCCACAACTCCTCTAGTGTTTGACATGTGTATGGATCATTATTCGCCCTGTGCAAGATCTTCTTGGCAGGGAATCGAATGTGCAGCTTCACCATACGCTCTAAGAGGCTAATTCCTGTGCAAACTTCGTGGCCAAATTCGGTGCAACAAACCTGGATGCTTTGCTACTAGCGGACGATTCTAGAGTGCCTGTCCTAAGGCCTTAGTTTTTTCTTTTCTTTTCCTTCATGTACAAAAAAATAAATAACATGCTAATTATAAAAATATAAAATAAAAAGGAAACATGAAAATTAAAAAGAAAAAAGAAGAGTAAATTAAACTCCTCTCCCCTAAGAGAAGCTTGAATTTCACTTTTCTCCACTCTAATGTTAAAATATACACTCCCCTCCCATGAGAGAAGCTTGAATTACATTCCCCTTCTTATGTTAAAATATCTAAACTTTCCTACCTTAATAATATTTTTAAGGGAGAAAAGTGTAGACAATTGCAAAGTTGATGATAACACCCGATACACTTTTGGTTTAGATACCACAAATATTTTTTTAATAGTAACCTCGTTACTCAAACCATTAATGTTGGCAGTAACCGCGCTAAATTCACTTTTAGTTCGTCACTAACCAAACCACAAAGTCGATGAGTACACGAGATATACTTTTAGTTTAGTCAACACAAACATTTTTCAATAAATATAGATTAATTTTTAAAAAAATAAAAAAGAATCACCGTAAATATAGACTCATTTTTTTGTTAACATAAATTGATTTTTTTGAAGTAGTGAAAATAGTAAAAAAAATTGGACTACTGCGGTACTCCCACAACGCAATTAGTACTGACATTTATTTAAACGGGGTTAAGCTGATATTTTGTGTTTAGAAAAATATGATTTGAGAAAAAATAAATAGAATTAATATAAATATAGTCTTCAATAACAATTCATTTTCAGACTCTCAATCAGCTAGAACTCGGTCCCACGCCAAATGCCAACACCACTGCCCCTCCTTCCAAACACCCATATCGGCCACCACTGAATGTTGTTGAGCTGAAACTGCATAAAGATCAGGAAAGAGAAAGACAACACGCAGGACGCTACTGCCCACCCACTTTTGATTCTAAAAATTAATATGCATAGAAATTAAATCCTTCTCGCCACCATATTGAATCATTCTTGCTCCATTTTCTACTAACACTACAAATATGCTTGGCTCGTATATCACCATACCTGTGCAATAAAATAGGCCACCATACTGCATTGTATCTACTAGGCATCTCCATTTCCATTTAGAATGTAGTGAAATGTTGAAGAGTTCTAAGTTCTTGACTCCTAACACTCCCCCACCCCCTGCCCTTCTTTCTTTGGTTTACATACTACATCCCAAGCCACCCAACAAATGTCCTATCATCATTGTGAGTTTGTGACCACCCCATAGAAACCTCTATTATATACTAATAAACTCTTTAGTAACTACTTTTGGGGTCTTAGAAAGAAAAGAAATATAACGGAATGCTATTCAAAACAGAGATGATTAGTGTTACTCTACCTCCCAATGATAACGGGAACCCCTTCCACGAAGAGAGCCTAACCCGCACCACTTCCACCACTAGCTTCCAAGTACCACATCTTATAGGATTTGCTCCCGTTAGAGTGCCCAAGAACTTGAAAGGAATGGCAGTACTGCAACAAGATAAGAAATAACCAGCCTGCTCAAGAAATCCCTCCTTCAAATTGATGCCGATCAAATTAACGACCCTTAGAGAAATTCACCCTTAGTCTTAACACAAGTTCAAAACTTTGAAAAATCATCTTGAGGCTCCATAGATGATTCCACGTTGCTTTACCCACCAAAATTGTATCATCCGCAAACTATAGTGTTGTACCAAGAATCACTGAATCGAAACGATGAAGATGAGAGTAAAGAAAATCACACACAATAATGATTACCCAGTTCGGCCAATTGGCTTTACATCTGGGGGACTAGCACAGCTTCGTCCAACTTTATTGAGAAGACAAGTATTTACAGTTTCTTTACAGAGTGTGAAAACCCTCCCCCGAACTCTTCCTTTGATACAGAGAAATTCAGAAAAAACTGTGTCTAACTATCACTGCGTGAGTCCTTATAAACATGGATCTCAGCAAGTGTTACAATCAATCATATCCTAACTGCCTATTAACAGAAAAAGAACTAATTCCTAACTACTGTAACAAACTCACTAACAATCCCTAATTGTTCTAACCGAATCACCCAAAGATACCAACAATAATATACAACTACATGCAACATTATCCGCCTTGGCATATAGATCAATGCCTCTCCTCAAAGTTGAACATAACAGAGCCCATCCAAGTGTACAGATTACCCTGTACCAATTCTGAGTAATTCAAGGCAATGCTTGAATTTCCCTAGAGAAACATCCTTGGTCATAAAGTCTGATGGATTGTCTGATGTATGGACTTTCTTAATCTGAACCATACCTTTAGACACTACATCCCTAATCCAATATAACCTGATGTCAATGTGTTTTGTTCTGTCGTGGAATGTGTGATTCTTGCAAAGATGAATCACACTTTGGTTGTCACAATACACATTAACATAGTCTTGTTTGATCCCAAGTTCTGCTGTCAGACCCTTGAGCCACAGATCTTCTTTAACAACTTCAGTGATGCCTATATACTCAGCTTCGGTATTAGAGAGTGCTACTATGTGCTGCAGTGAGGCTTTCCAAGTGATTGTGTTCCCAAATAGAGTGAACACAAAGCCTGTTAATGACCTCCTTTTGTCCCTATCACTTGCAAAATCAGAATCCACAAAACCTTGTATACATTCTGAATTTTGAGTGCCTTTACCATAGACAAGACCTGTATTTAGGGTACCCTTTAGGTACCTGATAATATGCTTCATAGTAAGCCAGTGTTGTGAACCTGGATTCCCCATGTATCTGCTCACCAGACTCACACAGTATGCTAGGTCTGGGCGAGTACATACCATGGCATACATGAGGCTTCCTACTCCACTAACAAGGAATATTGCTCATTTCTTTCTGCTCTAGAGTAGTTTTAGGACTGTCTTCACTTGACAATTTGAAGTAGAATGCAATAGGCACATTCACAACTTTTGCATTTAGCATATTGAACCTGTTCAGTACCTTTCCAAGATAACCCTTATGATTTATAATCATTTTTCCATCAGTTAGATGTCTAGTGATTTCCATTCCCAGTATCTTTCTAGCAGGTCCAAAATCTTGCATGTCAAATTCTGATTGAAGAACCCCCCTTTAATTTCTGAATCTCATTCATGCTTCTACTTGCTATCAACATGTCATCAACATAAAGTAGAAGGTATATGAATTCACTCCTACCAAGATCCTTGTAGTATACACAACTATCATAGTTGCTTCTTTTAAATTGTATGCTTTGTTTAAAGCTATCAAAACGTTTGTACCATTGGCGTGGTGATTGCTTTAAACCATACAATGATTTTTCCAAGAGACAAACCCAATCTTCCTTTCCTTTTTCCTCAAAGCCTTCTGGTTGCTTCATTAGAATTCTCTCTTCAAGTTCTCCTTGCAAAAAGGCTGTTTTGACATCCATTTGTTCCAAATGTAAGTCAAAATGAGTAACTATGGAGAGAATTACCCTTATAGCACAGTGCTTTACAACAGATGAAAAAATCTCATTGTAGTCAATGCCTTCCCTTTGTGTGAACCCCTTAGCTACAAGCCTTGATTTGTACCTAGGAGGATCATGATCAGTGATGCCTTCTTTCCTCTTGAAAATCCACTTGCTTCCCACAAGCTTGGCCCCCTTTGGTTTTTCCACAAGCTTCCAACTGTCATTTTTCAAAAGAGACTCCATTTCTTCTTCCATAGCAACTCTCCACTTCTTGTGATCCCTATCCCTCATTGCTTCCTTGAAGGAAGTAGGTTCCTCACTTAAGTGTTCAGTTTCTATGTTGAGAGCATAAGCTACCATGTCAGTGTAACCCAGCCTTTGAGGAGGTTTTATAGTCCTCTTTGCCCTGTCTCTGCATAATAGGTAATCCTGGCTGTTATCAGCAGTATCAGTATCACTGTCACTGCTCAATACCTGTTCCTGTTGCTCATTATTCCTGTCAACTTGCTCAATACCTGTTCCTGTTGCTCATTATTCCTGTTGCTCATTATTACCCTTATAGCACAGTGCTTTACAACAGATGAAAAAATCTCATTGTAGTCAATGCCTTCCCTTTGTGTGAACCCTTTAGCTACAAGCCTTGATTTGTACCTAGGAGGATCATGATCAGTGATGCCTTCTTTCCTCTTGAAAATCCACTTGCTTCCCACAAGCTTGGCCCCCTTTGGTTTTTCCACAAGCTTCCAACTGTCATTTTTCAAAAGAGACTCCATTTCTTCTTCCATAGCAACTCTCCACTTCTTGTGATCCCTATCCCTCATTGCTTCCTTGAAGGAAGTAGGTTCCTCACTTAAGTGTTCAGTTGCTATGTTGAGAGCATAAGCTACCATGTCAGTGTAACCCAGCCTTGAGGAGGTTTTATAGTCCTCTTTGCCCTGTCTCTGCATAATAGGTAATCCTGGTTGTTATCAGCAGTATCAGTATCACTGTCACTGCTCAATACCTGTTCCTGTTGCTCATTATTCCTGTCAACTTGCTCAATGGAAATGTCAGTCCCAAAAACAGGTTCATCAGGTTGTAACTCCACCTCAATTTGTGAGATATCATTCTCAACTTGATCACCTTTATCATCAGTAGAGGTTTTAGTTTCAAGCATCTTATTTTCATGAAATTTAACATCCCTTCTAATAATACATTTCTTTTGTTCAACAGACCAGATTTTAAAACCTTTAACACCCTTAGGATATCCAACAAATATCCCTTTCTTGGCCATGGGTTCAAGTTTTCCATCATTAACATGATAATAAGCAGGGAAGCCAAATATTCTTAGATTGCTATAGTCAGCAGGGTTTCCACTCCACCTTTCTTGAGGTGTCTTAAATTCTATAGAAGTAGATGGAGACCTATTTATGAGATAGGCTGCTGTATGCACAGCGTCTCCCCAAAACTGTTTTGCCAATTTTGAGTTTGATAGCATACATCTAACCATTTCTAACAATGTTCTATTCATTCTCTCAGCAAGTCCATTTTGATGAGGAGTGTGTCTAACTGTTTTGTGCCTTTGTATACCATGTTCTTGACAAAATTTATTAAACATGTCTCCACAAAACTCTAAGTCATTGTCAGTTCTTAGGGTTTTAATCTTCCTATCACATTGGTTTTCAACCTTAGTCTTCCAATTCACAAAGGTTTTAAAGGCTTCATCTTTAGTTTTTAGTAAGTACACCCAAACCTTTCTACTGTAATCATCTATAAAAGACATAAAGTACATGTTCCCTCCATGTGTAGGAGTCTTTGAAGGTCCCCAGAGGTCTGAGTGTACGTAATATAGTTTGTCCTTGGTCTTGTGTTGGCCTGCTGTGAATTTCACCCTTGTTTACTTTCCAAAGATGCAATGTTCACAAAACTCTAACCCTTTCAGCTTGTCTCCACACAGCAGTCCCTGTTTCTCAAGTTCTTTGAGACCCCTGTCACTTATGTGTGCAAGCCTCTGATGCCACAGTTTGCCTTTACTGTCATCAGAGCCAGCAACACAAGTGTCACCTGTTATGGCTTCCCCTTGAGAAGATACAAGTTGTTCTTCATCCTTGTTCCCTTTAATATGACTCTTGACCCTTTTGACACCTTCATGATCCCATCTCCCCCTTGTAACTGTAACCTTGTGCTTCCAAAATTCCTAGAGATATGAGGCATCTCTTCAAGTCAGGGACATGCCTTACATTTGTTAGTACCCTTATAGTTCCATCTATGAGTTTCAATCTAATGGATCCAATACCTACAACCTTACAAGGTGTATTGTTTCCCATTCTAACTTTTCCACCATCAAAAGACTTGTAATCAAAGAACCAGTCTCCATTTGGGCACATATGGTATGAGCATCCTGAGTCCATTATCCACTCAGAATGCTCATGACCATTTGTCACCATAAGAACTTCAGCACTTTCATATCCATCAGATGCAATGGATGCATCCCCATTTCCCTCATCATTCTGGTTCTTCGATTTCTTTCTTCTGGATAGTTCTTTTTGAAATGCCCTTCCTTATGGCAAATGTAGCATTTGAGGTGTTTGCCTTTTGACTTTGATCTTGCATTGTTCTTCCCTTTTGGTTCACGTTTCTCACTTCTTCCTCTTACATACAGAGTCTCCCCTGTGTCACTTTCTTTGTTATCACTTTTCCTTGATAACTCTTTCGACATCAGGGAATTCTGTACATCTTCAAGAGACAAGGATTCTCTTCCATAAATTAGGGTATCAGCAATATTATCATAACTGCTATTTAGGGACCTAATTAACAGTAATGCTTGGTCTTCATCCTCAACCTTTATATCTATGTTTTCTAGGTCAAGAATTATCCTATTAAACTCATCCATGTGATCTTGAATTGGCGTACCTGAATTCATCTTGAATTTGTAGAGCCTTTGTTTGAGATATAGGCGATTTGCAAGAGTCTTGGCGATGTAAAGACTTTCCAATTTCAACCACAGAGCTGCAGCAGATGTCTCCTTGGTACCTTCACGCAGAACCTTGTCACCGAGAGATAGGATTATGGTGCTATGAGCCTTTCTCAAGATGTCTTTCTTCTCCTTATCTGTTAGTGTATCTGGTAACTTGCTTTCACCATCAAGCGCCTCTTCAACCCCTTGTTGAGCCAACAACGCACGCATCTTCATTCGCCATAACCCAAAATCGTTCTTTCCATCGAATTTTTCAATGTCGAATTTCGGGATCGCCATTTCTTGCTTCAGAATGGCTCTAGATACCAATTGTTGTACCAAGAATCACTGAATCGAAATGATGATGAGAGTAAAGAAAAGCACACACGAGAATGATTACCTAGTTCGGCCAATTGGCTTTACATCTGGGGGACTAGCACAGCTTCGTCCAACTTTATTCAGAAGACAAATATTTACAGTTTCTTTACAGAGTATGAAAATCCTCCCCTGAACTCTCCATTTGATCACTCCACCTCACAGTAGAAACCCTAGAAAAAGTTTTGAAGCCCACCCCAAAGATACAGAGAAATTCAAAAAAAAACTGTGTCTAACTATCACTGCGTACGTGAGTCCTTATAAACATGGATCTCAGCAAGTGTTACAATAAATCAGAGATCCTAACCGGCTATTAACAGAAAAATAACTAATTCCTAACTACTATAACAAACTCACTAACAATCCCTAATTGTTCTAACCGAATCACACAAAGATACCAACAATAATATACAACTATATGCCACAACATGCAACATATAGTAAAGAAAAGCCGATTATCTCCCACCATGTACTCGTAATAGAATCGAACCTAGAACACTTTATAGAATATATCAATTCGATTCTCATTGACAAATTAGACCCACTAACTAATTGTTTTTTTTACGGAGCCTCTAATTTTTTTGGGTGGATTGACAAAGCCTCTAGTTAATTGTTAAAAAATTGCACTAATAATAATTTTCTTCCGTCGACCTTTGTTTATCATCGCACTCCTCAATTAACATAATGGAACCAAATAAAAATTTTATTTTATGCCGACAAATATAGAACTTTTTCTTTGACTCAACAAACTTAGAACTTTTGACTAGGCAAATTGCAGATATAAATATTATGTTGACTTTTATATGTTATTATTATTATTATTATTATTATTATTATTATTATTATTATTATTATTATTATTATTATTATATGAATAAATTAATTCAATCACGTCAGCATGTAATATGCAATTATTTGTCCTTCGTGAATGCATGAGATGTGAGGGTTTTAATGAGTTGAATTTCAACGTTCTTTTGGGTAATTTTTTAACAATATATTTTTGGGTATGTTGTTATCAAAAAGAACGTTTTTTCTATAATTTTTTTATAAGAAAATAAATCATTTAAAAATGAGTAAAGGGGTATTTAAACCCAATTACAGAAAGTTCATGCTAAATTTAGGCAAAAATTGGAACTTTTTTTGTATGTTTCTTATAAGGAGAGGTCTAGGGTTGTGTGGGTTCATAGAGTTCTATTTTAATTTTTACATATGTTTCGAAAAAAAAAGGGGGGGGTTTTGGGAGAATAAACATGTAACTTTTCCCACCAAATGTAAAAAAATGTCACCAGACCAAATATGCCTCAAATGTTATGTAATTGAAATGTAGTAGTTTAATGTGCGTAAATATTTATTTATCTAATTTGTTTTTATATCAAAATTCAAAGCGAGTCACTACAACAGAATTAGGAATGGGTAGCGCTTTTTTTTAGCTATAGGTAAGTTAAAATAAAACGGCCGTAACTACTCTTGGGTTCATTCTCTCATAACTAGGGCTTTCAATTTGGGCCCGGCCCATTGGGCCAGCCCAATGACCCGATTTTTTGGTTGGGCTTGGGCTCTAAAAATAGTAGCCCAAAATCAACGGTATGTTTTTTGGCCTGGCCCGATGATATTATTGGGCCGGGCCAGGTCGGCCCATGGGCTTCGGACCGGCCTGTTTCTTTTTTGTTTTAATTTTTTAATTTTAAAATATGGTCCAACAAGAAAATGGAGCAATTTTTTAAGTAAAAAAAGTAATAAAAAAGTAAAGAAAAAAACACAATAGTGTCGGTGAATAGAACATGAATAAGAAAAATATCACAAAAAAACAGGTTATTCCACATACAGGACCAGCTAGCAGTATTCACCCGACAATGTACCCACAGACTTTTGTATCATTGGGAACAACTATATAAAACTTCCCCAACTGAAACAGAGTAAAGTACCTCATCTCCTGCACCCAGTTCAACTTGTCTTTTCAGAAGTTATTCACGTTGCTCTGTAAAATTTATGTACTAGTCAAGTGCTTTCTTGTTTACATGACTAAACTTTTGCAATTGCTCATTGCACCTGTGCAGCATTTTGTGTAAATCTCTAATATTCCTCCGTTTGTACCTGTCATGTCCAATGAAATAAAGGAAAAAAGTTAATTAAAGTTAGCAAACACCAAAGTACTAAGAAATTGTAAACTACACCGTGGAAGTCATAAATTGTATCAGCTGCATATCTTAATGAGACATTAAAACTATTTTTTTATAGTCAAAATTCTAAAAAGTCAATGATTTGTGGCCCGTTGGCCCATGGACTGGTTTTGGGCGGACTTGGGCCGTAAATTTTGCAGCCCATCAGAATATTGGGCTGGTCCGATCCTGCCCATATACACTGTTTTGTCCCAACGGGCTGGGCCGGGCCGGGCCGAGCCCGGCCCATTGACAACTCTACTCATAACCCATGATTGTTCATGTGGTTTCTCTTTCGGTGCTCCACAAGCGAGCCCTATGACTTTGTATATTTCTATGACACTTTCTTCACTCGTATAGGCAGTAGGTTGCCCCTAACACTTTTCAAATGCAAATCCTTTTGTGTCTGAACGTTGCTTTCTCAACTTCACCCAAATGGTTGGGCTTTCATATGAGCTTTCGAGCTTGTTTGCTAATAATTTGAGGTCGAGCCCTTAGCTCTTCCCCTCTTTCGTTTCTTCCAATTTAAGCTTGGTGAGCATGTGAAATGGTGCTCACTTAACAAGATTCTTGGTCAGAATATCTTGGAGCTTTTTGATCAATCTTGCAAAAAATTTGAAGTCAAATTTTTTCAAAGCCCAAGTTCGGGCTGGAGACCATTTTTCTTCTAGGAAAAAAGGGAACCCCTCTTGTCTTTCTATTGGACCTTTGTTTTGTACCTTTACTTTACCTCGGGTAGGACCGGGATAGTAGTAGGTAGAGCTCCTGATTGTATAGGTCGGGCCTTAGAGAGATCTCGGGTAGTTTCAGAGTGATCTCGGGTGGGGTACCTGCGATGCCACTCCGACGCTCAAGTCAGTATTGAGAATATTAGAGTGTAGCAGGGAATGAGAATGTACCTATTAATGGCAATGTGTGTCAGTATTTATAGGGATCCGTGTCAACTCTGAGTTGTTGGATCAATCGGGCGAATCTGAGTCGTCGAGGCTTGATAGTCATAAATTGGCCGATTTATTGTGGACATGGATCAAAGTTATTGGGCTTATCCATGTTCAATTGAAAGAGTGGGTCTCAAGGCCCAGTCCAGAACAATTGCCCCCAAGCCGAGATTATTCCTTTTACCAAGTGGCTTCAGTCTCAAGAGGGGGGTGAATTGAGATTTAAAACTTTTCAGATCTTTCGAAAACGTTTTTCCCCTTTTCAATGACTTAGATCAATTTTTCGCGCAGGTTAAGTGGAAGCGAAGGAATTAGAATATAAAGCAGGAAAGCGGTACAACAGTAAAGCAGGAAAGCAGTAAAGCATGCAAAGATTTATCCTGGTTCGGTCACCTCCTAGTGACCTACGTCCAGTCCTCACACCCTTGTGAGATTTTCCACTAACCAAAACAACAAGGCTTACAGGTGCCTTGGAAAACCTTTACAGACTCAGGCACTCTCCTCCTAGGATACCCCACCTATGGAGAGCCCTCAAATCTAATATAACAATAACAAGAGATACCCCACCCCTGTTACAATCAGTTGCCCCAGAAAGATACCCCACTTCCTAGTACAAACAGCTACCCTAGAGAGATACCCCACTCCCTAGTACAAATCACAACAATTAAATAATAAACAATTATAAAGACAGAAATACCTCTAATGAAGGCAGATATTACAATTTGAAGAATGCAACCCCAACTAACTCTTAGCAACAGATCAGCTCAGACGGACCAACGGTGCGTGACGAGAAAAAGTAAAAAGCGTAAAGAGTTTTTCTCAAGAGTTCTCTGATTCGTGAAATGGGTTGTTTGTAAATGAACGTAATGCAGTGCCTATTTATAGGCTATGAAAAAATTAAGTTTACGTTAAAAATAGTGTAGGAATCGATTCTTTGTTGAAAGCATTTGATCTAGAAATTGATTCATTTAAGTGAGGAATCGATTTTGATTTGTTTGAAAAATAGGGACAATCGATTCTTGAGAACCATGGAGGGCTAGGAATCGATTCTATACTTAGTGAAAATTTGTATGAATCGATTCTCAGCTTGCCTGAGACATGTAGGAATCGATTCTCAGTTAAGTGCAGAAGAGTGGGAATCGATTCTTCCTTTAAAAATGTTTGGCTCAGAAATCGATTTATGTACTGAAAATATATGAAGTGAAAATCGATTCTTCCTTTTCTGATTGGCCTGAAAATCGATTTTGATGAATGTATATGTAAGATAAAATCGATTTGTATGTTTTAAAGATGATAGGTATGTTTACGTACGTATGCATGCATCTTTGAAAAACTTGTGAGTGTGTGAGACTTTGATATACGAGCTGACCTTTGAAAGAGCTTACACTTTTTCCTAAGACACACCCAAACCCTAAGGACTACCCTTATATTTAAGGACTACCCTTAAATTTGAATCTTCAATTCTTGAGCTTGATTGTCTTGGATTGTGACTTTGATGTTTAGTCACTTTTCTTTACTTTTGGCCATCAACTTTACCTTTGTCTTTTTCATCATCAAAACATGTCCTGCAATATTAGTTTACCTGCAATACAAGGTATCCACATTCTCCCCCTTTTTGATGATGACAAAACATTAACTCATCTCAAGGTGGGAGGTTAGTTCAAACAGATAATGTATATGTGATACTCCCCCTATCATGATGCTCCCCCTGTTTTATTGACTATATGCAAGGTGGTATGAATGAATGAGTGCAAATGCATGCATGCTGAATATTAAAAACTTTACTCTATTCTTCTCCCCCTTTTTGTCATGATCAAAGAGGGCAACATGTAATAAACTTGCGAATCTAACAGCATGAGGAGGAATCAATGATTCCAAGTTCTCTTTGAATGAAGAAGAAGTTTTCTTTCTGTAAAGGTGTTGTAAAAATATCAGCCAGCTGTTTTGCGGATTCAACAAATTCGATTACACAATCCCCTTTTTGGACATGATCTCTAAGAAAATGGTGTCTTATCTCTATATGCTTGGTCCTAGAGTGTTGGACGGGGTTCTTTGTAAGATTGATAGCGCTGGTATTGTCGCATTTTATAGGGATATGATCTAGATCTATACCATAGTCAAGAAGTTGTTGCTTCATCCAGAGGATTTGTGCACAACAACTCTCTGCTGCAACATATTCTGCTTCAGCAGTTGACAGTGCGACACTGACTTGTTTCTTACTGTGCCATGAGACTAATGCACTACCTAGTATGTGACACGTTCCACTAGTGCTTTTTCTATCCAACTTACATCCTGCAAAGTCAGAATCTGAATATCCAATAAGGCTACATGTGGCGCCTTTTGGGTACCACAGACCAACATTTTGAGTGCCTACCAGATATCTCATTATTCTTTTGACAGCTACTAAATGTGACTCTTTTGGATTTGCTTGATACCTAGCACACATGCAAACACTAAACATGATGTCCGGTCTACTAGCAGTTAAGTAGAGAAGAGAGCCAATTATACCTCGATATTTCCTTAGTTCTACCGGTTTACCTTCTTCATCTTTGTCTAAGTAGCATGAGGTGCTCATTGGTGTGGACATTTCTTTTGCTTTGTCCATTTCGAATCTTTTGAGTAGTTCTTTGCAGTACTTTGATTGAGATATGAAGATGCCGTTGTTTGTTTGTTTTATTTGAAGCCCAAGGAAGAAGTTGAGTTCTCCCATCATTGACATTTCAAATTCACTCTGCATAATACTTGAAAACTCTTTGCAAAGCACTTCATTAGTAGCACCGAAAATGATATCATCCACATAAATTTGCACAAGTAAGATGTCATCTTTTGACCTTTTTATAAAAAGTGTAGTGTCGACTTTTCCTCTTTGAAAATCATGATTGAGTAGGAATTTGCTCAATCTTTCGTACCAAGCTCTGGGAGCTTGCTTTAGACCATATAGAGCCTTTTTAAGTTTAAAAACATGGTCTGGTTTTTCAAAATTTTCGAAGCCAGGTGGTTGTTCAACATATACTTCTTCTTGGATAAAACCATTTAAGAAAGCGCTCTTAACATCCATTTGATACAATTTAAAATCCATGATTGATGCAAAAGCAAGTAGCATGCGAATAGCTTCTAATCTAGCTACTGGAGCATATGTTTCATCATAGTCTATTCCTTCTTCTTGATTATAACCTTTAGCAACTAGTCTAGCATTGTTCCTAATTATTATACCTGATTCGTCTAGCTTGTTTTTAAACACCCATTTTGTGCCTATTATCTGATGTTTATCAGGTCTAGGAACTAGATCCCACACTTCGTTTCTTTCAAACTGATTTAACTCTTCTTGCATAGCAATAGTCCAATGTTCATCAACTACGGCTTCATCTATATTTCTAGGTTCAATTTGAGATACGAAAGCCATATGATTACATGCATTTCTAAGAGAGTTACGAGTAGTTACCCCTTTAGTTACATCACCTATGACATTTTCAAGCGAGTGGTCCCTTGGGATTCTCCACTCCTTGGGAAGTTCACTGCTTGATCCTTCTTCTGATTTCTCTTGAGAGGTGGTTTTTGTCTCTTCTTCTTTATCTTTCTTCTTCTCACCTATCTGTAGCTCTTCAGGTTCATCTGCAATATCATCAATAACCTTTCCCAGCTTTTTGGGTTTAGTTTCATCAAATGTAACATGTACAGATTCCTCAATTACCTTATTCCTTTTATTGAAAATTCTAAAGGCCTTGCTAGATAAAGAGTAACCAAGAAAAATTCCTTCATCAGCTTTAGCATCGAATTTACCTAGGTTATCCTTTCCATTATTCAATACAAAACATTTGCAACCAAAAGTGTGAAGGTGTGAAATATTTGGTTTTCTCCCCTTGTAAAGTTCATAGGGGGTTTTCTTTAAAATAGGCCTAATCAGAACTCTATCCATAACATAACAAGCAGTACTTACAGCATCCGCCCAAAAGTATTTTGGGATGTCGTGATCATTTAGCATTGTTCTGGCAAGTTCCTCTAATGATCGATTTTTCCTTTCAACAACTCCATTTTGTTGAGGAGTTCTAGGTGCTGAGAAGTTGTGATTTATACCAAGTTCTTCACATAGGTTCTCAAATTTTTCATTTTCAAATTCTCCACCGTGATCTAATCGAATTGAGATGATCTTCAATTCTTTCTCATTTTGAATGCTGCGAGCAAGCTTTTTGAATGCTCCAAAAGCTTCGCTCTTATTTGCCAGAAAGAGGGTCCAGGTATACCTTGAATAATCATCTACTATAACTAGAGCATAGTAATTTCCACCATAACTTTTTGTCCTTGAGGGACCAAATAGATCCACGTGTAACAGCTGTAAAGGTTTGTTAGTAGACACAATATTTTTTGATTTAAAGGACACTTTTACCTGTTTACCCTTTTGGCATGCATCACACAATTTATCTTTTTCAAACTTGATATTCGGCAAACCATTAACTAGATCTTTAGACACTAGCTTGTTAAGATGATCCATATGAATATGAGCTGTCCTACGGTGCCATAACCAAGAGTTTTCTTCCTTACTAATGAGGCAACATGCATTATGTGATGAAACACTATCTAAACTCATCATGTATATGTTTTCTACTTTATTTCCTATCATTCTAACTTGTTTACTTTGTTTATCCTCAATGATGCATGAACCTGAGTCAAATATTACCCTATTTCCTTTATCACAAAGTTGGCTAATGCTTAATAAATTATGTTTAAGACCTTCAACATAGAGCACATTATCAATAGCAGTAGATAAATCTTTACCAACTTTACCTTCACCAAGGATTCTTCCTCTGTTATTGTCACCATAAGTCACATGACCGCTTGATCTAGGGGTAAGAGTTAGGAACTTTGTGATATCTCCAGTCATGTGTTTTGAGCATCCACTGTCAAGGTACCAATCTGACCCCCATACCTTGAAGCACACCTCGTTTTCATTCTCGCTTTCATGATCAGCCATTAATGCAACTTGAGCTTCTTCATCCTCTGATTCATCTGATGAATCCATGCAGTTGTCTTCCCATGCGATGTAGGCTTTTCTTCCTTTGTTATCCCTGAATGCCTTCTTTTCAAATTTGGAGTCCTTTTCTGTAGATTAGGGCATTCCATTTTCATGTGCCCGGGTTTCCCGCATTCATAACAAGTAGGAGGACCGGATGAACTTTCTTTGCTAGAGAACCTTTTTGATTTGAAGTTCTTCCTTGGATAGTTGTTGCCTTTCATGAACCTTTTGAACTTCCGAACCATAAGAGCCATATTCTCTTCACTTTCATCAATTTCATCATCTGAGTTGTCACTATCATCAAACCGACTAGAACTAGATGCTTTTAGAGCCAAGCTTTTCTTTTTCTTATCTGTATTTTCGTACTCAGCTAGACGGGTGAGTTCTAGTTCATGCTCTTGAAGTTTACCGAACAGAGTAGCCAGAGTCATAGTAGCTAAATTTCTTGATTCAGCTATAGCAGTAACCTTGGGTTGCCATTCTCTATTCAGACATCTCAGAACTTTGTTGATTAGATCCTCTGCAGGAAATGACTTTCCCAACAAGCTTAACTGATTCACTATGTGAATGAACCTTTTCTGCATTTCTGGTATTGTTTCACCTGTATTCATTCTAAATAGTTCGTACTCTCTGATAAGAGTATTTGTTCTTGCCCTTTTTACTTCATTTGTACCCTCATGAGTAACTTGGAGATTATCCCACATTTCTTGGGCAGATTTACAGTTTGAAACTCGAAAAAATTCATCAGGGCTTAAAGCAGAAGTAATAATATTTTTGGCACGTAAATTATGTTGCACTTTTCTTTTCTCATCATCAGACCATTCATTTCTACTTTTAATCGTAAGAATACCGTCTACTATGTGCGTGGGGACATAGGGTCCTTTTTCCACAACATCCCAAACATCTAAGTCTACCCCTTCAATAAAGATTCTCATTCTTTCTTTCCAATATGCATAATCTTTCCCGTTAAATCCCGGAGGACGGGTAAGAGAAGCACCCTCTTGCGTAGACCAACCTGAAGCCATTTCTCTTGAAGATGCTAGGCCCTTTATACAAGAGTCTAGCTCTGATACCACTTGTTACCAAGTGGCTTCAGTCTCAAGAGGGGGGGGTGAATTGAGATTAAAAACTTTTCAGATCTTTCGAAAACGTTTTTCCCCTTTTCAATGACTTAGATCAATTTTTCGCGCAGGAATTAGAATATAAAGCAGGAAAGCGGTACAACAGTAAAGCAGGAAAGCAGTAAAGCACGCAGAGATTTATCCTGGTTCGGTCACCTCCTAGTGACCTACGTCCAGTCCTCACACCCTTGTGAGATTTTCCACTAACCAAAACAACAAGGCTTACAGGTGCCTTGGAAAACCTTTACAGACTCAGGCACTCTCCTCCTAGGATACCCCACCTATGGAGAGCCCTCAAATCTAATATAACAATAACAAGAGATACCCCACCCCTGTTACAATCAGCTGCCCCAGAAAGATACCCCACTTCCTAGTACAAACAGCTACCCTAGAGAGATACCCCACTCCCTAGTACAAATCACAACAATTAAATAATAAACAATTATAAAGACAGAAATACCTCTAATGAAGGCAGATATTACAACTTGAAGAATGCAACCCCAACTAACTCTTAGCAACAGATCAGCTCAGACGGACCAACGGTGCGTGACGAGCAAAAGTAAAAAGCGTAAAGAGTTTTTCTCAAGAGTTCTCTGATTCGTGAAATGGGTTGTTTGTAAATGAACGTAATGCAATGCCTATTTATAGGCTATGAAAAAATTAAGTTTACGTTGAAAGCATTTGATCTAGAAATCGATTCATTTAAGTGAGGAATCGATTTTGATTTGTTTAAAAAATAGGGACAATCGATTCTTGAGAACCATGGAGGGCTAGGAATCGATTCTATACTTAGTGAAAATTTGTATGAATCGATTCTCAGCTTGCCTGAGACATGTAGGAATCGATTCTCAGTTAAGTGCAGAAGAGTGGGAATCGATTCTTCCTTTAAAAATGTTTGGCTCAGAAATCGATTTATGTACTGAAAATATATGAAGTGAAAATCGATTCTTCCTTTTCTGATTGGCCTGAAAATCGATTTTGATGAATGTATATGTAAGATAAAATCGATTTGTATGTTTTAAAGATGATAGGTATGTTTACGTACGTATGCATGCATCTTTGAAAAACTTGTGAGTGTGTGAGACTTTGATATACGAGCTGACCTTTGAAAGAGCTTACACTTTTTCCTAAGACACACCCAAACCCTAAGGACTACCCTTATATTTAAGGACTACCCTTAAATTTGAATCTTCAATTCTTGAGCTTGATTGTCTTGGATTGTGACTTTGATGTTTAGTCACTTTTCTTTACTTTTGGCCATCAACTTTACCTTTGTCTTTTTCATCATCAAAACATGTCCTGCAATATTAGTTTACCTGCAATACAAGGTATCCACAATTCCGGAGGATGGTCTTGGCTTGACGTTGTTGCAGATAGTGCCCCAAAGGACAGGTCGCCCCCGCAGCTCGTGCCGACGTCGAGCATGTCGCGTCCGATGGCTTGTTATAGTAATTATCTTACCCGTCTCTTGGTAATTTGCCTTAATTTGCTTTGATCAAGTTGATGTGATTGAGAGTAAGTAATATTTTATATTTTTTTTACCTCCTATAAATAAGGGGGTGGTCCCTCCTCCCATTTACCTCTCACAAGTGCCAACACAAAAATTTCATATAGAGATAAAGTGTGAGAGGCGGCCTCCCTTGAGAGAGAAAGAGAGAGGGGCGACGTCTTATTGGACCTGTGGTGTCTGGTTCTGCTTTCGCACTCGCGCTTGTGGTGGAGAGGTGAAGGAGGACCGACGTCTTCGCAGGAGAGGACCGGCGTTCAAGGAACGCGAAACCACCAAGAGGTCTGACGTTCAGCGCACGCGAAATCACTAAGAGGAGCGACGTTCAGTACATGCGAATTCTCCAAGAGGACCGACGTCTTAAAGTAGATCTCGGGCCTGCTGTTCCTTGAAGCGAGATTCGACATTGTTGGTGCAGATCCTTCTTTCAGGTACCAATTTTTTAATTCCTCCTCATAATTTTTTCAAGTTTGAGACTTAGAGCCGAAATTTCGTTGTTGTTTTTCAAGGTGGGACTGAGATCATTTTGTGAGAGGCCTGACGTCTCTAAGAGGTAGGGGGAAGCTCGACGTCGCTGACTTTGCGTGAAGGACTGACATGTTGATCTACGAGGGAGCAGATCTGATACTTGAAAGAGAGAAGGAGGACCGACGTCTGCTGGGCCTAGCGTCTTCGTTTTCGCGTTGAGATAGGTAGGCCCGGTGTCTCTGTTTGAGAGGTGAAGAGGAGCTCATGGGACCAACATCCATCAATAGTAGCACCGATGTCCACTGTTACTAGGACCGACGTCCCTTTCTTTGCTTTGTTTTTTTAATTATGTCTTGCTTTATTTGCACTGGAACCGACGTCACTAGGACTGATGTCCATAGTAGTAGGACCGATGTTGCTCTATCTTTCTTTTTCTAATCATATAGCTTTTTCATTTACTTTACTCTTATGTACGCCTTTGGTATTTGTGGTAAAGCCTCCCCATTTCTGCCAAACACGCATAGTGCTTTCTTGGCTGCCAGGACCGATGTCCTTGAAAGGCAGGACCGACGTCCATTTCTTTTTTTTCTTGCGTTGCGCTCTAATTTTGTGTTGTGATCTGTAAGTAAACTTATGTATGTATGTCCTTGTCTCGTGACATTCAGGACCAACATCTCTACGTGCTTAGCCTGAGACGTTGTGAATGTAACTTGGAACTTTGAAAAAGGGACCATCACTGATCAACAAACTTTTGGCCGATGTATTCGCTTATCTTCGTATCTTAAAAAATTTTCATTTTCTTTGAATCTGGTTTCAAGAAGTCTTAGATACGTAGGTCCTCCCCCCTCTTTTTAATTTCGCTTAGGCAGCCTCGGTAGGGGGGATTGTCAACAAGTCATCCCTTCTTAGTAGATACTTGTTCTGACATCGTGCCCCTATCCTGTAGGTTTAGTTGATGATCCAGACCAAGCAGACGAGAAGGATTGGAGGAAGGGTCTTGTATGGTGGTCGTATGCCTGACGTACGAGAGAAATATTTTGATTCTTTGACTTCTGAAAATTCATCATTGTCTTTGGAGATGTCGAGCTCTGAGTCGGAGGGAGAGGAGGTAGAGGAGATTCAATCTGAGCCAGAGGAGTTTGACGGGGTTGACTACGACTGGGTCTCTCGAAACCTTCGTTGTGAAAAGAGCATCCACGCTTTTGGAGAGAGTTTGTCAGAATTTGAGTCATTGGTTGGGCATGAGGGCCAAAAGAGGCGGCTAGAGGGCGTTAGACAAGGAGAAAGAGTTTGCCAAACCCCCAAAACCTTGAAGTTCATGGTCTATCAAAGCATGCTAACCAGGATAGGTGTCTGTCCCCCTTTCTCGACCTTTCAACAACAAATGCTTCAGTTTCTTCAGGTCGCCCCCACCCAGTTGCATCCAAACGGGTGGGCCTTTTTGAGAGCTTTTGAAATTATGATGCGGACTATGCAACGACGCACGACATGCGATGTCTTCCTCCGCATATTTGAGGTTGTTCGGAGGGATGTGCGGTCCGAATGGGTACCGTTATGAGCACGTGTCCTTTCGCGGTTGATACCTGGTCTTTACCAGGTATACAGATTCTCAGAAGAAGTGGAGGCAAAAATATTTTTGGGTCGTCCCTGTTGACCGGAATGCGGGAAAGGCTATATGTTCTTTAGGTGACAACAACGAGCTTGTCCATATGAATTTTACCCTAGCTTGGTGATAACTCTATTTTATATAGAGTTATTTACGCTTTCAAATCTAAATAAATGTGAGGTTGCTCTCACTCCTCATTGCTTTCAAATCTCAGTAATAATGTTTTTTCTCACTTTGGTCATTTATGTTTCAAATATGTTAAAGCTTCATCTTTATCCACCATCACTACTACTACGACCTCTCTCTCAATCCTCATTGTCCACCTCTCTCTCCTCTTTTCTCTTCATTCCTTTCATCTTCACCCCGAAATCAAAAAATTAGGGTTTGGAATCTAAATTTAAAAAACCAAGAATTATGTTCCAAACCCTAATTTTTAAATTTGGGGATGACGATGAAGAGAAAAGAGGAGAGGGGCAGAGAGAGAGAGAGTGAGAGTGAGAGAGAGAGAGGTCGCAGTGGTGGTGATGGTGGCGCGATGGAGAGAGAGTGAGAAGGTGGTGGTGGTAGAGGCTGGTGAGGTTGCTCTTTGCGAAAAGTGCACTTTGGTCTTTTATGTTTCACCAAAATTTTAGTTTGGTCCTTTACGTTTTTTTTTCTAGTCACTAATGTCAACTAAGCAAGTCATGTCAGTTGTTAATGGCCAACATGGTGCCTGTTAAAGTCGATGGACGAAAATGTTAAAAAATGACCACATTTTTTTGGGTAAACCCGGGTATCCACCGCACTGACAGCAGTGACTAATCCTTCGCTCATTGTAGGTGTCTTGAAGGGCTACAGCTGGCCCAGAGTTTTAACGCTGCTTTGTACCTAAGGTGGGGATCGAACCCCCGATCTTGGGTAAGAGAGGATCAGGCCCAACTGCTGAACTCCACGCTCTGAGTTTAAAAAAAATAGGGACAAATTAATCCAAAATCTTATCTTATCTTAATCTTAATCTTAATAATTATAAACCATGAATGTGACACCTAGGCATTCGACATCACCAGACAAAAAATATTACATAATTGATGACAAAAGACCATGTCAGCAATCGTTGTCTAGTAGGCAGCCACGTAATCAACTCATAAATTAAAAATCGAGATTAATTAATTTACCAATAAAAACCGTGGGTCAGCAACATAAAAGCAATTAATGAGTGAGAATCAATACTTACCATTTTCACGGCTCCATAGTCAACCATTATAATGTCTCTAATCAAATTCAAAAATTTAAACTTCCTAAAATGATAAACTCCCTCTAAAATCGAAAAAACATTTGAAAATGGGAATTAATCGGAAATTCAAATTCAAAAGTTAGTACAAACAGCTCATTTCAATATTATGATCATTGTCAAAAAAATAATATTATGATCAAATTGGGACTAATAACATTAATACACATGCCTAGAGGTCTCCATACCCAACAAAATTCAAGGATATCATATAATAATCATACATACAAATTGTATATAAAAAAAATAAAATATCAAAGAACAAATTAATTTGGATACCAATGAAAATTAAGTTATTAAATAAGTCAAATATAATAATCAATCAGGATATCTTAATAATAACTACGTATATTTTGTGCTTTTATATAATGTTTTATTCTATAGGGGTAAGAGAGGAACAAACCATTACAACCAACAATATCCCATGTTTTTAATTCATAATTAACACTAAGTTATAACTAAGCATCAGCTTTTTTCGTACCACTACTTAACATAATCTCAATATCGTATTTATGTTTTAAATTTGAATAACTCAATATATATATATATATAACCTTTTTTATATTAATTATTAATACATAAAATAAATAAACACAATACTTTAAACACACACACATATACATATATATATATATATATATATATATATATATATATATATATATATATACAAATTTATTAATTAAATATTTTAAAATTAAATTAAAAAAAGAACATGTATACCCGTGCAGCGCGCACGGGTCATACATACTAGTATACAATAATATAGAGACAAATTAAAATTTTGATGAGACATAAAAGTACATTTTAGCCTATATTATATGATGTCAGTGGCTTTCGTTCCCTCATATGACGACGCAACGCAGTTTGTGCACAAAACATTAATCCAAAATATACAATAATATATTGTTCCCCATGATGCGTGTAGCTTGTTGCAATCATATTTTTTCTTTTGGTATACGCAATCATATTTTTTCTATTGATCATTTACCGTACGTTCTTCATTTTTTATATTTTTGTCCCTATCTCTAATATTTAATAATTTTTGTCTAAAAAATAATTAAAAAATAATAATTTTTATTTAAATTTGGGCCCAAAAAATTATAGATTTTATCTAAATCATTTTTTTCGTGTGGTTTGTATGATAAAGAGAATTAATATGACATATTTACAACTAACGATGGTATATCATATGCTCATAAAAAAATGGATGATATATATATATATATATATATATATATATATATATATATATATATATATATATATATATATATATATATATATATATCGGGACCATCAAACTCCTGAAGGCTAACGGGAACACCACAACACACCCCTCCCGGGTTTTTAAAGGGCTTACCAACGCTAGCTATTACGGCTGACCAACGCGTAATAGTAAAACTATTGAAAATAATTTGAAAATAGTAAGTTAAAAGTAATAACTTAATTCACCCGGAGCCTCTTACAAGGCTCTGATAATAGTAAGTTAAAAGTATTGAACTGGGTAAATAACACAAGGGGCAGGTAATAGCAGTAGACTCATAGATTAAATTAAAAGCAAAAGTATTATAGTTTCTTGGAAACATAACAAAGTAAAATACCTCAATGGCTAAACTATTGTATAATCCAAAATCATTAAATATACATAAATCATCTAATACCCAATCTAATTTTGTTGTTTTAAGAAATGCAAGTTGAAAAACTAATTGAAAGAAAGATAATGAATAAAAAGGCATGCTATGAATTTTATCCATAAGATAGGTATCTAATTGATTATAGGATTATCCGGCAGAGACGGATAAATACAGTTGTGAAACTGCCCTTGCCTGACGCCTGTATTGGCGTACGTATTTGGCCACTTAAGCTATAATCAATATAGTAACTATGGTATGGAGTAATGAGTAATGAAAATCGGTCATACTTTTATTAATCTTGTTGTAAAATCACTTACAGAGATATTGAGTTCTTTGATCAGAGTGACATACAGAGTTTCTTTGATCAGAGAGAGAGAGAGAGAAGTGTAAGTGTGAATGTAAGTGTGCCCTTAAACTAATGAAGAGCCTTCCTTTTATAGATGAAGGAGTGAGCTCTGTACATGGGGTAACCTATAGTTGCCGGTGAATCCTTTAGCTGCCGGTCACCTTGCACAACTGTTTAATAATTGTCTAATAATACAAACGTTGCCTAATAAAACAAATAACTTTAATAAAGTAAAGATAATGGAATCTGCCTTTTTGAAAGGCAGAGATAATGCTGTCTGGTGCCACGTTGTGTCACATGGTGCTGTCTACTTTTGCCTTTAATAATTTAAATGAAGTCGTCATCATTGATAGCTGTAAAGCTATGAGAGGACCCCTCAGATGACTTGTCTTCTTTGTTAATGTCTGATTCAGATAAGGTTGCCTGTAATTTCCTGAAGAAGGTTTTCTTGTCTGAGGTTGAAGATAATTCTGCCATTATTTTTGGTTTTTCTGCCAAGAACTGGCAATCCTTAGTGTTGCCTTTAGGTTGTAACATTAATGCAGGGTTCTTCTGGAACCATTCTTGGAGCACCGAGCCTTTAATTAATTCTGGGTTATACTTGTTCCACCATTTGGTTTTGACAAATCTTACTACCTAAGTTAATTCACTATCTGGGACTTGTTCTATCTTGTAGTCCCATGAAGTAATCCAAGATATTCCAAAGCTAGCATGAAAGGCTAAAACCTTGAAGTAATCTGGCAAGTTTAATTCCTTATTGAATTGTTGAAACGCTTCATTGGCAAAGTCAGGGTAGATGTTTGGATCTGGACCCCATTCGTTAAACCATTTAATGAACCATAATGGAAAGTTTAATGTTATTTCTTTCTTAAACCAAATGAACCATGAGTGATCCCCTGGTTCTAATAATAGCATGAAATGCCATGCATCCATGTAATCATAATAGTTGTAATGTTGAGGCTTGAACTATCGTGAAAACTTAGTGCTAGAGCAGGGATGATTTTTCCATTCAGTAGGTGATAAAACCCTTAATATTTTAAATTTTGAAAATAATATTTTTCCTGGGTTCTTCTTGTCAGGAGTGTGAGTTGACTCTATTGAATCTGTATCTACTAATATGTATTCATAGAAGGTCCTGGCCTTTTCTAATGTTTGGGGGAGAAAGTGAAAGCCAGGGGGAAGAAGCTAGGGATAATTTGCCTAATAGTTTCCTTTTGGTATTCGGGCTCTACCTGGAATAATATCTTTTTATAGTCTTTGTCTATGTAAGGGCATGACAAATCTAATGAAGGTGTATAGAAAGGTAGTGGTTTAACAGGGTTATTGAAAGAAGAGGAAGCCCTTAAGGCATAGAAGGTAGAAGGAGAGACTAATTGAGATTGTAGGGGAGGCATTAATGCTCTAGGTGTGCCAGTTGGTGCCCTAGGATAAAAGGATGGTAATGCTAATGGTGTTAATGGTGTGAACCGGTTCTGGTTCTATTTTGAAGGAGAAGGGGAAGGGGACTGTAATACTTGCTTTGCAGTAATGATTTTTGAAGAAGTACCTTTTTCTTAATGCTTTTGGGATCCTCGTGAGGAGGTACGTATTTATCTTTACTTCGACTCATGTTCTTCCCTGTAAAAATTCTCTGGTAAGAAAATCTGGTAAAGAGTTCTTTTCTCCTTTAATATGTTCAATATCGAACTCAAAACATGAAAGTAATGATTGCCATCTGGCAAATATATGTTTTGTGTAACATCCTCAAAATAATTAGTAGAATTATTTGGATGTTAACCCAATTGAATTATTTTAGTACTTGACTGGTAAATTTATTGAGTGCTAAAATTATTTATTGGTTGTCATCGGATCGCTAACCGGATAATACGGGTAAATGAAGTTTTGGAATCGAAATAAGAGGTTTAGATCAATATGGTAATTGGACCACGTTACCGCGTATATATTAATAAATATATGTATGTGTGTGTATGTTATAAAAGGGGGAATTAAAAGAAAAGAAAGGAAACGTACGAGAGAGAAAAAGAAACAGAAGAGAAAAAGAGAGAAAAGGCGAGAAAAAGAGAGAGATTGGCGTGAGGGAGAAGAGAAGAGGGAGAGAGAAGACTTCACCGAAACGACTTCCTTCAAACACGAAAAATGTTCGGCTCGCTCGTGGCTCACGCTTCAAGGGTGAGTTCTACTCACATTTAGGATTTTTGTTTTTCGAATTAATTGATTGATCGTTTTATCGCTTTCGCTGGTCTGGAATACTACTTGATATTGTCTGTTTCGAGTTAGGAATCGATCGGAGCGAGTCTCGAGTTGTGTCGTGTTGAAATGGAATTTTTGGAAATTTGATTTAAAAATATTTTGACTTGAAAACCGCTATTTGGAAAAATATGTCGTTTTTGATAATATTCGTTTCAATTGAGTTTTTGATTGAATTGATTGATTGTGTGGTATTGGTTGGGTTTGTTTTGCTGGTTGTTAAATCTGTTTTCAGTCGGAACGAGAATCGGAATTGAGCGGAATAGCGAATTTCGCAAGAAAACGGAAAAACTGCACTTTTCTGCAGAGGGTCGCGTCGCGACCCGTTCTCATCGCGTCGCGACCTGGCCCAGTTTTGTCACGCAAATATTTCTGTCGCTTTTCGCGTCGCGACGGTTTGCAGATTTTCAACGGTTTTTCACTGATTTTGTTTTCGCGATATCTTTTGATCCGGGAACCCGATTGAGGTGTTCTCAGATGCGTTGGAAAGCTTATTCAGAGGCCTAACTGAATATTCTATTTTTAAGGTAAAATGAACTGTTTTTGAAGTTGAAATTGTTTCGAAAAGCCGAACAATAGTACACGTGTCCGGATATGTTTTATTAATAATAAAACGGACTATGAGTCCTACGTGGTATGGTATAACTGACGCGGGATGATTATTATTTATTGCCTAAACCGGTCTATGATTCACGATATATAAATTATATCGAATATAGGAGTTAGCCCAAATGCGGGTGGATATATATATATATATATATATATATATATATATATATATATATATATATATATATATATATATATATATATATATATATATACTAGATCGAGTATGGGTGACGACCCATGAGGTTGACATACTAGGCGGGGAAGTCATGATCCCTTACCCTAGGCCCGTATGCCATTAGGGAAAGTACTATTGGTAAGGGGGTTCACCGGGATTACCAAAGCTGGGGTCGGTGTTATGTCACAGTTATAAAACAGTTCACCGGGATTACCAAAGCTGGGGTCGGTGCTGTAATAAAGTTATGAAGTGGGTTACCGGGATTACCAAAGCTGGGGCCGGTACCGTGTTAAAATTAGAAAGAATGGTCACCGGGATTACCAAAGCTGGGGTCGGTGTCATTCTAAAGATATCAATAGTATGGTTACCGGGATTACCAAAGCTGGGGCTGGTATCATACTATGTTGACTAGTACGAGTCACCGGGATTACCAAAGCTGGGGTCGGTGTCGTGCTAAATTAAAAGAATGTAATTTATAAAGTAAACTACGAATGTATGAGAATTCATAAATGAACCGAGAGCGTTGTTAGAGGTCTCGGTAGAACTCACTGAGATTGTATATCACTGTTTAAATGTTGTTGTTTTACAGAGAAGCAGGGGAAAAAGTAAAGGTGAAGAAGCACAGCTAGGTGGTGTGCTTAAGAAGACAGTGAAGACTTAGTTTTCATTGTTAATGTCTTTCCCTCGAGATTTTTGTATTTCCGATTGTATAACTTGTACCAGTAAAAGTTGTAAAATCGTTTCCGCTATTTCTTGTTATTTGGATATTGGACTCTAGGTTATGAGCTATTTTTATTTATGTTCAATATCTAAAACAGGAAAAATATCTCTGATTATTTTATGATGGTACACTTGGGTATTTTTACTCGATAAAAATACCCGGGGTGTGTCATTTTGAAACTAGGTTTTTAACATCTTTTTGAAGTACATCTTTTGCTGCTTTGCAATCGGTTTTTAAAAGAAATTTTTTGTAAAACAAATCATCTTGAAATTTTGTGATGCAAAAAACTATAGTTAAAATTTCTTGTATAATAGTGCTATATTTTAGCTGGGCCGTATTCCAGGTTCCAGAGTAGTATCTGACTACCTGTTCCTTTTGACTTCCTGGTAACACTTGTTTTAATATTCCCCCAAATCCTAATCTTGATGCATTAGTTTCTACTATCAAGAAAGCTTGGGGATCTTTTCTTAACTATGCCTTTTAATGTTTTAACACTCTTACTCATGGATTCATCCCACGGAGGAGGGTTCTTTTTGAGTCTCTTGAAGTGAGGTATGCATATTGTTCTGAGGTTGGGAATGAAGTCTGCTACATAATTTACACATCCCAAAAACCTCTGTAACTGGGTTTTGTCCTTTAATTCATTTGGAAATATCTCTCCAAATTCTATAACCCTGCTAATGGGTGATCATACCCTGGTAAATGCTAAAACCTAAGAACCTAATGTTAGCTTGGAATAGTTTCATTTTCTTGCTGAAACTACTAGACCGCTATCTTTAATGACTTTAAAGAACTTGTCAAGGTGTTCAAAGTGTTGATTTATTGAATTAGAAAAAACTAAGACATCGTCTAAATAGACTATGGTGAACTTCTGATGATCATTGAACATAATGTGTTGAAACTCACTAGGGGCATTTTTGAGTCCCTGGGGCATAACGTTCCACTCGTAGTGTCCAAAAGGGACTACGAAGGCTGTTTTGTATTTGTCTTTTTCTTCTACATGTATTTGGTAGTAGCCTGACTTCATGTCAAACTTTGAAAAGATTGATGCGTTATGCAACCTGCTAATGAGATCTTTTTTGTTAGGCATGGGGTACCTAATCCATTGTAATACTTTGTTAAGGGGTTTGTAATTTATTACAAGCCTTGGTGCTCCTCTTTCTAGTTTTGAGGAGTTAATTACATAAAAACCAGCACAGCTCCAAGGAGACTTGCTGACTCGGATTAAACCTCTTTCAAGATACTCCTGTATCTCTTTTTTGCAATAATTAAGATTTTCTTGGTTCATCTGTATTGGCCTAGCTTTAGTGGGTATGTCCTTTTAACTAAAGTTTGGTTCGTAGGGTAATGACACGACATGTCGCTTTCTATCCCAAAAAGCATTTGGGTGATCTGCGCAAATGTCCTTTTCGAACTTATCCTTTAAAGTTTTAATTCTATACTGAACATTCTTGTCCTCTAACTATTCTTCTGCTTTCCTATAGTGAATCTCCTTTTTGATCATACATATCTGTTTCCTTTTCTGGGTAATTTGGTTGATATTGAAGGTGGAAACATCTTTAAGGGTATTTAATTCTCTGGCCCTTGGAGGATCTATGAAATCAAAAGTGATTTCCTTTCCTAAGGCTTCTGTTCTTATGGACGTATGTTGACTCATTATCATATGTATATTTTCGCTCAGTTTACAACCGAAATGTCGGTGATTTTATGTTTGATTCAGCCAATAGTTAGGATTTTGGCATAATTTTAGTTCTATGTAATAAGTGTGGAGTTGTAACAAAATGCATGAGAAATCCTTCAATTTGATGTGGCGTCTACTAGCGAACCAGACACTTGCCTAGCGACAAAACGGAGAAAAGAAGGAAGGAAAAAGATCAGACAGCCTTCGCACCAGCGGCCAAGAACGATCGCGCCACAACCTAGCAATTCTGCCAGAGGTCGCGACGCGACCAGCCTCCATCGCGACGCGATGCGTGGTCGAAGACCAAATATATATTTCAGTTTTGCGAATTTTCAGATCCTCTTCGGTTGGGGATCAGTTCTAGGGTTTGGAGGAGCAGCTGGGGGCGATTTTGGCTTTACAAGTACATATGATATTTGTATCGATCTAGGCTTATGATCACCATAGAAATATGAATTTGTTCACTGGAAATTGGGGTTTAGGTCACGACTTGAATTATCATAGGAATATGTAGTTGGGTTTCGTGAATTCTTATTTCTTTAGGTCGCCATAGATGATCGTAGCAGTGAGAATTTGTGTGAGTGAATTCTTTATTTCTTGAGTTTAATGCTTTACCCTTTGGCATGAATCACCTAAGGAATTAGGGTAACTCTTAGGGTAAAAGGGGTTTTGAGGTAAGGGATTGTCCTTAGCCTAATTTAGTGAATGGAATCGGATAAATTGGATAATTGCTTTGAGAGTGGCTGAAGGTCATATAAGAGTAGAGGGGAGATGAGTCAATCCCAATTCGCTTCTATGTTACCTTATGTTATTGCACTTTCCATTTCGTTGGTACAATGAACCAATTTTATCACAAGTGTCACGACTTATGATTAATAATTTGCCTATTGATAATAAAACGCATTCCCTGTGGAATCGACCGGTACTTACCGTAATTTTATTACTTGCGACATTTGGTACACTTGCCAAGAGTCTAACAAGTTTTTGGCGCCGTTGCCGGGGATTGTTGATTTCATTATTGATAAGGCAATGAGTTGATTCTTAGTTGTTTTTGTTTTTATTTTATTTTATTTATTTCAGTATTTCATTTTGGTTTTATTTATTTAGATCCTTAGTTATTGTGTTGGACCTTTTGATGGTTTGTTTAGTGTTTCAGCGAGCTGTTATGCGGGGGCAAGATTCGAAAGAATTGCTGGTTGACCCCGAGATTGGAAGATCATAAAAAGCAAACCGGAAAAAGTTAATGTTTCATTTTGGTTGTACTGCTGTCTAGCTTGTACATTGATGATGATGCACCGCAATCTTTGAACTGGTTCTCTGTGGTGATTGTTCAGTCTAACATGTTGCAGCTACCATGTGACTCCTCCAAATCAGATTTTATCATCAGATAGTATTAGTGGCCAAGTCAAAGGTTGAGGAAGATCTGGATCATCTTTGGGCAGGTTCTCTTGAGTTCCATCTCTTAATCCCAGCTGTGAGGTTTGAGCCCAAACACGTATTTTATTCATTGTGAGATTATTCCTTGCTTGCATTAGTCTGCAGAACTTGAGCTTGTACTTAACTGTCATGCATATGTTTTACATACACACTGAGGCAATTTTTTTTGGCACCCCTGAGCCTTTCAAGCCAACCCACTAATTGTTATCATTTGTTAGCCCCCCTGAGCTTAATTGTTTATTTTTATTTTTTTTTATTTTTTTCCTGCAAATCATAGCCTAGTTTTTCTTAACTTGGAGTTAGGTAGCCCCCCTGAGCTTAATTGTTTATTTTTATTTTTTTATTTTTTTCCTGCAAATCATAGCCTAGTTTTTCTTAACTTGGAGTTGGGGAAAAACTCTAAGTTTGGGGTTGCTCATGGAATAGCAACATTCTAAGTTTGGGGTGGTATACAAGAGAAAGGAACATATAAAGTTTAAGAAAAAAAAAGAAAAAAAAAAGAGAAAAAAAAGATTGCTGAAATATATATATATATATATATATATATATATATATATATATATATATATTTATAGATAGATAGATAGATAGATAGATAGATATAGTTCCTTCTCTTGTGGAATGCTTTGGGGAAAATTGGTAAGTAAGTGCGATTGTTTAATTTGACAAAGAGAGAAGTAGGCCTAACTCCAAGTTGTAACCTACTTATCCAAATATTATCCACCCTTACCTAAGCCCCATTATAACCTTTAAAGTCCTCAAATAGTGTGTATGCATTTCATGTGTATAGATTTGTATAGAACTTGGTCAAGCCTATGAAACGATGATGCAGGTATTGTGAATTGAGTGAATACCCTAAACACCTCCAAGAGATAAACAGTAGTGAGATGTGTGAAAAAGAGAGGACTTGAGATTGTTTGTCTGCTTATGATCTTGTATTTTCCAATTCAATTGTCTTGCTCCTATATTATGATTGGATGATATCTTCTGATGTGTTGAAGGATCTATAGGTGTGTGAAATATGTGAAAGCTGAATATCAAATTGCCACAGCCTGAATTGGGTGATTGCTTGAGGACAAGAAAAAATCTAAGTTTGGGGTTGTGTTGACTCATTATCATATGTATATTTTCGCTTAGTTTACAACCGAAATGTCGGTGATTTTATGTTTGATTCAGCCAATAGTTAGGATTTTGGCATAATTTTAGTTCTATGTAATAAGTGTGGAGTTGTAACAAAATGCATGAGAAATCCTTCAATTTGATGTGGCATCTACTAGCGAACCAGACACTTGCCTAGCGACGAAATGGAGAAAAGTAGGAAGGAAAAAGATCAAACAGCCTTCGCACCAGCGGCCAAGAACGATCGCGCCACAACCTAGCAATTCTGCCAGAGGTCACGACGCGACCAGCCACCATCGCGACGCGATGCGTGGCCGAAGACCAAATATATATTTCAGTTTTGCGAATTTTCAGATCCTCTTCGGTTGGGGATCAGTTCTAGGGTTTGGAGGAGCAGCTGGGGGCGATTTTGGGGCCCTCCCAACACCTTGGGAACAAGGGTTTGAAGGCTCTCATGGATCCATCTCTATGTAATCTTCTTCTACTCTTTAATCTTATCCCTATTATGCCATGTAATTAGATAATTTTGATTTGGGAGAGATGACTCTTCCTAAAACTCTTGTATGAATGCTTTGTTATGGTCAAGTCAAGTTTTTGTCCACCTTATCCATTGCCTATGCCTTATGTTCTTAATGCTTTACAAGTACATATGATATTTGTATCGATCTAGGCTTATGATCACCATAGGAATATGGGTTTGTTTGCTGGAAATTGGGGTTTAGGTCACGACTTGAATTATCATAGGAATATGTAGTTGGGTTTCGTGAATTCTTATTTCTTTAGGTCGCCATAGATGACCGTAGGAGTGGAATTTGTGTGAGTGAATTCTTTATTTCTTGAGTTTAATGCTTTACCCTTTGGCATGAATCACCTAAGGAATTAGGGTAACTCTTAGGGTAAAAGGGGTTTTGAGGCAAGAGATTGGCCTTAGCCTAATTTAGTGAATGGAATCGGATAATTTGGATAATTGCTTTGAGAGTGGCTGAAGGTCATATAAGAGTAGAGGGGAGATGAGTCAATCCCAATTCGCTTCTATCTTACTTTATGTTATTGCACTTTCCATTTCGTTGGTACAATGAACCAATTTTATCACAAGTGTCACGACTTAGGATTAATAATTTGCCTATAGATAATAAAACGCAATCCCTGTGGAATCGACCGGTACTTACCGTAATTTTGTTACTTGCGACATTTGGTACACTTGCCAAGAGTCTAACAACGTATGAGAGACCTTGAAGGGGTATAATAATGCTATAAAGGGGGTTCCTAAAATAGCTTGATCATGTAGATTATTAACTAGTAAGAAGGGAGTACGATAACATACTCCTTGTTTGCAGATCTTGACATCGGTGAGTTTGTATGATACACTCAACCCGTGACCACCTGCTCCACTTAATCCTTCTAAGGTTTTTTCATAATACTTAGTAGGAACTAATCCTTCTTGGATGCAGTTGGAATCTGCACCTGAGTCTATTAAAGAAATAAACTCGAACCTTTGTTCTTTAATAACAATGGTAATAGGACAGTGCCATTTGTGAACTATCATTTTATTGAGGACTGATATGTAGGTTTTGCTACTGGACTCAGTTTGTTCTTCTTGCTGGGTTGCTAGAATACTCCTTCCCTTTAACTCTAGGTACTTGACATCTATCTCTAGATCTTTATGTTTTAATGCCTGTATTTCTTGCTTAATGAGAGTTACCTCATTCTGCAAGTCTTTAATAGTAACCGTTTTAGAGACTGTTGGTTTAAATCTATCCATAATTTCTTTAAACTCTATTTTGTGGACCAAGTCTTTCTCAATCTCATCTTTTTCCATAATCCCCTTAATTTGTTTCATGAAGTCATTCTTCTGATCTGACTCTGGCATTTTCTCTAAGATCTTTATCAGAGTATCTGCTTGATCTGAAGTGATGACATTTATTGCCTTTGTACAGTTTTCACATGTACATAACTCTGGTCCTAAGCAGTGTTCGTTATCTGATTCTCTTTCAGATTCCGAATCACTCATGAAACAAATTAAGAGGATTCTGACTCGTTTATCATAATATCTTCTAAGACATTAATAAGATTCCTTTTTAGTTCTTCACTAATATCTAACTGAGAAATTTTATTTATCTTTTGTTTAACTCTACACGTCCTGGCATAATGTCCAAACCTGCCACACTTGTAGCATTTAATGTTTTGGTTATTACCATGCTCCTTTTTAACTTTTGCCTGTCCGGTAAACTCCTTAGGTAATTCTTTAGTTTCCTGAGTTTTACCTCTGTGTTTGGAGTTTCTATGGTAATGTTTAGTGTATCCTTTTCCTTTCGAGTAAGGCCTTTTTGAATAACGTTTTAAATGTTTCTCTTTCTTGTTTTTGCTAGGAGCCTTTAATGGTTCTACACCAAACTGTTCACAGAAAGAACCTAGTTCCTTTTTACTCTGTGATTCGTCATTCCTAATTTTATTTTGTATTTTAAAGTTTGTACAGATACCTATACCAGTCTCTACAATATAATTGGACAATTGGCCTAAAGTTAGTGTATTATAGGGTATTTGGCCATTAAACTTATTATTAATGTGTATCTTAACCTTTTCACTAAAAAGTTTGGGTAGTCCGGCTAAGAACCTTTCTTTCCAGTAATCTGCGTTCCCATCGGGTCGCATATATAGTTTTGATAAGAACATGTCTTTGTACCATCTATAGTCCGACATGGTTGGACAATATAGGTGTGCTAATTGGTCTGCTGCTCTTTCCTGTAGTTGTAGTGGGTCTCCTATGAATGTTTTTGTTATAGCGTAAAGAAGGGTATTTACTACGTCTTCTCCTGCTTCGAGTCCCGTATCGGGATCTCTCTTTTGGGCATTTATTATTGAGACCTTTTGTTCTTCAGTTAAGATGTTGTCCCACCAACCCTTTAACTGTCCAGTGAAGCCTGTTACTAATAGTAATGCAGCTTTTTTGTCGGAGTTACCTCCTCTGGTTTTAAAGGTGGTAGCCGCCATTGTCATTTCTTGAATGGTATTTAATATATTTTGTTCGCTATGGCCATCTATGTTCCATTCAATAATGGCGCTTCCACTGTATGAACTAGAAGTCATACTTGTTCTTTCCTCAAATTGAAGATCCGGGTAACTAGGCCTAGGGTAATAGTTTCTGGTTTTTCCCCTATATCCCATCTGGCTTTTGCCTAATTTGTTAATTTCTAGTTCCTGGGATAAAACATTAACTTGGGGAAGCTTATCTCTAATGGTTAGTTTTTTTAATTGTTCTACCAGGTCACTGGTTTTATACCCTAAACTGGCTTCCTTTAATTCTTTTTCAGGAACAGTAATTAGCTTGTATATAGGTCTTTTTGGATTTAATACAAAGTCCTTGTGAGAGGTTACCTCTCTTGAAGGACCTGGATCTATCTTACTGGGTTCTGATTGAGTTTTTAATTCTACCCTATCCAGTTGTTCTGCTATTGTATGTAATAGCTGGTTTGAATAATTTAATTGAGATTGTACTCTTCCAATCTCCCTGTCTTCAGGTTTCTGACTCCCGGGGGTTTTAAATGGTGAGGCTTCAAAAGTCAGTTCTCCTTTTTCTAGCCGGATAGTTTCTAATGGTGGGTGCACTGTTTCAATAACATTATTGTCTAGAGTGGGCCATTTTTTTTATTAATTCTTGTGTTTACTTTAAGGTGTTTCTCTTTAATAAAGGGATTCTTTATTTCTTGCTCTAATCAGTATTCTTCGAACCATTCAAAGAAGTACACGTTGATTCTGATTTCTCCAATGTACGCGTAGAATACTTGAAGGAGATCTGTGACTCGTTCTTTAGTAAAAGTACTAAAGTACTAGTCTCTTTTCTCTTTGTTGTATTCTGCTTCAAAGTCGGTTCTAATCCAAACTTTGTCTATCTTGAATTCTTCTTCAAGGGCTATTGTGTTTAACACCTGAGATGCCGTAGGTGACATTGTAGGTGAGTCTGAGCCATGCGAGTGCTCGTATAATATGTTCTAGGAATAGTAGGATCAAAGTTGACTCCTGCTAGGTTTACGTTAATAGTGGAGGCTGCGTCAATAGATCTTCTAGATCCTAGACTGCTCCTGCTAGGTTCATCTATTCTCATATAGAGTGACTCCTAGCCATTCTTATCCTAATGGAGCCATCATCTTCTAAGATGAATTGCCTAGGTTTCCTTAATTCTATTCTAGGCATGTCTACTACTTCCTTTAATATCCATTCTTCTGGTAATTTGGCTATTATATCCTGTGTGGATAGCTTCTTGGGCGTTGTAATGTTTGACTTCTTGAGATTATCCTCTATTATAATAGTTTCGTCCTTGGGAGAGCTCCTGAGAGCTTTAAAGTTATAATTAATTGCAGATATCTTGTATTTTATCCTATAACATATATCTATATTGGCTATGCCATCATCAAAGAGGTCATCTAAAAACTGTATGTTTATTACTAATGAGTTCTTGGTTGCACTATTACCTAAATTCATTGAATAATTGGGATAACAGTTGAAGTAAACAGGGCCATTACTTAGATTTGACTCCAAGATGGCTATTATTGATTCTGGGAATCTTTTAATCCTGCTATCTCTTAAGATCAGTAATAAAGGAGTGTTTAACCCTAATTTATGCAAAGGTTTTACGGATACCTGTATTAAACCTAGATGGATATAATTAAAACCTTGTCTGACATGATCTTCCATCATGTCTTCATTTAGTAAATTGATAGTCTCGTGGTGTTGTACCACAGATCGATGTGCTTCTATTGTGTGACTAATCTCGCTTGAGTTCTAAATCTATCAAACGTACTTGTTTTATAGATGTCTTTATATTTAATTTCTGGCTTCTACCAGTTCTGTAATTGGTTCTCTATTTCAGCTATTTCTAATTCTCTATTTTGGTAATAATTTACCCTTTCCTTTACGGGATCCTAACTCGCTAAAGGTTCTGAGGAATGAGATCATTTTCTTTTTTCCAACTAAATTTGATTATTTTCGTTTTGCTTTACTACTATCGGGACCACCGAACTCCTGAAGGCTAACGGGAACACCACAACAGACCCCTCCCAGGTTTTTAAAGGGCTTACCAACGCTAGCTATTACGGCTGACCAACGCGTAATAGTAAAACTATTGAAAATAATTTGAAAATAGTAAGTTAAAAGTAATAACTTAATTCACCCGGAGCCTCTTACAAGGCTCTGATACCAGTATTGAACTGGGTAAATAACACAAGGGGCGGATAATAGCAGTAGACTCATATATTAAATTAAAAGCAAAAGTATTATAGTTTATTGGAAACATAACAAAGTAAAATACCTCAATGGCTAAACTATTGTATAATCCAAAATCATTAAATATACATAAATCATCTAATACCCAATCTAATTTTGTTGTTTTAAGAAATGCAAGTTGAAAAACTAATTGAAAGGAAGATATATATATATATATATATATATATATATATATATATATATATATATATATATATATATATATATATATATATATATATATATATATATGAAACTCATTTTTCATTTACTAATCAAACTAACTAGTTTAACTCTCGCAATTTGCCATTACTCAATCCTAGCTAGAAAAGAAAAGAAAAGAAAAGAAAAGAAAAGAAGAAAAAGTATGGAAGAACATTAGAGTGAAAAAAGAAGAAATCTCATGAATGAAGTATTAACATGCGTCTCTTATTGTAATTAACCTTTTTTTCTTGGTAGAAATAAATAACATTTTTAAATAGATTCAAGTCGTTGATATCATTTATTTTATAATGAATTGCTCTAATACTTAGAAAATGATATCCTGAGATAATTTGTTAAAAGAAATTTTTTAATCACTTTACTTTTTGTCTTCAGCTCTTACTTTTGAAGCCCCCCTAATACTCAATATTTTATCATATATATATATATATATATATATATATATATATATATATATCTATACTATACACATTCAAGAATGTGTCCACATAGACCTTACACATCATCCATTTTAATTCCACCTCACCCATTGAAAAAAGCCACATCAGCCTGGAAACTGTTTTTTCGTTGCCAGATCATCAGTCAACTCAATCTGGACCGTTTATCAATATTACAAGCAACTAGGCGAATATCAACGCCTCAGATCCTTCTAAATTGCGGCTCCTAAATTAATGGGTTATAATTATTTGAAAAAAAAACTGTTTAGTGCAAGTATATATATGGTATGTCATCAGTCAACTCAATCTGGACCGTTTTTTAATATTCCAATGAAAGAGACTAATATCAACGCTTGGGATTCTCCTAAGTTGCGGCTCCTAACTTAATTCCAGTCAACCAATTGAATATATTATTTGATTAATTGAATTCAATAACTTCCAAAACTATTCAAATAATAATCATATTCAATGGCAAAAGGCATTTATCCGAAAATCGCTAGACCACATAATTACCACATCAATACTGTATTACATATTAATAGGCATTTATGCAGTGGTTGAAATACGTTTTCAACACTGTAGATAACTGTCAAACATTCCAATAGGTAAACTAAAGCATTATACCCGCGTGATATGCTGTTGAAATCAAATATAAATAACAAAATGCACCTCTTCAATACATTCACCTGCCTAAATAATATCCTTGCATTTTGATATTTCAAATGATGCTAATTAACAAATGGTCAAATATAATCCGAATAATTATACAACATAATGAGCAATTATATGGGCAGCATAAATTACGGCAGCGAGAGCAATATAAAACACATAACTGTTACCATCAAACATAATTAATTGATTGATAATTTGTTACAATTCCACCAGTTATAGGAGCAATTAGAGGCCCTGCCAAGCTCATGCATCAAATATTTAGTATCAAATAAATTTGTTCATTTGCAACAATCGAATCATTATTCTGCATCTGAAACAGGGGATGGGCAATTATAGGCACTGCATTATTTATTTGAAGTTACATGACAACCGTACGAACTACATTTTGCACTTTTCAAGTGATCAAAACAAATGTGTCTTGAAACCAAATCCAATTGCCTGGTTGCTTAATTGTACAGTTGCGCATTTGGTGACCTTAATCATAGTACCTGGAATGCGCAAATTAAACATGACAAACAAATAAAAAAATCAGATATTCAGAGAACTCAGATATTCACGCAAATTCAACATTTAATGCAGTTTATTCCTGGGGATACGATCCTATAATCACATATCAAATATAATAACACATATACTCAACCTTTAATAACTGGAATTAATTTTTCGCACAATTAATTACAGATCCAAATAATTCCCTAACCTTACTAATATGTTCTAAACCTCAATAACGGCGATAGGATCCATGAGTTGGCAGCCATAAATAATCACACCACAAATCATGGCAGTATTTCGTATTGCAGGTATTAATCACACCACAAATCATGGCAAAAAATTGGGAATGCCCATGGTAAAATACGAAAACTACTTTAATCTATTCTATAAATTCCAACTTGCTGTATCCCACCTTTCATAGAGGAAACTTAAACGAGCCACTTGGTTTCGAAAACAATAATCAGTAATGGCATCTGCAAGCAAACTTTCCCTTGCTCCTCCCAAGAAGAATGTACCATTGGCTGTCATAGACCCAGACCATGAAACATCTTCTGTCATTGTCAGAGTCATAAGGAAGTGGCATGTTTTTGGAAACTATGGAGGTAACAAACCTATTGCTGTCGAGTTGGTTATGGTAGACACAGCGGTAACCATTCAAATACTATTTACCTTATAAATATTGTGTGTGATTCGTATTTATGCCATGATTTCTACGAACAGTGATCTTTAAAACTACTGTGCGTTTAGAACTATAAAGATTTCATAACCAATAGTCAGCACTTACGAAATTATGTTTGGTTGTTACTAATACTATGTATATCAGATACTTAATCATAATATGTAATCAGTAGTTTGAAAAATGACTCATATTGCCCAGCTATTTCACGTAGGGCACTAAAATCCAAGGTCATATCGATCAAATGAATATCTACAAGCTTGATAAGATTATTCAAGAAGGTTCAGTCTATCATATTACCAAATTCATTGTGGCATTAAATGCTGGCGGGTACCGTGTCGCGAGGCACGAGTACAAGTTGAATCTCAACATAAAGACAGTTATACGACCAACCCCAGAAGAAGCTGTACCCTTTCCTGAATACTGCTTCACAGATCCAGAGCAGTGCTTCCAATCCGGTTTCAACCGGGACTATTTAGTAGGTGAGTTTGTAAGACGTCTTTTAATGATTATTGTACGCTGTCGGATTATTGTTTTTGTTACTAGAACGCTTTTGTTCATTTCAGATGTTGCCGGCATGTTGACCGGTGTTGGGGCAGAGCAAGTGTTTTATAAGAACAACATCAAGACTTCCAGAATGCAAATTGAGTTGGAAAACCGGGGGTATGTAACGTCACTTAACAGGCATACATTTTTCTCAAATTCAAGTAGAACATTCTTTATTTTTATACATCTATTAGTCTATATTCAAGAACTATCTCAAAATCAATATAAGAAGGTGACTGTGAAACAGAGTTAATGCTGAAACATTAATGCACAGTTAAACAAATACCAAGAATGGGACTGTGAATCTTTGGCTGAAAAATTATCTACCATCTTTTGGACTCAAGAGTCCAAAGATTTGATTTTAGATATGTAACGATTTACAACTAAATGTAGAACATATCTACAATTTGCGCATTCCAGGCTATAATCAAGATTATCATTGGCTATTTTGGCGAAGGTTATGTTACAAACGCACTTATTAACTACAATGAGTTGAGTTTATATATTTCAGGCCATGAACTGTTTATTTTAGTGTACAACCACATTTGTATTGTTGCGCGAATAAATACAGACAATGCTTTAAACATACAAATTGATTAATAAAATACTTTAAAATTAAATTAAAAAAAGAAGATGTATATTTCAATGCCCTTACAGATATATTTATATATTATTTAACATACTCATTATTTTAATATACATACTTCTGTTTAATATGATATAATTATATATTTAACCAATTTTGTTATTTTCACTCAAAGTAAACATATTTTAAAATTAAAATTACAAAAAAAATTAAAAAAAAATGTATACCCGTGCAGCGCACGGGTCATACATACTAGTATATATATATATAAAAGAAAACTTTAAACTTCTCCTTGCATATTACGTACATTTGCAAATTGCAAGGCAACATAAATTTTACGTGAATCACGAGTCACCCCACTAGTATGTATAACGTGTATTTGTTCATATCCAAAAAACATAGAAGGTGAAGTATATAATTATTAAGTTAATAGAAAATCTTAAGTTAATGCCTCATATAACTACAGCATAGCTATACAAGCAATAGTTTTTTCGGTCTATGTGGTTCTCTCTCCCAACAAAGTTTTTGTCACATATAAGATTCGAAGTCAAGACTTTGAAGTGAGATTTGAGTCTAGTTACCACTCGAAGCAACCGTTGTTCGTAGCTATAGAAGCAATAATGTGACAACCATTTTATTTTCCATTGTCTCGAATCATATTTTTATCTGTAATTCTAACTAATTTTTTGGTCCTCGTCAATATCGACGTTGCTTTACCCTTTAATTACTGGGCCAAATGATATTTTGGATATGAACAAATACACGGGCAGGGTGGACCACATTACAAGACTATACTACTCCTATTATTATTTTATTTAAACCGACCTGCATGCATTGAACCGTCTAAAAAGGAGCATACACATTACATATAATAAAAATAAAAATATCCTGCCATGCCTACACATTTAATCAGTTTCATTGATGTGAGCAGTAATTATGAGAAGGAAGGGAAGGCTATCGTATTCGTATCTGATTGTTGAAGATAGAAATGATGATTGGGGCGGTGCACTGCGGGCGCGGGTGATGGTTTTCCTGTCCCTTTCTAATCTATATATATATATATATATATATATATATATATATATATATATATATATATATATATATATATATATATATGTAAAGGAGACCCCAATGGAGCCTCCACAATGAATCTAAATATTTTTGTGTATTAAAATCTTTATTTATAATTTATACATGAAGAGGAATTTAATTTTAATGAAAGCTAATAATTGCCACTAACTTATTAAGTGATTATCTTAGTGGAATATCAAATAAATATTTTATATTTACATTAAAATGTTGATATTTTCAAATTAAAATAAAAGTTGATAATAACAACCAAAAATAGTTTAAGTATTCTATAATATAATATAATATAATATAATATAATATAATATAATATAATATAATATAATATAATATAATATGATATAATATAATATATTTATATCTATATATATATATATATTTGATCAAATATATTAGTAATTTTTATCAGGTTATTATTAGTGTTTAATTTTATTATATATTTAATTGATTTATTTTGGATATACATCATATTAATGGTATAATATAATTGTAAATTTTTAATTTAACCGTAATTGATAATATTAATTATTTAAAAATATTATTACTGTAGAACTTATTAGTTTTAATATATTAAAAATAATTATTACATTTTTAACGGAACTAATATTATTATTTATATTATAAACATGTTGCAACATTAATATTAATTTTTATAAAAGAAGCCTGACTCTTGAATTGTGAGTTTTCCTCCTTTTTTTTATAATTTTACAAAACTTCCTCTCTTATTGATTACTCTTAATTCATTACTTGATGTTTTGATTTTGGTTGTCTTTTAGTGTCTCTAAATTATTATTATAATTAGTCCTAATTATTATAGTTGGTTTTTAATAGAGATATAGTTACAATCTTTTCATTTTCCTTCACTTTAGGTCTTCTTTAAGAAATACTATAAATACTTAAGAAGGGTGGTCTAAAAATTATTAAAAAATTAATAACAATATATATACTCCATAGAGTAGGAAGAAAATAAGATGTTATTATTTTATATCAATTTTTTAACGAAAATTAATTTTATAGGTGTCAATAAAACTTAAAAAAAAAACAAAATTAAGACTTATTATTGTCTAAACATGCATCTTTTCATATCCATTTAATTATGAACCATAAAGTAGCCACAATGAATAATAGTAAGACAAAAAGGCAAACACATTGAAAAATAAAATGAATGTTACATTTTTTAAATGGTAAAAAGGAATGTTACATTGATCATTTAAGTAAATAGTGGCTATATAAACAACAAAGCCTTGAACATTGTTGTCAATTGGACACATTAGCACATCAGCTACAATGGGTTGTGATTTATATTTCCATAAGCAAATGATGCATGGAAAGTATTTGGTGCATGAGGCTTATGAGATTTGGAGGTTTTAATTTGTAGAATATAGGGGTATGTATGGAATTGGAGATTAGAGCTATTACATGTAGTAGCTTGAAGTTTGATTAGTAAATAGGTGAAAATTTAGGATATAATTTTGAGGTTGTCACTCATATGGCCTGGTTGTTGTAACTGTAACATATATGAAAAGATTATTGATGTAACTTAGATTATAGTATGTTCAAATTCTTCTTCGGTTCTCTTCCTATCTTTTATTTAGCCTGGCTGTGTGTAATGATTGACATAAAATATTATCATCTCATTTTTTTGTATAGGAACCCCCTCCATCTAATGCTATTTTCTTTTATTTCTTTGGTTACCTTAAGGTGATTTTAGATATATATATATATATATATATATATATATATATATATATATATATATAATACTTATGATTATCTTTCATGTAATCTAATATTTTGTTTATAATTTACACATAAAGAAGATTTTGGTTATAACACTCCTCATTACTTTTACCTATATTTATTTATTGTAATTTTTATATAAATGAAGCTTCCATTTTTATTCAAAATTCAAAATTAAATATATATATATATATATATATATATATATATATATAAGAAAAAGTTTTTATTTATAGCAAATTCATGAGGCTTATGAGATAACGTTTTTATTTATTGTTTTCAATCCATTTTTAAAAGCGTGTATATATATATATATATATATATATATATATATAAACTTTAACGTATTTTTGAAATTATGTCTTTATTTACAAATAAATTATATTATTATGAGAATTTGTAAAAATATAAATTTGTTGAATAAAAATATTTACCAATTATAATAGTATAGATGAATAAAAATATTGCAATACACATGTATTTATTTTTTTAATCAAAATTAATATAAGTTGTTCTTGAAATAAGAAATAATTAGTTGACTTTACAATTTACCATAAAATTTTTCTTTCAATTGACACAAGACTTATGAGATGATACTTTTATTTATTGATTTCTTTTATATATATTCAAAACACACACACACACACACACACACACACACACACACACACACACACACACACACACACATACACACACACACATATATATATATATATATATATATAGAGAGAGAGAGAGAGAGGGGGAGGGAGAGAGAGATAAATCTCAACATAGTTTTTGAAGTTATATATTTTATTTTTTTGAGATTCGAAGTTATATATTTATTCACAAAGAAATTATAATGTTATTAAAATTTATAAAAATCTAATTAATTATTTGAAAAAATATATTTATATATTTTAATTATTTAGATGAAATAAAAATATTACAATACCATGTATTTCTCTTTTTCATCAAAATTCATATAAGTTGTTTTTGAAATAACAACTAATTAGTTGGCCTTTAAAATTAATTTTTATGTAACAATTATGCATTGAAAGAGAGGGGTTTCACTTTCATATGAATTATTTCTTTAGCTTACAATATTATCATGAGTTAGTAGAATATGAGAGGAAGAGGTAGAGTTTTAGTCAATTATAGCAAGAAATAACTATTTAAGAGAGACAATTTTGGATGGTCATGGAAGAGATTTTGCCAAACAAATATTCATAATGAAAAATAAGAAGTAGGAGAAAGGAGCGAGTTTCGCGAAAAAATGTAGAATACACAAAAAGATAAAGAGTTTCATGTTCTTGACAGCTTTGAAGTGGACAAAGAGGCAGAAAAATAAATTTGGATCACTTAGTGATTCATGCAACAATTTATGTGTAAAGTTATAGGCATTGAGAAATTATGTAATTTTAATAATAAAGAAGTCATGTTTTCATATCATTATAAAGAGTAAAAATAAAGAATAGTTTTTTATTTTGATTATTTTCTTCTTATAAATTAAAATTAAAATAAATTTATTTAAACTTTTATTTTAATTTTTTTTATTGTTTTACTTTCAATTTATGATTTATTAATTGGTGCTTAAAATCAAAGAAAGAAAATAATAAATATTAATATATTTTTGTTTACTATGATATATGTTTTGCTATACTCATCTGCCTTTACTATTAAAATTTGTGCACATAAACTTACATATAAAATAGAATTACAATTACTATTTCTAAGTCTAATGAAGTTTAATAAAATTCTTTTTCAACAATTAAGCTCATAAAAATATTGCCAGTTATTTATATTTATAAAAATAATACACTATATAAGATTTTTACTCAAAATAAATGATTTTTGAATATAAAAATCAAAAATATATTTATGAAATACTATATTTTTAAAATACATCATTTATATCAACAACTTATATATCTTTATATAAAGGCTTTATAAATTTTAAAAAAATTAATATATCAACCCGTGCAACGCACGGGCATTCCCCTAGTGTCTTTATTAAAGTATAAATATTTAAAATACAAATGAAAGATGATGAATAAAATAATTTTAAGATTTTTGTTATCAGTTCAGCCAATGAACTTGAATGAATATATCAAAGTCAAGTAATCCCCTGCTAATTACTGATGATGACAATGCCCCTTTTTACCGAAGAAGAGTTTAAGAACATCATTTTTAATATGCTCCATGATAAAGTTGCCTTGAACCAGTGGCATTAACCATGGTTTCTACAACACATTCTACCCTACAAATGGTAAAGACATTTTTAGGCATGGTGTTCTTTAGTGGAGCAAAAAGCAACATATATTGTTCCTAACCTTCTCCATCTTGAGCAATTAAATTTAGAATAAGTGCACAACACCTCATATAAAATCATTGAACACCAAGCATAAGTCACTACAACAGAATTGTTAAAAAAGGGCGCCATCATCAGGGGCGCTTTCTAAAAAGCGCCCCTGATGTCCAAAATACGGAGGGCCATCAGGGGCGCTTTCTAAAAAGCGCCCCTGATGTCAAAGGCGAGTGGTGTCATTATGTTGCTTCTTTGATTAATCAAAATCGAAATTCAAGTCATTTTGGGTAGCTTGTTTTTTTGCTCATTTTGGGTATCTTGTTTGTACTCAATAAGTGGACATGTAAATTTTGTTGCTACTTTGTGGACATGTAAATTTTGTTGCTACTTTGTGGACATGTAAATTTTGTTGCTACATTGGATGTCATATTATTTTTGTTCTCTCTATGTATGGATATTAGATGCATTTATAAGTTTTTTATTTGGAATTTGATTTTGAATTGGCTGGTTTGAAAATTTGATCCCCCAATTCAATTGGTTATTTTAGGTTGTTGTTGCTGCAGGTTTGATTTGGAACTGGTTAGATTTGGAACTGGTTAGATTTGGTAAAAAGAATTTAAAAAAAAAATATATAGCATCAGGAGCGCTTAGGAAAAGCGCCCCTGATGTCCTTTGTCCTTTGCAATTCAGGGGCGCCTCTTACAAGCGCTCCAGTTGGTCACCTGCGCTATGGCCATCAGGGGCGCCTCTTACAAGCGCTCCAGTTGGTCACCACCTACAGGAGCGCAAGCTTTAGGGGCGCCCAAAAACGCCCCAAATGGATAAAAAAAAGCGCTCCTGATGGCCTTTTCTGTTGTGGTGAGTGTCTGACAATCAAGTTCGTTTAACAACATACCAATTGGTGTTACACTTTTCCAAAGATATTGCTCACAACTTTCTATCAATATTCCATTCAACCAACTTGTCTGAAATAACATCAGACCGTTGGAACAATAGTTTCCAATTACTCAGAATCTCACTCACAGAGAACTGAGATGTGCACACACACACGAGAGAGAGAGAATTTGGAGGGAAGAACTGATCTTAACAGAATCATTTATTGTATTCAACTATATTGAAAGTAAGTTACAATTGAGTATTTATACTTCTCACAACTAACATGCATCAGTAGCTAATGATGTGTCAAATGCAGAAAAATAAACTGGTCCTAGTGATATATTAACCTCACAGCAAGGCAATTACCACTTATTTGAATTACAATCAACAATTAAAAGCAACTAAAGCTTACATCACACCTTCCTAGTTCAAATCATCTATAAACTTCATACCACCAATCTTGTTTCTCAGCTCCATGAACTTGCTTGCTGCCAATGGTTTTGTTAACAAGTTTGCTAACTGATCTACAGACTTACAACACTCTAGTTCCAGCTTCTCTTTGTTAACTTGGTCCCTCAAGAAGTGATATTTGGTCTCAATTTACTTCCTACGGCCATGAGACAATGGATATTTAGCCAAGTCAATAACTGGCTTGTTATCAATATTTAACTTCATCACAAAGTTATTTCCCAGCTTCAGTTCTTCAAGTAATTTTCCATGCCACTTTGTTTGATGAAGGAATATACCACTGCCAGTCTTTACAAATTACGTGCCAAGGAAGTAGGATAGGCACCCCAAATCACGCATTTCAAATTCTTTCATCATCTTGCTCTTGAACTCAACAATCTCATCATCATTATCACCACTGACTAGCATATCATCAACATATAAACATACTATGAGATGAGTACCTTTATCAGCAATTCTGGTGTACACACCATGTTCTGACACACACTTCACAAATTGTAGTTGCTACAGAAATCCAATTATACGCTTGTTCCAGGCTCTTGGTGCCTGTTTCAAGCCATAGAGGGCCTTATGTAGCTTGTACACCTTTCCCTCTCGTCCCTTCATTTCATATCCTTGTGGATGACACACATAGACCTCCTCTTCTAATTGTCCATTCAAGAATGTTGACTTGACATCAAGCTGGCTCATACTCCAACCCTTCAAGCTAGCCAATCCAACCACCAGCCTAATGGTCTCCATTCTTGCAACTGGAGTAAAAAGCTCATTAGAGTCTAGACTAGGTTTCTGCAAGAAACCCTTAGCCACTAGTCTAGTTTTATACTTAGTCACTTCACCACTAGGTTTGATCTTTATCTTATAGACCCATTTCACCTCAATAGGCGTCTTCTTTTCTGGTAAAGAGACCAATTCCCAGGTCTTATTCTTTTCAATGGCTCTTAGTTCTTCATCCAAGGATGCCTTCCATTGTTTATTAAACAAAGCACTCTCCAAAGTCACTGGTTCTGCAGTGCACTCATAAACAGATCCCCCTCTACGGTAATTGCAGCATCAGGAAAGAGTTCAAAGTCTTGGAGTCTCGGTGGAAACTTTCTGTTTCTTTGAGATCTCCTTACTTGAACCTCATCAGTGGCTACTTGTACACTATCCCTCTCTTTCTGTAGTTCAATTAAAATCGAATCTTCAAAATTGCCTTGAGTCATTGTGCTCCAATTTCAGCCTTTCTTCTCTTTAACAACATCTCTGCTAACTGTTACTCTTCTTTTCTCTAGATCAAACAATCTGTCGCGACCGTGATACCGACGTAGACGGCTCAAAAAATGATAATTTTAGGAGTCGCCACCCAATTTATTTAATAGGAAAAATTGAGAAAAACCTAACTAGAAGTTATTGGTCTGCGTAAACTAGATTGAGTTCAGGAGTCGATTATGCAAAGGGAAGGGCGGAAACTTAATCCCACTGCACCCCTAGTACATCTGTCATAAGACAGTTACCCTAAATCCGATTGTGCAAATAATAATAAATTACAAGTCATTTGTTTACCCCAAAATTAAGTAAAAAAGAATTATTTAGAAATAAATAAAATAGGGACCAATTTAAGAAAATACAATTTTGACTTGACGGGGAAGCCCTGCTCCTACGTATCCTTGGGTGCAATGAGGAACTCAAGAGTCGCGTAATTCTTTCTTGGAAAATTTTGTGGGTTGGTTGATTTTATTTCTTGAAGTGGTTTAAGATCACCAAGCTGTACAACTCAGGCGTCTTAAACCAGGATTTGCGAGGTTGACAAGATGTACATCTCAATCAAGCCCACTTTTATTATATGTTTTTTGAAAAAAAGGGAACAGAGAAATAAAGTACTTTGAAGAGAACTAGCACTTATTTTTCATTTTAGAAATAATAATGATAATAATAATAATAATAATAATAATGATAATAATAATAATAATAATAATAATAATAATAATAATAATAAGTAATAACAATAATAATAATAGGAAATAAATAAATCACAAATACAAGGAAAGGGGGGGTGCAAAACCGAAATGAAGGAGTGTAAACAATAGTTGTATTTAGGAAAACGTGGGGGGGTTGTAACAGTAAAATAGGGGGGGTGCAAAGAGAAATCTGCACTAAAAAAATTAAAGTAAAAAAAACCCCTACAAGACTATATAAGGCAAAGTTAAAACAATAAACCCTAATTTCTAACTTCTTCAACTTTCAGCAGCCGCAACACACTCATACCAGAGGAGAGAGAAAAAAAATTTGAGAAAGGAGAGAGAGAAAGGGAAAACGAAGAGATGGAGATGGAGATGGGAAATGCAACCATGAGAGAGGGAGAGTGAGAGACATACGACGGTGGAGGGGTGGTGTACGGTGGCGGCGTTTTTTTTGGTGGACGGTGGTGTATGGTGGACGACGGTGGTGGGGCCGTTTTTGGTGGTGAGGGTGCGTGAGAAGGGGAGTTTGGTGGTGGTGGAGGGTGGTGAGACAGTGTCGGTTTTGGGTGGTTGCTGGGTGGTTGGCCGTGGATGGTAGCCGTTTTGGGGTGGATGGCCGTGAGTGGTGACAGTTGTGGTGGTTTGGCCGTGAGGGGTGATGGACGATGACAAAGGTGCGATGGTGTTTGGTGGTGGCCGGAGCTCACGGCGGCGGTGGTGGCCGGAGACAGTGGCGGTCCTCTCTCTCCCATTTTTCATATTTCTTTCTCTCCTCCCTTTTGTTCCTCTGCACTGTTTTTCGTTTTTTTTTCTTCCTTCTCCCCTCCCTTGCATGAGTTTTCAGGACTGAATTTATAGAGGGGTTTTTGTATTGTCTATTGTACAGAGTGGTCAATTTTCTCTGCATCACAGCTTTGAATTTTTTGAAAAATGTTTCCCTCTTTGTGTATAAAGTGTTATGAGCTCCATTTTTCTTCTCCCAATCTCTATGCATACACGAATCCTTGGAAGTTCCTGGTCTTCTCAATAGTTTGTTGCTTAATTTTTGCACACCTCATCTTCTGAATGCAAATTCACAGTTTATGGTGTCAAACTGATAGTTTTATATTAACAGTGAAACTGATATTTGTAAATGATGCATAAATAATTTGTGCAGGATGTTTGCCTGTCATCTACAAGAGTTGCTTTGGAATTTTATCACGCAGCTAGAGATGCTATACATCTTTATGGTGATGGAAACCTTCCATTGTATGTGATTTCTGTTCAAATTTGATTGTAGCTTTTATTTTGTCACATAGACCTTACTCTTTCAGCTCTTTCGGTTCGGGATATTAAGATTGAGAATTTTTGGTTTTTTTTTATCTTATTGCTATATATGCTGTCCAAAAATTAGAACTCAGTCAATCAGAAATGACTGTAATTTAGATCAAGTTAGAAGGATTTGCAGTTTCCCCAAAAAACATAATCTTAAGGGGAAAGGAAGACAATTAACCTATTAACTTCTAGCTTGTTGAAGTTTTTCTTTCACTTTGTGGAAAATACATATCATGAATGAGTTGAGTAATAATGTTTTGTTCTTGTTCTATAGTCTGCTTCCGAGTCATCTTATTTTTCTTTTCTTACCATGTGCTAGTGGTGAGGTTTGACTTCTCATGGGGTGACCCAGAATATCACCAAGAGACATTGGAGAATTTAAGGGCTGCTATCAAGTTGATGAGAATTCAATTGGAGCATGTGCTCAACTTTAGTGATGAAACATGATGCAGCTGTGCAGTGGAGTTGATGAGAATTCAATTGGAGCATGTGCTCAACTTGTGTTTGCACCTATGGATGAGTCATTTGCATAATAAGTTTTGTCTGAAATTAGTAATAGCATTAATTTACTGGCTGGGTCTCATTGCCTTCATGCTATTCTCAGTTGTGATACATAAGAAATTGCTTATTGTATACTATGAAATTATTGGAAGTTCAATCTGAGCTTTAGAATTTGGTCCATCATATCCACAAAGTTGTATATATACTTACATAGGAGAGGAAAATACAGTGACATTTACATATCCACAAAGTTGTATATATAGCTTTAGAATTTAGAATCTGAGCTTTAGAATTTGATATATAATTTAATTTTTTTTTTAAATTTTCGACGGATTTGCGACGAAAATGTGTCAGAGTTTGCAGCGACTTTGCCACGGATATTTGCGACGACTTTGCGACAGAGACATTTGCGACGAAAAAATCCGTCAGGAAAAAATTTGCGACGAGCGATTTTGCGACTACTTTTTGTTCGTCGGAAAGTTCGTCGGAAACGTCAATTTCCGACGAAAATTGCTGCGTTAGCGACGAAAATTGCCGTCGGAAATCGTTAATTTTCTTGTAGTACGGTGGCGGCGTTTTTTTTGGTGGACGGTGGTGAGGTGGACGACAGTGGTGTATGGTGGACGGCGGTGGTGGGGCCGTTTTTGGTGGTGAGGGTGCGTGAGAAGGGGAGTTTGGTGGTGGTGGAGGGTGGTGAGACAGTGACGGTTTTGGGTGGTTGCTGGGTGGTTGGTCGTGGATGGTAGCCGTTTTGGGGTGGATGGCTGTGAGTGGTGACAGTTGTGGTGGTTTGGCCGTGAGGGGTGATGGTAGCCGGCGATGACAGAGGTGCGGTGGTGTTTGGTGGTGGCCGGAGCTCACACCGGCGGTGGTGGCCGGAGACAGTGGCGGTCCTCTCTCCCATTTTTCATATTTCTTTCTCTCCTCCCTTTTGTTCCTCTGCAATGTTTTTCGTTTTTTTTCTTCCTTCTCCCCTCCCTTGCATGAGTTTTCAGGGCTGAATTTATAGAGGGATTTTTGTATTGTCTATTGTACAGAGTGGTCAATTTTCTCTGCATCACAGCTTTGAATTTTTTGAAAAATGTTTCCCTCTTTGTGTATAAAGTGTTATGAGCTCCATTTTTCTTCTCCCAGCATACACGAATCTGGCGGGTTCCTTTTGTTTGATTCTTTTGTTAAGATGGTTTGCTACAGTCTGATTAAGACTTGACACTGTGTGCTGGTGTAGGAGCAATGCAAAACTGGTCAGGATCTCCTTTGGTGAAAGAAAAAGAAATATGATCAAAGGAGCATTAAACTTGGCCTAAATTAGAAGATTCTGTTTATGCATCTCTTTACTCTTTTCTTTTGTTTACGTTAACTTGTACTTTTTTTGTAAATTTCGTTTTCTATTTATTTTAATTTTTTATGTGTTAAAAAAAATTAATAATAATAATAATATTTAATTCCAAAACAGATTTTTTTTATAAAGTTTTTACTTAAAAAAAAGTTCTACTAATGATAATAATATTGATAAAAATGCAAAAAAAGAACAATAAGCCCTAAATGACACGCAAAATTAATTAAAATTACAAAACTGCATAAAAGCGATATTTTTGGAATTTTTACGAAAAAAGAAGAAAATGCTGGTAAAACTTGGGTGTTCACACAATCTATAAGCACCGGTGGAATGATATCCAACCAACGCCATTGGTTGAGCTCCATCATCCAACTTCTTCCTCAATTGTTCTGGTTCATGCCTATAGCATAGTGAGGCAAAAATTCTCAAGTGTTTCAAATCCGGTTTCCACCCATACCACTTCTCATATGAAGTAACATTCTGCTGTCTCTTGGTGGGACTTCTATTCAAAAGATAAGCTGTTATTGTTGTAGCTTCTCCCCAAAATTAGTGAGACATTGTCTTCTCTTTTAACGTGCTTCTCACCATATTTAACATTGTTCTATTCCGTCTCTCTGTTGTCCCATTGTGTTGGGGAGTGTATGTAGCTATCACTTCATTCCTCCACTCTTGCAGATATTCTCAAATCAAGAGAGGTGTACTCACCTCCATCAGTCCTCAAGCACTTAATTGTTTCTCCACACTGATTTTCAATCATTTTCTTGAACTCTTTAAATGTTTCAATTACATCACTCTTCCTTTTAAGCAGATAGATCCATAACATTCTAGAGTAATCATCTATAAAGGTTACAAAATAGAGATTGCCTCCTAGAGTGCTTGCTTCAAAAGGACCACACAAAACATAGTAATTAGCTCCAATTTGAGAGTTGCTCTTTGTAACACCCCGATATTTCTAGCTTGTAGAAATACCAAAGTGTACCACTTGGCGAACATTAGAGTAACTTCCGATAAATAATTATCAAGTGGTTCCATGAACCTCATTAAACTTAACAAAGTACTTAAGTCTCATGACTTAAAACTTATACAATCTTGGTGTTCAATACCCAAAACATAAGTAGCGGAAACGATTTACAACTGTTAGCTAGTAATAGTTATGCAATCGATAATACAAGGACATCAAAAGGGACAAAGGCCTAAATGTAAAACTGAATCTCTGACGACTCCAAGAGTCACACCGGCTAGCCGTGCTTCTTCGCCTTTGCTTTTCCCTGTTTCTCTGTCAAAACCACAACAATACAGGGTGAGATAAACATTATCTCTGTGAGTCCTATCGAGACCCCTTACTAACTCTAGCGGTTCATTATACTTTTATTCTTTGAACTCGTAGCCCTAATAAGCGACTATGTGGACATATATTTTTCTTCTAACCCGTAGCCCTAATAAGCGACTACGATTCATGTCTTATTCTTTTCTTTAACTTAGCACAACACCTCGAGCCACCTTATTTGGTTATTTCTTCGGCTGTTAGTGAACCCAATCCCGCTGACCTTGGAAAGCGGGCTACATGGAAGGGGCCTAGGGTTCGGCCTCATGACTTCCCTGCCCTAGTATGCTAATAAATCCGGGGTCGCCACCCTTGATATACATATATTATTATATGTATGCCATTCTTCCTTTCCTCAAGGGAAAGTAACTTAACTTGTTTTTACATGAACTGAAACTTACATGACTTGTATGGACTTATAGTCCTTTATCTTAACTTGACTTGTATGGACTTATAGTCCTTTATCTTAACTTGACTTGTGTACACTCGCGCTTACTAATGTACGGTTTTCCATAACTTTCATAACTTAATAAATTTCATCTCAAGCATACTCAATATCATGATATTCATGCATTACAATCATTCGGAAACCTTGGGGAAATCATTAGAAGGAACTTGGAATCATTTGGAATGGACTAAAGTGAATTTTGAAAATGGGTGACAGAAGCTCATGCACGGTCCGTGCCCTGGAGGCGCACGACCCGTGCGTGTTTCCAAAAATTTTGAAACACAATTGCGTAGGGTACGCACAGTCCGTGCCCTAAGGCGCACGGTCCGTGCCATGTTTTTAAAACCTTTCAGGCCACCTGCGAACAAGACGCACGGTTCGTGCCACTGGGGCGCACGATCCGTGCGTGTTCATCAGTAACCCAGAAATTGCTATTCTTGTAAATTCTTTCCATTCCGTTCGATTCCAAAATTCATTTCGATCGAAGTCCTAACACCACAAATAGTATTCCAGTCCAAACAACCATCAATACATAAATCAATTCAAACAATCACAATGTCAATCAATCAATCATTCAAAACACTTTGAAAATGCGATAGTTGAAAATAAGGTTTTCGACTCGATTCTTTTGAAACGAAAACGTGAAACACATGAAATTAAGACCTGGAACTCAGCATCTCACAGACATCCCTAAGCGAGTATAGAACTCACCGATGTGATGAAAATCACAAAAACAACGAATCCACGGATTGCAACGACATTAATGTAACCTCACGAACGGTCCTCGTACTCGAACTTCTCACCACAACTCGAACTCAAATCCTCTTGAACGATCCCAAACGACCCAAAACAGCAATGTGGCTTGAGTATGAGCTCTAGCACTGATTATTGAACTTTGAAAGCTAGCTTTGGTGATTCAACTTCAACATGCAAGGGTGTTGGTTCCACTTTTGGTCATTTGAGCTTAAATACCCAACAATGGCGAAATGAGAAAGGAGATGAATGAGTTGTGAAAATTGGTATCAATGTGAAGAGAACGAAAAATGGGGAAGAATGATGTGAATATAACTTACATGCACTAGGTTTTATGAGTTGTAGCCCTCCTTCTTCCTCCTCTTTCACTCTCGAGCTTCTCCCCCTCTCTCAACCCTCACTTTTCTAATTTTCTGAAACTCTGGAAAAATGGAAATGTGGGGTGTTTGGGTCAGCCGAGTGGCATTTTGTGAAAAGGGTGGGAATTGTCCTAAATGCCCTTACTTAACATTTCCCACCTATAACCCATTTTAAATCCACAATCCAATATTCATCAAAGTAAACATAATCATATCATTGGCAATTCATTTAATTAGGACACTTAGTCAATCATAACTAATTATATTATTTAGCTAAATTGATTAAACATGATATCTTGCTAATTTTAAGTAATTTAAAATTAGTCCAATTGGGGATGTTACACTCTTGTTGGCACATGAGATTTGAAAGAGTTCCTTGTTTGCTTGGCCTCACAACAACCATCACACACTTCTTTAGGTACTGCTATTGATGACAGTTCCCTCACCATTTTCTGTTTCTCTAATTGGTACGAGCTTCTAAAGTTGAGATGTGCGTACCTCCTATGCCACATCCAACTATCTTCATCAGTTGAAATTTTCATGCACTTATTTCCTAATGCACCATCTTCCACTTTGAAGGTTCTATTGTTGGATAGTGGTGACTTTAGCACTACTTTGCTCTTAGTATTCAACAATTCCAGATAACCATTTTGCATCAACACTGAGTAGCCCTTCTCTAACATTTGGACCAAACTCATCAGATTAATCTTCATTCTAGAGACACAGAGCACATCATTGATCACAGTTCTCTTGCCATTGCTTCTCTTGATCTCAACCTTCCCAATACCTTCTGCTCTAATTGATCTGCAGTCTGCAAATTTAATATTCTTCTTGACAGTTTCATGAAGCTCACAGAACCAGACCTTGTTTTCTATCATGTAGTTCGAGCAGCCCGTATCAAGGTACCAAGGCTCAACAACATTCCCTTCAGCATCAGCTATAGCCATTAACACAATTGTATCAGCGCCAGAGTCACCACAATCAGCAAATTGAGCCTTTCCATCCTTATTCCTCCTAGAAACTCTCTCATTTCTGCACTCATCAGCAAAATGCTCGTACCTTTGGCAATTATAGCATTGAATATTCTTGTTATTGAGTTTCTTCTTTCCTTTCTTATTTTCTTCCTCATCTCTACTTGATTCACCTTTATCCTTATTATCAAAATTCCCTCCCTTATTGTCCTTCTGATCATTCCAGTTACCTTTCCCTTTCTTTCTCCAATTCTCATTTCCTTTCTTAAATCTAGCCTGCAAAGCCTTGTTAGCCACCTTCTCTTTCTCTTTTAAATTCGTTCTCTCCTTAATTCTTAACTCATGAGTCTCAAATGATCCTAACAATTCCCCTAATTTCATTTCTACCGGGGTTTTTGATTCTTCAATTACCATAACAACATGATCAAGGTGAGGAGTTAGGGTTCTTAACAACTTTTCAATTTTCATCAAATCAGTCATAATTTCGCCACACATTCGCATTTGATTCATCAAAGTGACTAACCTGTTGACATATTGCGCTGTCGTCTCTTGATCATTCATCTGCACGAGTTCATATTGTTGGCGCAACGCGTGCAATCTCACTTTCTTCAACTTATCATCGCCCGCGTACATCGTTGCAAGTGCGTCCTAAGCATCCTTCGCAGTTTCGAACTCAACGATCTTCTTGAACACATCAGCATCAACGCATTGATGAATTAGGAATACCGCGTTGTTATCCTTCTTCTGTTGATCACACAGTGCTTCGCCACCAACAACCACAACACCATCGCGAACCACTTCGAGAACATCTTGATAACGAAAAATGACCTTCAGTTGAACGATCCAACGATCGTAGTTCTTGCTGTCGATAATCAGAAGTTTCGCTGGAAATTGACCATTGTTTCCACCGGTGTTAGCCATCACCGTCGCACAACAACTTTTGGATCGTCTTCAACCTTGCTATTTGTTGGAACAATGGTCCCAATTACTTGTAATCTCACGCACAGAGAACAAAGATGCACACACACACACACACACACACACACGAGAGAGAGAGAGAGAGAGAGAGAGAGAGAGAGAGAGAGAGAGAGAGAGAGAGAGAGAGAGAGAGAGAGAGAGAGAGAGAGAGAGAGAGAGAGAGAGAGAGAGAGAGAGAGAGAGAGAGAGAGAGAGAGAGAGAGTTTGGAGGGAAGAATCGATCTTAATATAATCAGTTATTGTATTCAACTATATTGAAAGTGAATTACAACTGAGTATTTATTCTTCTTAGTAACTAACATGCATCAGTAGCTGCCGATCTGTCAAATGCAGAAAAATAAACTGGTCCTAGTTGTATATATTAACCTCACAGCAAGACAATGACCACTTATTTGAAATACAATCAACAATTAAAAGTAACTAAAACTTACATCGCAGACAAACCTATGATGCCATATAATTTATAAGATAATATTAATGCAATTAATGCAAATTGTACATGTAAGATAAAGTTAACAAATTTCATGTAAATATTGTTAGGATATTAATCTTATGTTTAAGTAGCTTAATTGTACTTTAGTTTAGCTCACTATGGTTATTAGTTGTTTAGTTAGTTTCTCAGTTAGCTGGCAGCTTATAACTGTATTCCGTTTTGTGAGCTGGCTCCTTTTTGTACTTCACATAAGCTACTCGGCTGATCAATTGAATACACCAGATTTTCCCAGATATTTCACCTTTACAATTTGGCATCAAAGCTCCTCGCGGGGCCTGAGCAAGAATTTTCAAGAATCCAGCGAAAGAACTCGATGCACGCGTATCAATGGCGAACAACGGAAAGACGAATGAAGGATTGTATGCTCAACCCTCGATACCTCTCTTCAATGGTCATTACGACCATTGGAGCATGCTCATGGAGAATTTTCTCCGATCCAAAGAATACTGGAATCTCATCGAAACTGGTTTTGGCGAATTGGGGAAAATGAAGACATTGACAGAATCGGAGCAAAAGAGTTTAGATGAATTGAAGCTAAAGGACCTTAAGGTCAAGAATTACCTTTTCCAAGCTATAGACAGAACGATCTTGGAGACGATCTTGGAGAAGGAAACAGCGAAGGATATTTGGGAAAGCATGAAGAAAAAGTACCCCGGAACGGCTCGTGTTAGAAAATCAATTTTGCAAGGTCTGCGAAAGGAATGGGAGCAAACGGAGATGAAATCAGGTGAGTCTATCTCTGATTACATACCTAGAATCATGGGAACTGCAAACAAAATGAGAACTTATGGTTAAAAATTACAAGATGGTGTCATAGTAGAAAAGATACTTAGATCATTAACTGAGAAGTGGAATTACATAGTGTGTTCCATAGAAGAATTTAAGGACACTGAAAGTATGTCTGTGGATGAAATTCATAGTTCCTTGATTGTTCATGAACAAAAGTTCAAGAAAGGTAAAGAAGAGGAACATGTATTAAAGGCTGTAACAGAAGATAGGCAAGATTCTGGTGGTAGAGGAAGAGGTAGGGGCCGAGGTAGAGGAAGGGGAAGGCAACAATCTCGTGCCACGGTGGAATGTTTCAAGTGCAAGAAACTTGGGCACTACAAGAATGAATGTCCCGAGTGGGACAAGGAGGCAAATTTTGTAGAAAATTCAGAGTATGAAGATATGTTGCTCATGACGGTAGAAGAAGATGAGAATGGTGACTCTGATAGCTATGACAAAGATGCTGTAGTGATGACAATAGAAGAAGAAAAGAAAGACAATTCTGATAAGAGTCATGAGTATACTCTTGCCATGACAGTAGCGGAAGAAAGGAATTGTGAAACTGAAGATGGAGAGTGCTATGCAACAGTAAAGGGAACAAGTGCTGAGCAAGATCACAGTGACTGGTTTGTTGATTCTGGATGTTCAAACCACATGTGTGGGGAGAAATCGTGGTTTTGCAGATTGGATGAAGACTACAGGAAGCATGTAAGGCTTGGAAATAACTCTAGACTCGAAGTGAAGGGTAGAGGAGATGTGAAGTTTGTACTCAATGGGACTGTTCACATAATTAGCAATGTGTATTATGTGCCTGACCTGAGAAACAGTCTTTTGAGTGTTGGGCAGCTGCTTGAAAAGGGACTCACAGTGCAATTTGAAGGAGGTACTTGCATGTGCAAGGTGTATCACCCTGAAAAAGGGTTGATTATTCAATGTGGAATGAAGCCAAACAGGATGTTCATCCTGTCTGCTGATGCTGCTGAAAGGAATGTTGAATGTTTGCAGATCATAGAGAACACAGTTGGTAGATTGTGGCACTGCTGATATGGGCACATTAGCAACAAGAATCTAAAGCTACTGAAGGAAAATAACATGGTGAGAGGGCTACCAAGCTTTGAAATACCTGACAGAGTTTGTGCAGAATGCATGAGTGGAAAACAGAACAGAAATGCTGTGCCAAAATCAAGCCAATGGAGAGCAAGCCAGAGACTTGAAATGGTGTATGCTGACATATGCGGGCCTATAACTCCTCCTTCAACAAGTAACAAAAGGTAGTACTTGTGTTTCATTGATGATCATACTAGGAAGGCATGGGTTTATTTCCTAGCTGAGAAATTAGAAGCTTTCAATCATTTTAAGTTGTTTAAGGCATATGTAGAGAAAGAATCAGGGATGAAAATCAAATGCCTTAGGACAGATAGAGGGGGGGAATTTACCTCAATAGACTTCAACAATTACTGTAAGACTGAAGGGATTAAGAGACAACTAACCACTGCATATACCCCACAACAAAATGGGGTAGTTGAGAGAAGGAATAGAACCATTATGAACATGGTTAGGTCCGTGTTAGTAGACAAGAAAATGCCTAAGAGTTTCTGGTGTGAGGATGTGAACTGGTCTATATATATATATTAAATAGATCTCCAACAGTAGCTCTAGATAATGTAACTCCTGAAGAGATGTGGAGTGGAGTGAAACCAAATGTGGAACATTTTAGGGTGTTTGGATGTGTGTGTCACGTGCATGTGCCTGCATTTAAGAGAACTAAGCTTGATGAGAAAAGTCATAAATGTGTGTTGCTTGGATTGAGCAATGAGTCAAAGGGGTATAGACTATATGACCCTGTGACAAAGAAGATTATAGTGAGTAGAGATGTGAAGTTTGAAGAGAATGAACACTGGGACTGGGAAACTAGTCACAAGAATGATGTAATGATAGACTTAGAGTGGGGAGAGACTCATGTAGAAAGTGATGATGAGGAACAGGGCACATATAAGATTACTGCAGAATCTGTTAGAGCAACTAAGAGTAATACTGGTGCAAGTAATGATATAAATAATGATAGTGAGTCCAGTACTACAGCTCAAGTTCCTGATGTACATGACAGTGGTAATGACAAAAGAGAAAGGCACCCCCCTGTGTGGATGAATGACTTTGTCACTGGAGAAGAACTTGACAGTGAGGAATTTCTGAACATGGCACTTGAACACTCTGATCCAGAAATACTTGAGGAAGCAATCCAAGAAGAGAAGTGGAGAATTGCAATGAATACAGAGATGGAATCAATTGAGAAAAATGATACATGGGAGCTGACTGACCTACCTAGTGGTGTGAAGAAGATTGGGGTTAAGTGGATTTACAAGACAAAGCTGAAAGAAAATGGTGAAGTGGATAAATTCAAGGCAAGACTGGTAGCTCGAGGGTATTCACAGAGATATGGTGTGGATTACAATGAAGTCTTTGCTCCAGTGAGTAGGATGGATACTGTAAGAATGATAATTGCTTTGGCAGCAAATAAAGGTTGGCAAGTCTATCAACTTGATGTTAAATCCGCTTTCTTATATGGTACCTTGACTGAAGAAGTGTATGTGGAACAACCTAAGGGTTACATAAAGAAAGGTAATGAGCAGAAAGTTTACAAATTGCATAAGGCACTCTACGGATTGAAGCAAGCACCTAGAGCTTGGTTCAGCAAGATAGAAGGTTATTTCTTAGCTGAAGGTTTCCAGAAAGTTCCAATGAGCAAACCTTGTTTCTGAAATGTGGTGATGATGACAGTGTGCTTATTGTAAGTATATATGTTGATGACCTCATATATACTAGCAATAGTGAAGAGTTATTGATTAAATTCAAGAAGTCTATGAAAGAAACATTTGATATGAATGACCTAGGAAAGATGAGATTTTTCCTAGGAATTGAGGTAGTACAATTTGACAAAGGAATTTTCATTCATCAAAGGAAGTATGCCTTAGAAATTCTGCAGAAATTCAATATGGAGAACTGTAATGCAGTGAAGAACCCGATGGTACCAGGACAACAACTTACTAGAGATGAAGGGGGAGAGCTGGCAGATGAGACAGAGTATAAAAGACTAGTAGGAAGCCTCATTTATATCACTGCAAGAAGGCCTGATGTTGTGTTCTCTGTAAGTCTTCTGAGTAGATACATGTCCAAACCAACTCAGAATCACATGGCAGCAGCAAAACGTGTTTTGAGGTACTTGCAGGGCACTCACGATTATGGAATCATGTATATGAAGGGAGGAAAGGACTGTATGAATGCATATACTGATTCAGATTATGCTGGTGACTTGATGGATAGAAAGAGTACATCGGGTTATCTGTTTCTTTTGTCTAGTGGAGCCGTGGCATGGGCTTCTAAGAAGCAGCCCATTGTGACATTGAGCTCAACCGAAGCTGAATTTGTGGCTGCAACTGCTTGTGCCTGTCAAGCAGTTTGGATGAGGAAAGTTCTGTCAGAAATGAGACATGTGCAGAAAGGGGCAATTATCATCCATTGTGACAACAATTCAACGATTAAATTGAGCAAGAATCCTATAATGCACGGGCGTACGAAGCACATTGATGTGAGATACTATTTTCTCCGTGATCTAGTGAAGGAAGGCTGCATTGAAATGATTCACTGGGGTAGCAAGGAACAACTTGCAGACATCATGACCAAGCCTCTGTGTTTAGCTGCTTTCGTGAAGCTCAGAACTGATATAGGAGTCTGTGGTTTACCTGCTGTAAACTGATCTTAGTGTGAATAAGATCAGTTTAAGGGAGGAAATTGTTAGGATATTAATCTTGTGTTTAAGTAGCTTAATTGTACTTTAGTTTAGCTCACTATGGTTATTAGTTGTTTAGTTAGTTTCTCAGTTAGCTGGCAGCTTATAACTGTATTCCGTTTTGTGAGCTGGCTCCTTTTTGTACTTCATATAAGCTACTTGGCTGATCAATTGAATACACGAGATTTTCCCAGATATTTCACCTTTACAAATATCATACCTCAATATGCAACTTTGCATAACCAAGTCATAATCAATGTAGTGAGTTGTGGTGGTCGTATACCCTTTCTCTTGGTTTACTTGTCCATATCTAATGTTAACGCAATCTTACTCCCAATCTTGTTTAAGAGTCTCAAAGTCTTAAACTTTTCTTTTTCATAGATTTTGATAAAATCATTTTAACTGTGTTTTGATTAAGAATCTTGAACAAAGGTCGAAGACCTTCCGAATATGCTCAAAACCCCAAATGATCAACCATTGTGTTTATCCTGATTGATACCCATTAGTGGCTTGTATGATGCCTTGTTAGTGAGAACAGTTAGCTTACATTTGGTGTAATATTTTTCCCGAAATATCAACGAAATATTGAATTTTGGAAAAGAAAAAAAATGAAGAGTAAACGTTGGGAAATTAAAAATGGGTGGTGGGAATATAAAAGCCGTCCTCGAAGGTAAATTCTGAACTCTTTCTCTACCATACACTGATACACTCTCTCACTCATACTCCCCGCGTCTCATTTCAAACCATCAAAGCCTTCGACCAAAAAAAAAACCATCAAAGCCACTGTGACTTACGGGTAAGATTTTCCATTTTGCTTCTTCCTTCTCTTTTCCGTTTCCGGCGAATCACTACTCACTCATTGTGTTTGTGGATTCAGAATTCGGAAAGCGGCACAAAAAAAGACGAAAAAACCCTTCTTATTCTCGTCCTTCAACTTGAACACAGAGGCGCAGAGAATATTTGAATCTAAACATGGCTCCGGAAATGGAGGAAACCCATGAAGGTGTTCCGAATTATGAAAGCGAAGATTTGGATTCGGAGTTGGAGAAGTTCGAGTGTGATTTGAAGGAAATGGCGCAGAAGATTCTAGAATTTCGATCAACTCTTCCGGATCAGCTCAAATCTACACTCCTTTCAGTTCTCGATTCCCACAGACCCTTTCTTCCTCAACTCAATTCAGGTACCTCTCTTTCTACTTTCTAGGGTTTTCTTTTTAATTTCATTTCATGGGGTCACTTAAAAATTAAGAATTTATTTTATTTTAGTTGTCGGTAATTTCGAAAAATTAAACAAAGTGGATTTATTGATTTGATGGGAAACCTCAAAAATTGATGTGGCGAATTAAATGTGCTTGAGTTTGATGATTACCGACTACTGTGAGGCATTTTTTTATTTTTGGAGCATGGCAGAGAATGGGTGATTTATTTGTTTTTTTTGGTGACCTAAATTTGTGTATTCTATTTGAATTTGTTCTTGGTTTTTAGTTCATTCAATTAATGTGTTTTTAGAATGATATTTATTTCTAGAAAACTAACAAGTTACTGTGCATTCGCACCATTGTTGTCACAAGCTGCTATAGCGCAGTGGAATTTGAACAAACAGCTATCGTCCACGAGCTGCGATATGCCCGTTAGGCCATTAGTACTGTTCAATAGCAGCTATTGTGGTGCTAGCGGAATTTGAGCAAACCACTATTTTCTGCAAACTGCAATTCGCACATGTCACGGTGCATGTCCATAAATGGCGTGTGAATGTACTAATATAAGTGGAAATGGATTCTCTACCTTGATGGCGAGAAAAGACACCTAACTTTAAGTGATTTTAGGCATAAAAGAGGAGAGAGAATGTAGGAAAATATGGAGGATAAATATGATAGAGAAAATAAGAGATGAGAGAGATAGAGATAAAGGCATGTGCTTTTTTCCGCCCTCAAGGTAGAGGTTCCATACCCCATAGTCTAAAAATTGAGTGCCTTAAGATAGATTCAAGAACTTGATTAGATTATTTCCACAGCTGTTCTCAATTATGCAATAGAGTGCTTCCAAACCCCTCTATCAACGGTGCACATCAGTAATTTGGGAGAGAAAGCCAAATGTTATTAGCATACTAAACTATTTTCTTTATTCTGATTATTAGCATCAACAGAATGTTAGTTTGTTCTGTTCAGTTAGTTTTTCTGTTACTTGATTATATTGTACCGTTTCTCTTTTCATAGTAACGCAATCAGAAATATTTTCACTCTATACATTAATAACTCTTGTAAGTTTTGGGCAATTAAAAGCCCTTTTTTGCTAAAATACCAAAACAAAACCCTTGGTTGATAGTGGAATCTATATATTTCTTGTCCTTTTACTAAGAATATTATCATGCACGGATTAGTTTAACTTTCTTGTGTCTTTAGTTTCTTGAGTAGGTAATGCATGTACATTGCTGTGTTTAAAATGCGCGGAGGGTATAACACATTTATTTAACTTAATTTCAACTATTCGGCATATTATGAAAAAGAAGTTACAAAAAAAGGAAACACTGAAAAGGTTTTTATTCACGAAGTGAAAATTACAGTGGCATTTATTTACAATGAACTTCGCTACTAATTTACAGGGGATTCTATAGTTTACTTTAAACTGAAAAGGAAAAACTTCAAGATTTGAATGATCTTTAAGCAAAAAAGGGTGATGGTATTATATGAATCTTTTGTATGAAAAGTAAAATAAAATTATGTTTTGAATCGTCTTTGTTTTCGTAGAAGTACCCCTGCATTTTTGTGAGGGGAGAGCCTTGGCACATCTATAAGGTTGCTGCCATGTGACTTGAAGCGTACGCCGTATGGATTCAAATCCCGGAAACAGCCTCTTTGCTTGTAATAGTAGGGCTGGGTACATCTACCCTACCCAGACCCCATTAAGTGGGAACCTCGTGCACCTGGCTACCCCTTACCCCTGTATTTTTTGTTACCGTCAGCTCTCGCCCTTTGTAATTTGTTTTTGTTAAACAATTTCTCTTGCCTGCCAGACATCAAATCTTTCCCCTACAACGTTTTTCGAGTGATGAGATGTAATTTTTCTCCGTTGTAAGTTAAAATTAGCATCTAGGAATCACTTGTTAATGGTGACTGTAGTGATGGTTACAATTCACTTTATGTTTTTTGATCCATGTAGTTGACACAACCTAGTGAGAAAAGGTTTGATTGTTGTAGTTAGTGATTATTCAAACTTATTGCATACTATCAAACTAGGTTTGATTGTTATTAATGATTTTTTCCTTTTGAGAAGAATAAAAGTAAAACTAGGTTTGCATAACTATCCAACTAGTTTCAAAGCACTTATTCTTCTTGGTCTAAGTGCTTGCATTTATTTTCCAGTGTGTATTGCATACTATTACTGTGGCTCACAGCTGAGGTGAGATATTACTATTAGTAACAACATCAGTATCAGAAATGATCCTCGTGTCATTTGGTGGTTAAGAGATATTCTGTATGTGTTGCACATATTCTTGCAACTCTTTTAAGGTCCAATGTATTCAGTTTTGTTGTTTTCACAATGTTCAACGTTTTGACGCAATTTATGCTGTACACTGTACAGGTGCTTCAGAACAGAACATTTCTAGAGAGGAAAGTTCATCAGCACCAGAAGATCCAGAGACAGCTAAGAAACTAAAACTACTAAATGAAAAGATCACAAGCAATTGCTCTGCTATGCCAATAGTTTTGAAAAGGATGAAAGACTGCATTGCAAAAATTGATAAGTTAGATTCATACAATGCTGCAGCCATACATCCAGCCTTCAAAAGGAAAAAGACTGGATAAAGGCTATGGAACCTTTTAGTCAACTGTTTATGGAAACTCACGATTTAATGAAAGCAAATTTGTATTAAGCTTATTATTTGATGACATGGGTAAGCCTAATAGTTATGATGGGGAAGGTATGCCCCATGTTTTGTAAAGAATGTAAAATTTGGGCAACCGCGTTTTCAATAGTGACTGGATAATTGGGTTTCAAATTGGGGTGGAGTGTAATTCTGGGTTTTTAATTTGTTGAAAGTATTTTTGATGGGATATATCTAGTAAAACAATGAAAAGCTCAGTGTTGAACTCAACACAACTCGAGTTTTATTACTGTTTTTATTTAGTTTATTATGGGCAAAATTGCTTTTGAAGTCTGTTAACTTCGAATATAAAGACATGGTTGCAGTTGTGTTGGTTGCAATTATTTAGTTTCAAGGTGACCTTTATGGAGCTATGGTTGCAATTGAAATAGCTGATTCTAAAGGTTGGAATAAGTGGGTTGGGTTGGTGGGTTTTGAAGCGTTTAAAGACTTAATTCAATCAAATATTTATGGGTTGGGTTTGGTATACTTGCTCAAAATTTTAGGTAGCCCGAACCAATCTAACCCAATCTATTACCAATCTAACCCAATCTAAAATAGATTGGGCTGGGTTGGGTATTGGGTTTATTAGCAAAATGTTATTTTCTAGAAAAAATAAAAATAAAAACTAAAGACAGAACTAGAAGAATAATAATAACAAAAGAAATAAGAGAAACAAATCAACATCAAATTTATTTATTTTTTAATTAAAATTTATGTCTTAACATCAATGTAATGAGCCCATTAATCAAACCAAATCTCAATATTATCTATTCAATTCTCAATCACCATTAATGTAAAGAGTAGTGAAACATATAATTGAAGTCCACATATCAGTTGTTAGTTGAACTATTTGATAATTCAAAGACAAAAAAGACTTCAATATTACTTTATCTTCTATAAGCAATTGCATGATATCCCATTAAATAGTCCTAGACTTTAGTTTGACATTTTTAAGGTTACATTTTATGGATTGGGCTGCGTGAGTTGGGTTCTCAATTTTCAGATCCACTACCCAACTCGCACACTATGGGTTTGCCTATTTCGAAACCAACCAACCCAGTTACCCAAACCACCCCGCATTTTATGGGTTGGGTTGGATCGAGTTGCAGGTTGGGTTGGGTCAAAGCGTGCGATTAATCATTATTGGTTGACGCTTTTCGTAATTCTGATTTGGTTCTTTGGTGATTGAGCACATGTTGGGATAATTGTATCGCGTTAACTAGATCATTGTCTTTTGTTGTTTCTCATATTTTTAGAGATGATAATAATTGTGTAGATAAGCTTGCTTTAAAATGGTACTTTGATTAACAATATCAAGTGGTGAAAGCTTTTTTTTAGCTTCATTAGTGAAGATTTTTTCGTTATCAAGTTGGTCTTTTCCTAATTTTAGATTTCATTGATTTCATGAGTTTTGTATAGTAAAAATAAAAATCACATGGAGATAAGTGGAATTTTTTTGTTGTTCAGGGATGCAAGTGCACTCCCTTAAGTTCAAGTAGATCTGCAATTGCCGTTGGGGATGATGGGGTGGCAGTGGCGAAAGTCCTAGTTTTTTTCTTGGAAAATTAATGTATAGTTGGTGTTTTTTTTTTTGATAAGCATGTATAGTTGGTGTTGTTTTTGAATGGCAACACCACACGTGTATTAACTATTTATGTTATTTATTATTTTTGTTCTTTTTTTAAAAAAATAGTTAGAATGTCATGATGTGATTGAAAAATAGCACCGATCACATCTAAGTTTTCTCTTTTTTTATTTGGGTCTGTTTTGTTATTTGGGTCTGATATAGGGGCTCTCCATTGAATTGAATACCATAAACCTGCAAACTCCCAAAAGAAACTTTCATCACATGTAAATTTTGCTTCGTCCTTGATGACCACTTATCATGATAGTCCATTCTGAAAGAAGATAATGCTATACTTTGAAATTTGTTCATGTTACCGTCCGACATGTGCAGATTTGACCACAACATATCCGAGGAAACTGTTCTAAATGTTCAATAATGCATTGCGGAAAACAAATGTATGATGGTATTCTCTAAGCCAGATGGGAGATTTTACTGCTACCAGGTCCGAGGAAGGTGTTATTCCTTCTGGAAGTTGTACAAGCTTCCTTCACTACCTTCTGAACATGCAGAAGCTGTAAGAAGTAGCCTTCAAACATCACCTGACTTGACACACAAATTTGGTCATTATTATGTTTTCCACTGACCCCGTTTCTTCCTTCAAGCTGACAAACTTTCATTTCTGTATAAAGAAAGAAGAGTAGCAAGTACCTCCACAGCATAAGAAAAACCTTAACTGGTTTGCATTTCAAAACAATAAAAATATAGTAGTTGGATAGATAAAGCCAATGAATTGCATACCTTCCTTTGTAATCTTACCTTTAAAAGGTGTTTCAGCTTCACAACTCCTGGTGAAAATTTCAGTTTCCTTAGCATATATATTGTAATAACAAGTATCGTAGGAGTTATTGACCAAAGTAACTAAACTAAGAGAAATAATATAGGAATTAAAAATAGACATACTTTACGTTAGCTACTCTGTTTTCAGGTTTGTCAGGTTTCTTCAATGAAGAGGATATCTCATCCATGTGAACAGGAGAATCAGCTGTTTCAAGACACAGTGTTGTCTTTGGATTTGTGTCCTCTGTGCCTTCACATTCTTCCGCATGATCCTCAGAAGTTGGAGCATCTCCTGAATCTTTCTTTTCTGAGGATAAGTCATTATCTCCCATGAAAATATTTTCTTCTTGCTCAAAATTTGTGTGTCTGTCATTCTGCAATTTCATTTTTCTCTCCCCTTTGCTAACACTTCCCTGTACTGACATACCAGTAGATGAAGTCTCGCATTGAAAAGCACCAGCTAATCGAGGCCCTTCTTTGAACTGAATATCTGGAGATAATCTTGGGCTGGTTGGCAATGATCGAAAATTAGGGAATGCATTTGAACAATCAAATGCAAACTTCTCAGAGTTAAAACTGCGAGGAGGTGATTCTGCAAAAGTTGCAGTATTTTTAAATCCACCAATGGAATAACTGGCCTTGTTACGTAATTCAGGGGTGATAAAGTCGCTAAAAGGATCTTCAGCTCTTTTCTCACAGCCGAAGACTGAGAAATTTGCCTCTAAATCTTGACAGAATGAAGTGGTAACAGAACTTCTATCAACTGAAGCATATCTTTTCTCAAACTGCCAACTGTTATGTGCACACATCTCTTCCTGGAGAATAGAGTTTGAGTAATGAGATGATTTTCGCTTTGATGGATTTGGCAGACTTCTGCTCTTCTCTTCGTTGGCACTGCACTTATTTCTACTTGGAAAAACATTTCTGTGTTTTCTCCTGTTCTCTCCTGTTACTATTCGTGATGGTGAAAGCACAGTGTACTCACTCCTCGCTGACATAAAATGTATACATTCCAACTAAGATCAGTAGGTGTTTTACTATAGTGTGTGTGTGCGCGCGTGTGTGTGTGTGTGAGAGAGAGAGAGAGAGGGAGAGAGAGAGAGAGAGAGAGAGAGAGAGAGGACAATATAATACCTGCAGTGGATGATGTGGACTCTTCGCTGGCAGAAAGAACATAAATAATAGTCAAACACAAGTAACACTAGAGAAACAGAAAAAGTTATCTTGAAAGTTGAAACCCAGGATTATTTTGACTTTACCTAAGCAAGCTCGAATCATCTCTTACATCTTCTGGAACTAAAATTTGACTCTTGAATTTCCCATGTGATCTAAAACATTCATGACCACAAAAACATAAGCAAATGCTCAACCCACTACAGAGCATCTAAGAATAGTGTTCATACCTTGCCCTACTAGTACCAGAGAGGTCAAAATCATCCTCTAATTGATCTGTGGAAAATGAAGCCAATGGCTCTGAAGATAAAGAAAAAGAGCATAACAGTAAACGCCAGCATAGAATGGTGTATAAACCATTACTTATGTCAATATATTATGGGCTAACCGGCTAACAAATCAGGGAAAGCATACATGTAGAGTGTAGACGATCATTACAAGACATCAGAACCAGGAATGAGTGAATCACATTGAATATTAATCTAGTAGGGAAAATCCTCCAATGAGAAGTTAAGATTGCAAGCTTGGCATTAGTAAGAAGTAAAAATCACCAACATTGATGTTTAAGATAACCTAGGTACTAGTCATAAATGTGGTAAATTTAGCACTACCTGAGCAAAACCAACAATTGTGTAGGAAACATCATTCGTAAGAAAATAAGACATAAGTTTTACGACATGCGGATAATGCTGTTAACGTGTCAAAAGATCAGGCAATTTCTTACAAATATTTTAGATGCATGAAATAACAGAAGAACGGAAAGTCATTTGGGAACTAACAAGGGAGGGTAGAAATTAAATCAAGTTGTTGTCAGTGTCACTGCTGCTCCATGAATGCATTTAAAAACATTGAACTAAGATTCAATATGAGGGTCAAGGTAAGCTGTAGTGTACCGTCCATGTTGATCTCTTTCATCGCTGAAGACCTACACAGCCATACAAAAAACCATTTTAATACAAAAATCTAATTGTAAGAAACAGGGGAAGGTATGCTCAAATACAGCAAATACCATTTCCTTGGAAGGAGGTCTTCAAAAGCATAACTTTCCATTTTGTAGGCCCCACGTTTCATTAACTCGGGAGATTCATGACTCGTTGGAAAAGTATTCTTACATGAGGTACCATATCCCATCTCTTCGTCAAATTTCACATCATGGGAGATAGAACGTGCTACATTACGCGAAAAGTTGAGGGGTTAAATATTTTTCAACTATCTATAAAGATTTGCATGTCATTTATTGGACAGACTAAATATGTGACCAAGACACAGGGTCAACTCTGGTTTTTTAACCGATTAAGCATGGTCAAGAGCTAGATGTGGATGACTTAGGCAGGTTTTAGTTAAATTGATACTATTATGTACAAATGTCACATTTCAGTGGGATCTAATCTTTCAAATGATGCCATCGCGGACAGTATGGAACAAGTCTAATATATAAGTATTTAATCACATCTCTGTCCTTTCTTCGGTTTTATGTACTCTAGTTCATCTCTCACCGCACTTTTCACGCGGTTTTATAAGGGGAGGCATTATTACATTCCATATGACCTTGATAGAAGTTCTTGCTGTGTTCCCAATTAGTTAGTTGAAGTTTAATATGCAAAGCAACAAATGGATGAAGGTTTTTGCAACAGTGCTAAAAAATAAGTTGTAAAGCAAAGCGCGGCACAATACGATGTAACAAAATAAAAATGGAAAATAGTTACTATAGATTACCATTCCATGTGTTTTCATTATTTTCAGTCTTGCAAAGGAATTCTTCCATAATGGAAGAGCCACTCTTGTCAGTATGGTCATAAAAGAGCTTGCAGTCTCCATCCATTGCCGATCTTCGCTTTACTGTGATAGTTAAAGTTAAATATGAAAAGCAACAAATGCATAAAGGGTTTTGCAACAGTGTTAAAAAAATAAGGTGTTAGACAAAGAGAAGCACAATAAGATGTAACAAAATAAACATGGAAGAGTTACTATATCTTACCATTCCATATGCTGTCATTATTTTCAGTCTCGCGGAAGAATTCTTCACCAAAGGAAGAGCCATTTTTTCCAGTATAGTCATAAAAATGCTCGCAGTTTCCATCAATTGCTGAACCTTGCTTTACTTTGTAAGATGGAAAGTTAGAATAATTGACAGGTGAAACCCTGATATCTTGCATCATTGCATCCTATAAGTAGGCCACATTGCATAGTTCAATATAGCTACCCAATGCAAGACACTCAATTTGATTTAGGAAGGCGGAATATAATGCAGACTACTGCAATTCTACCAATTAGAGAAACAAGAGGTCTAACTATGATGTAATGATAGGACAAGAAGTAGCAAAGAATAAAAGAATGAGGTACGAGGTGAACTTTGAGCAACCTTGTGCTGTAAGCTCTAGCGCAACTGGGTGCAGGAAAGAAATTAAATTTTTGTTCAATGATGATAATAAACTTATGTAAACTATCAAAATTTCTCACACCTCTATTCCTAATGGCTTGTTTATTTTTAAACTTGTCCTATATAGTTTATTTTTTAAAAGGTTAACTATGTAAAGTAAATAAATCTGGTTCTTCAAAAGCAAATTCTCCCTTTGTACTACGCAATGTTGTATTGTATATACATTTTGTATCATAAACTGATGATTAAGGACTAACTTTTGGCTCAACCTGTATCAGTACCCAAAATTATTTCAAGCATATGAGGAGCTTAAAAACCCTGCTCTATCATTGAGAACACAGAGAGAGAACAGAAATCAGTTCTTCAGTTTATTAACTAAATTGCAGAGCTTATAAAAACTGTTTAAAGTAACAGACTTATTTATAGAGCTTTGTTAGCTAGGAGAAATCTAACTAACTGATAGCTGTGTCAGTCAGTCAGTTAAAGGGGAATGTATCTAGTGAGGGAATGACTACTAAAGCTACTGTAGGCTACATACGATGTTATACTCTAATAAAGCATAATGGTACACATTACTGTGTCCTGATGGTCAATAGTCACAATTGCATAATTTAATTTTATACCATGAAAGAGGGAACAAATTACTTCAGATAAAACAATTATGACAGCATATTAGTAAAAGAATAATTGTTAATTCTTTTGGCACTACCGACTAGCATATAGCTTCAGATTATGCAGATAAGATTATCCATGAAAATAAAATATAAAGAGATGATTTTGATATTTGCTTCACCACTTCAAGGTCAATGCCACCCAGCACATGGTTAAGATTCTTTGATTTTGTTTTCCTTCCACCCTTCAGTAATGGAGAGTTTCTGTATGGGCTTCTGCAAACCATAAATTCGAAAACATGTTAAAAATTTTATGTCTTTGCTAACAGCCTGTGAATTGCCATTTTCCATCAATGCTACGAACCCTCTTCTGTAATAAAGGACAAAAGGCAGGGTTATGTTTTTTGTTAAAACATTGTCAATCTCGTAGAATTTCAATTTTATATTCAAGAACCACAACTTAGACGTGGATGGTGTTTTATGATTAGAGCTACCTTTCATGAAACTAGGGAGTGATAGTCCTAATCATTCATACTTAGTATATGGCACACTGATCAAAAAACACTAGCTAAAGTTAATACCTCATAGCAAATTAGCAATGAGATATAAGGTTATTTTTATGCATTTTTCAACACTGAAAAGAAGGCAATAAGTACAATCAAGAAGCCTAGTGGTAGCAGAATAACTAGTTGAATGCCAGACAGAATAAGCAGATAATTCTGTCCTTAAAGAGCATTGAAACCAGTTATTAAATACATTAATGACAGGTGGCAAAAGCTCGTTCACCCACTCAAAATTGTGAACCGCCGTATTTTTCCTTCGTCTTGGGTATGTTATGCACCCGTGATTGATGGGAATCTCTAACAAGTTCAATAAAAAATTACTTGCTAAACAATTAAGGGCACTATTGCTCGTAAATATGCCCAATTAGATAATTAAGTAGCAACGGGTCATGTATCCTATAACAAATGTTAAAGGTATGCATATGCTTATTTATCAACCAAAATTTTCATGGGCGTGACTGAGATAATTCGATGATACTGTGATATTTGAAGAAAATTTCTACATTGTTGCACTAGAAATCATGCGATTAATATTAGTTGCATTAGTCACAGACTGGGAACCTTAAAAATGATAATCTTAAGAAAGATGGAGCGAACAAATGATCTATCCAAAAAATTATCATCTTAAGTACCTAGCCCGTTGTAGTGGCGAATGAGCTGGTGTCTCTGTTCCAACTTTACCCAAACCTGGAAGAATTTAGCTAATGTTAACTAGAAAAGAAAATGTTAGAGTAACAGACAATTGGATACACAATATAAATGAAGTTCCACTTTATCTGAATGTTAAATTACATCATTCAGTTATCTAAGAAACAACGCCTGTAAGAACAGATATGCATTGAAGATATAAATTTCAAAACCCACAATTAAATTGAGCGATAAAGGCAAGCACAGAATGTTTTAAGATATTGAGTTCCTGAAGAAGGAACCTATACTAAGACTTTTGGCTTCATTGCTACATTTGAAAATCACAAATTTATTCTTCGTCATCAACTATTTATTTTCCATCATAATAAATCATGTTCACAGTTGAAGAGACCATGTTCCACTGCTTTCCGCCAAATTTGAAATGAAAATATCCATACATGTTATTGATGGATATATAATAATAATCACTGTGATCCGACGAATAGTACAAGATGTAACGGGAGGGGATACAATATGAATAAAAAGCATGATATACCTTCAAGTGAAAAAGAAACGTGTTCTTCACAGGTCGGAGATTTTTCCTCGGTGGGATTAGGCTCATCACCACAAAGCAAATCAATGACAGATAATTCTGAGTCTAAGAACAAAGGCAAACCAATAGGCGAGAGTAAGAAAGTTTGGAGGATGAAGGGTAATGTCATAAAATAAAGTTAGATGTTAAATAAATTCAAGTATTATGAGCTCGAAACCAAAAATGCTGAGATAATCTAAATTTACTCCGTGGCAAGAAATGCAGTACCAACATCCTTTTGTTCAGTATCTGTAATATGCTACTTACATTGATCAGTTACTGGCTTCCAACGGCTTGATGGTCCATTAAAAGCAATATACTGTTGATCAGAAGCACTTACTGAAACCCTGTAAAGAGATAAAAACATCAATACTTTGAATTGTGAAAAATAAGTGCATATAAAGTAAAACAAATACGTGATAGTTGAAGGCTAGCATAAAAATAACCAAGCCAAACTATTTAGAATGAATCCCCTATTATTTTTTGTCCCATTCACCCAACTCCCAATAAGAGAGGAAATAAAGAGTTGTGAAAACTGTGAAAGGAAATAAGGGGGTGCGAGAACCATGGCAAACCAATTAATGATTCGTTTTGGTTTCAAATTCTATCAGTTGGTTTATTTTCAAACTAACTTTGATAAGTCAGGTTCAGACTCCATGTTTCTGAAAATCTCTGAGCCACAAACTGAACCAATGCGATTAATGAAGAATAAAATTTTGAACCACACCAATTAAAGAGAAGGCATAGTGCAGTCATCAGAAGCATGCAAGCAACCAGTGAACACATGTTATGTTTGATATATGCTCCTAGATCCATTGATAACACCTTCTACCTGTTTGCTAGCCATGGATATCTAACTAAGTGGAACAATAAGTTAGAAGAAACAAGTGGAATAATGTGTACAAGTAAGCAACGCAGTCATTCTCCAACCTCGCAAAGAGCCGTATAAATTAGAAGGTTCAATAACAATAACATGTAAAAATATTCACTCACTTCTTTGGTGATGTTTCAATCTGGCAGCATAATGGCGCTTCTGCCTCTGCATATATTCACCATTCATCATGTTACTTCTTTTAATTCCAAAAAGTTGCATTTAAATGAAACCATTCTTCAGACTTGACAGATTATACTGTCAGGAAAATGTACTATAGCTCATACTTTTTTCTTCAAATCCACAAGAATTTACAGTAGTCTCCACTTTGGTAAACATTCTTGGCTGATTTGTCGAGACACTGCCTGGCCTGGCAGAACTGACGTCTCCATCATCCCTCCCTTCCATTATTGTAGAATTAATATCAGGGAAAGAAAAGTAATAATTTTAGTAAACTGGACATAAAGAAGAGCAGCAGACAAGAAACACAGCCATCAAAACAAATGAAAGAAAAAGCAGCAGTATTAGCCACATTAATTTGGCAAGCAATCCTAAATCCTAATAAATCCTTTTCCACACCATATCACATGGCTGCCCCTCAGGAAGTCTATCAGATCCTGAATTTTTGAGCCTAATGACATATTTACTAAAATTAGCATCCAATTTTAAATATGGTGGAATCACTCCCATTCTAGTTAATTAGTAAAAGATTGATAACTACTTAATTGATTAACATATGGTACCAAAAAAAGTAGAATTTTTAAACTGACATGCAAATCTCACTTTTCAAGAGTAAGACAGCCGTAACAAAACTACTATGCAAAATGAATGTTAGATGCTTACTCTTCTTCTGGCATAAATAGTTGCATTCCTGAGCATTTTTTGACAAGTTTAGCAAATTAATAATGTCCAGAGACCGATGTTGTTTGAGGCTTTGTCCATTTATGCCTGACCTTTCATCATGGTTATCCGACCCCACCATGTCCATATTTTGTTGTTGACGCTTTCTTTGTTCAAAGTATTGCTTCTGCCTGGGTGGAAATAAAGGTTTCATCACAAAGCCAGCACATAACCGCTAAATCTCGGCAGAATCACTCCTCCCAGTCTCAAAACTAAATTCGACTGCTATAACTATGATAAACATCTATGCCTTACCTCTTCTGTGTAGACTTCCTTGACTGAAATTTCCCATCTCATCACAAGTGATATCATGCACCAAATAGGTAGAATAGTTGGATATCAGAGGAAAAAAGAAACATCAATTCAGTTTCTCGATTCAAACAAGTTTCAAACCAAAATTTCGGCTAGCAAACCGTAGAAAATCACATTTCGAATTTGTGCAATGGCAACTAGTTTTTTTTATGAGGATAATTGGTACGCACCGAGATATAATTTTCTTTTACACCGTCCATCAGAAATCATGATATGTTTTTTTTTTGACAACAAAAATCATGATATGTTGACTTTCAAAATAAATAGAATAAAATTCAAACATTTCTTCGATTGACGGTGTAAAAAATGTTGCACCCACAGCGCATACTAATTAAATCCTTTTATTTTAATTTTTTTTAGAAAACTCGTGATTTCCATGATCGCATAATCACTCTCCAGAGTATGTTATCTTCTGAATCAATGAAAACATGTACACTGCCTTACATGCCATTTGTCAATGCAAATTTTTTTGCATGTCCTATAGAACACTGTTATTTCTCCAAATAGCATTCAGATTTTGATTTTATCTAATAATGCAGGATATTTCATTTGGATTAAAACCATGTTACAGTATGAACCAAACATCATTCAAATTTCTGCTAAAAAAAGAAGATAAAGTAAACTCACGGTAGCGACTTTCCGCCTGGATCCTCCCATCCATTGCAACATCGTGAAGAATGTGAACCAAAACCTAACGTGCAACAAATGAAAACCGCAATGTTCAAACAAATGCATTTTGAAATTCGACTGGAAAATATCATGATTCGAGAAACAATCGGCAGTTACAGAGGATTGATGAATAAGACCTGTAATGGCGAATCGAGATTTCGGAGCGTAGTGAAGAGATGACGAACGTTGAAAGGTAGTTGGTTAGCTGAAGGAGCCGCTGCTTCGGTGAAAACGGAAATTTTCAACTTAACTGGCACCGCGGGAAGAGACTGAACCAAGTAGGAAGGATTTCATAATCAGTTAATAGCCTAAAATTTTCAAAAAGTTTAATTTAGTATCTGATTTTTCCAATATTTTTGTCAAAAAAATAAATTTGATTTTTCCAATATTCCTATTTAGTCCATTCATCAACCACTATCGGTTAACAATGTCGACGGAACTGACGTGTCAGGTTAGTTTGCAAAACTTAGGGACCAAATTTAGAAAAGTCGATCCATGTTAGTGTGCCACCTGTCACGTAAATGTTAGAGACTAAATTGATGCATTATATTTTTTCTGAAATGGGCTACAACATATATTTTTTCCTCCATTTCTTCATCTTTGTACTCTTTGTTCACACATTTCTTGTCTTCCAAAGCTCCCTCTTTGCCTATGTTGTGTCTCTAATTTTTGTTGTAAATTTGTAGGGGTTTCATTTTGGGGGGAAGTTTACAACTTAACTATCTTTTAATAAAATGTAGCTATTTTTTGTGGTGTGATGAAGCTCATGCTGTATTTTGTTACCCGTGATATTGGTGATCATGAAAGTTGGAAAGTAGAAGATAGAAAATTTAATGATCGAACAAATGAAGAATGAAGGATTGCGGGTTTTTACCTTGTCACTTGTTGTATTCTAATATGATTCTGGCATTGTTATCTGATAATTGGTTATTTTTGCGGGAATCAAATTTATATGGATTTAATTTATATACACAATAGTTGTATAAGGATTTTACACTATCTACGGATTACATGTTGACACATCATTAAAAACAAATTAGTTAATTGGTAACCAGCCATTTTGTGAAGTGTGATTGGTTGTGATCGTAAAAGTTTATACACAATATGTTTTTTTTCCTAGGGATTTGTGAAATAAAAATAATATTGGAAAATTGACATTATAAATCCTTCACCAATTAAGAAAACAGAGTCCCTGAGAAAAAAAAAGAAAATACAGGGTTCTTGAGTAAAGTATTCGAAAGAAGAGAATAATAGATAGAAGGATAAAGATCAGAATTTACTCATCAATATGCCCCATGAATATCCTTCTTTTCCATAATACGGATAATATAATACAATTAACTTTTGTCTTCATAGCTTAGTTACGACATCCCGTGTCAAACTTGATTTCTATCAAAATACTCCAAACATATCTGAATTTGTTCCTTTCACATTTTGTAGTGTCTCTAATTCCTCAAAAGAAGCATTAAAATATTGTAGACTATAGACGTCGATCACTGCAATCAAATTCAAAAGATAAAGCTAAACAAAGATCACAACAAAGAAAATACATGTCAAGTCCAACATGAGCAACAACGTCTCATTATTTGTCAAACAAGAAATGCACAACTATAAATACCCCAAACCCACAAAGACATTAATCATCTAAACAATATCATAGTCGAAGTCTCTCATACTACAAAAATTAATCTAAGCAATGGCAGAGAGCAGCGTAATTTTGTTGGATTTCTGGCCAAGTTCTTATGGAATGAGGGTGAAAATTGCTTTAATAGAGAAGGGGGTATCCTACGAGTGCAGACAAGAAGACTTTCAAGCTAAAAGTTCTCTGCTTTTAGAAATGAACCCGGTTTACAAAATGATCCCAGTTTTGATTCATAATGGAAGACCCATATGTGAATCACTCAATATTGTTGAGTATATTGATGAGACTTGGAATCACAAACCTTCTCTTCTGCCTAATGACCCTTACAAGCGTTCACAAGCTAGGTTTTGGGGTGATTACATTGACAAAAATGTAAGTTAATGATATACTAGCTATTTAGCAATTTCCTATGTTAATTTTGTTCAAGCATATGATTTGACTAAAGTAACATAGACATTATTATCAACCTTTTTAAATTTTAAGAAGAGCTGATTTATGAACAATTAAGATAAGGAAATAGTGGTTTAATTTGTTGGATTCTACTTTGATAAATGTAGGTATACAGCATTGGAAAGAAGGTATGGACAGGAAAGGGTGAAGTACAAGAAGAGGGCAAGAAGCAATTCATAGAATGCTTGAAGACTTTAGAAAGAGAGCTTGGGGAGAAGCCATATTTTGGTGGGGATGAATTTGGGTATGTGGATGTGGCTCTTGTTCCCTTCACTAGCTGGTTTTACGTTTATGAGACATTCGGGAAACTAAACATAGAAAAAGAGTGTCCTAAGCTTGTGGCTTGGGCTAAGAGGTGCATGGAAAAAGAGAGTGTGGCTCAGTCACTCCCTCACCCTCACAAAATCTATGATTTTGCCCTGCAATATAAACAGAGAAATGGACTTGAATAGAGATTGTGGGAGATTGTATGTGAACTTGAGAAAAGTCTATTATGTCATTGTGGAGAAATAAAAAGCACACGTGCTAGATGTCTTTGGAGTTTTTACTCCTGGAATGATCCTCGTGTAATTCATTTTTTGGGCTTTCGCTTTGTATTAATCTAAAAATAATAATAAAGCACAAGATTGAAGTAATATATATTTTATGATACGAACTAAATTTGAATATGTTTCGGTGTAAAAAAATAATTCTACTTTGTCATCTAATAATACTAGTAGATACTTGTGCATACGCACGGGTCCTGTCGTGTTCTTTTTATAAATGAACTTAGACAGAATTTAAATAGTCTGAACATTACCCCGTGAAAATAAAGACAAATTTAAAGTAGATAAAAAATGAGTCTCAAATAAAAAATAGATAAATATTCAAATCTAAAAATGTAAAAGTATCATTTAAAAACAATTTGTGCATTTATCCCGTATTTTTTTATATATCAGTGTAGTGTTTTATATATATATATATATATATATATATATATATATATATCAGTGTTGTCCCGTGTTTTTTTATATATCAGTGCAGCTATCCCGTGTTTTTATATATATCATTGCAGTTATGCCGTATTTTTTTATATATCAGTGCGGTTATCCAGTGTTTTTTATATTTCAGTGCAGTTATCTCATAGTTTCAATTGATTATTTTAGTTGATTAATAGATTATAGTAGATAGTAAAAGATAAATAGTAGATTATCAATAAGAAATATTTATCCCGTGTTTTTTTATACATCAGTGACAATTATTTGTCTTTTTTAGGTATAAGTGACAAATATTTGTCACCTGTGTTTTAAATATTAATCAGTAGTTTAAATAGTCATTAAGTTTTCTTGTTTTTTTAGATAGTAGGTTTATAGTAGTCTTCAAAAATTATAATTATCAATCGCAAATATTAATCCCGTGTTTTTTTATATATCATTGCAGTTATCCTGTGTTTTTTATATATCAGTGCAATTATCTCGTAGTTTCAATTGATTATTTTAGTTGATTAGTATATTATAGTAGATAGTAAAAAATCGATAATTATCAATAAGAAATATTTGTTTTAAATATTACTCAGTAGTTTAAATAGTCATTAAGTCTTCTTGTATTTTAGATAGTATGTTTGTAGTAGTCTTCAAAAAAATTAATTATCAATGACAAATATTAATCCCGTGTTTTTTATATATTAGTGTAGTGGTCTTCAAAAATTTTAATTATCAATGACAAATGTTAATCCCTAAAGTGAAGTGATAAGAGAAAGAGAAGAATTGTTTATGGGAAAAATAGAAGAGAGAGAGAGAGAGAGAAGAGAGAGAGAGAGAGAGGGGGGGGGGGAGAAAGAAGATAGAAAGATGATATATGAGATATAAAGAAAAAGAAGTGAACTAAAATGATTATATCGGGTACGTGTTACGTTTCTCCGAAAGAAATTAAAAGTAATGAAAATAGTTTCTTTATAATGGCAAAAAAATAGCAATTGATAAAATAGAGATTTCAGTAATGAGAATAGGTGTGGATTCATTAAATACAGTGTACAATGACTAGTTAGAAATCAGAAGATGTTGTAATGACACGTTCGTATGATAATCGTAAAGATGTTTATGAAGTCATAATACAAAAATAGTTTTATCAATAATGTGTAATTGTTTCCCGTCGAGACTCAAAAGTAAAATATTTGTATGTTGACTTTCGCCATCGAGAATCAAAAGTATGGAAATTTAACAACAACATCTAATGTTTCTACGTTGGAACTCAAAGACAAAATATAAAAAGAATTTATAAATTAAGAGAGTCGATAAAATTATACAATAATAAAAAATTTAGAGGTATCAAAAATTATAAAATAAGAGATCAAATTATAACGGTAACAACTGATATTTTCCCGTTAGAATTGCTTAACAACAATGAATTTGTAACAACAATAGAACATATTCATTTATACCAAACAAATATATTATAAAGATAAAATATAAAAGATAATTATAGTGGTAACAAAAATTATAAAAGAAGAAAGTTTTGAGTGAGAGTCAATAAAATAATATAGTAATAAAAAATCTAGCGGATACAAAAATCATAAAATAAGAGATAAAATAAAAGATCCAATTATAGCAGTAACAAATGATATTTTCCTGTTGGAATTGCATAACAAATGATATTTTCCCGTTGGAAATGCATAACAACAAGGATATTCATTTACATTTTTATCTCAATTATTTGAAGTGTCAGTTTTTCTAAATGACTTTATTGGTAATTTTAGTAGAGTAGTGGTTGTATAAATTTATATTAGATTAGAAAACTTTGAAATTTAGTTAAAAAAACTAAAGTGATGTATTAAGAGAAAGAGAAGAATTGTTTATGAGGAAAATAGAAGAGAGAGAAGAAAAGAGATAGAAAGATGATATATGGGATATAAAGAAAAAAAGTGAAGTAAAAGTCAATATTTTGTGAAAGATAATAGTAAAGTAAAAGAAAAAAGTAAAAAAAAGAGTGTAAGAGAACAGTGAAAAGGAAGAAAGAGAGTGTAAGAAAAAGAGAAGAAAAATGAAGAAAGAGAGTGTAAGAAGAAAAAAAAAGTGTAATGACATTTTTGCTCTTAAATTATATATGTGTCTTGTTAATAAGATATCCAAATTGGTAATTTCATAAGAGGTTTGTTTGTATAAATAGATAAATAGATAAATAGATAAATAGATATTAGATAGATTAGATACTATCGGATCTATTTAGGGGTGAAAATGGGTATACAATTTAGTTCAATTAAATTTTGTTCAAGTATTGTTATGGTAATAAGTAAAAGGTCTTAATGATATTTACACCCCCTGCAAGGCCCAATAACCAACCAGCCCGTATCCAGAAAATCTGACTCAATCAATCAACGGTTCAGATACCTCTGCAAGATCTAACGAGTCAGGATCGTCAGAACAAACATCACTCAAACTCTATAAATACCACATTCAATGCTCATAAATGGAGGCATTTTTCTAAAACTAAACATTGATTCACTCAAACACTGACATGAGCATCGGAGTATTCTTGCAGGTACGACATCGCCCCCTCAAGATCGAACAATGTTGATCAAGGACGACATCTACCAACTACTTCGGATTGTTCACCAAGATTGGAAGTACGGTACAGAACATTGGCGACCACAGTGGGAGGATCTGTACTCACGTTCCTCTCCCATTACCTTGATCCACAAATGGCGCCCAAACTCCGTTTAAGACCGGCCAGTCTTGTGATCGGGCCCGGGGTAGGACTGGTTATACCCGAGCTCGAACCTCAACAAACCCCCGAGGGCTATATTCAAGACCTTACAAATTCCACCCAAGCTCGGGCATAATTCCCCAATCCGAACCTCGCCCGTTCCCATACAAGCTCATACAGGAATAGTTTACCACCTCCCCCTCCATTGCTTCCAGCTCTGACTGATGCTGTTCAACAGCTCGTCCAGCTGCTGGCTCGACAAGAGGTCGTAAACCAAGAAAGAAGCCACCGCTTCACCGACCTTGAGGTCGAGGTAGCAAATCTCCGGGCACGGGACGTTCCGGACCAGGAATCACCCGGACTGGGCACCCCTGAAAAGAGAACCTCGGTTCGAAGGAGACATCGATCTCCACCCAGGAGAAGGCACTATCATCATTCTCCTCCTCGCCGACAACGAGGGAATGGTTCCCGTTCTCCTCCGGCTCGACAATATGACGATCTTGATGAATTGGATAACTCCCCCCAACCTCGCTCATTTTTAGCCTCTTCATCGCCAAGACGACGTTCCAGAAGTCGAGAGGATAACCCTAAGGAGGAACAATCTCGACACTACGTTTATCCCGATCCCCATCACCAGCGTCAGCCACGACCTCAGGCGCTGCTTATAACCGAGCGAAAGGGCCCATTTACTGCAACAATCGATAGCTACCGAGTTCCGAGGTACCTCGAAAAACCGCCTGGAGGTCTGAAAACGTATGATGGAACGGGCGATCCAGACAGGCACCTCGATCAATTCGACACAACTATGCAATACCGGAACGTACCCATGGAGATGAAATGTCAAATCTTCCCATTAACTCTAGACAAAGTAGCATAGGAATGGTTTCGGGCTTTAAGGGCGAACACCATATCCTCTTGGGACCAATTGGCAAAACTCTTTTCAGTTCACTTTGCCCATTCCAAAAGTAAACCAAAGAACAAAGAGGTATTGATGTCTGTTGTTCAAAAGGAGGACGGGCCTCTCAGAGAATACATAGAGAGGTTCAACAACGAAGCTTTTCAAGTTCGAGAACTAGACGACGCTTTCCGCGTTTTCTTCATGGCGCAGGGCCTACTCCCCGGAAGCCCTTTCAAATAACATGTCAACACTTGGGAACCTAATACCTTGCAGGATTTCCTCCAACTATCCCAATGTTTCATCAACAAGGAGGAAAGCACCAAGATCGGAAATCCGTCACCACAGGCCGGACCATCAAAACCCCGCAACGGAAGAGATAACCAAGGAAACGATAACCGAGGTAACAGGGATCCCCGACCTCGGAATCGTCACCAAGTATACATTGAACTCAACGTCTCCAACGCCCAACTATATGGGGAATGTTGGAATGTCGAGTTCAAAGACGTTAAAGCCCCCAAACCTCTACCTCCCCGATCTGGACAACGATCCAGCAAGTACTGCAGGTATCATAGAAGCAATGGTCATGACACGAACCACTGCAATGCTTTGAAAGACGACACTGAAGACTTGATCAAACAGGGAAAATTGTCCGGTTATGTGAAAAAGCCAGGAGCAAATACCGGCGAGGTTAAAGACGAGAGGAACGAGGAGCCAAGAAGAAGGGGTAAGCCAAAGGTCGATTCCGACGATGAAGATCATGATACTAGAACATCGAAAGGTCACTCAGTGATGATGATGATCGCAGGAGGTTTCGAGCATGAGGAGTCCGGGAAAACAATGAAGCGAAAGTGGAAAGAATTGTTAAGTGGGGCCTTAACCTCAGCTGCACCAACCACGACAAACCGACCTCCACTATCTTTTGGTGATGAAGATTTTATGGATGGGAAACCCAACAAGCACGTACCCCTCATAATCTCGGCAGTCATTGCCAACAAAGAAGTGAGAAGAATCTTGGTGGACCAAGGGAGCTCATCTGACATCATCTTTGTCGATCTCCTTGACAGAATGGGGATCGACAGAGAGGAGCTCACTCCATACAGAGGAACGGCCCTATCCGGATTTAACGGATCCCGGACAAAACCACTAGGCCATTTGGAATTGATGGTTTCCTACGGAGCTGAGCCAATGATGACAACCATCAAAACCAAGTTCCTTATCCTACCTTGCGAGTCCATCTACAACGTTATCATTGGAAGACCGACTTTAGGTAGGCTCGGAGCGGTGACGTCCACCACGCACATAAAAATGAAATTCCACTCTCTCTGCAATAAAGTTATCACTTTAAACTCCGAACTGGAATCTGCTTCCAGATGCTTCTTCTTATGGACCAAGACCGAGCAGAAAACTTTGGAGCAGGAAGGGGTTCCCCCTCCCGAAAATACTACTCCCAAAAGAAGTAAAGCTCAACCTACCGAGGTAAACGCAACGGACATAGATGAAAGGTACGATCCTGAGAGTACGGATGATGAAGATGATGACGGGCTAACAAAAGAGGTCAAGCGAAAAATGAAAAGGCCCCAACCTGATGGGGAGTTCATCGAGGTACAGCTCGGCGAAGATCCCTCCAGAACCATCAAGATCGGAGCCGATCTATCAGAAGAGGTTAAAGTTAATTTAACCCAATGCCTCAAAGACCATGCAGACATCTTCGCCTGGTCGGCAGAGGACATGCCCGAGATTCCTTCTGAAGTCGCTTGCCACCAGCTCGCAGTTAACCCAGGAGCCAAGTGGGTCCCCCAATGAAAACGGGCTCAGAGTAGCGATCTCTTAAAAGCAAACTTCATTTCTGAAGTCAAATACACAACCTGGTTATCAAATCCGGTGTAGGTTAAGAAGAACAACGGAAAATGGCGCATGTGCGTAGATTACACCGATCTTAATAAAGCCTACCCAAAAGACGCTTTCCCTGTCCCCAGCATAAACCGACTCGTAGACAACGCTCCAGGCTTTCGATTGTTATCATTCATGAATGCATATTCCGGGTATAACCAGATTGCCATGTTCCCCCCTGACCAAGAAAAAACCGCTTTCATGACCGACCAAGGTAACTTCGCCTACCGTGTCATGCCTTTTGGTTTGAAAAACGCCGGAGCTACGTACCAAAGGAAGATGAACAAAGTCCTCCAAAAACAAATCGGCAAGAGTGTTGAAGTCTACCTCGACGACATGATCGCCAAGAGTGAAGACGATGACAAGCACGTCAACAGCCTTAGAGTGATCTTCTCCGAAGTCCGGGAAAATAATATGAGATTAAATCCAGAGAAATGTACTTTTGGAGTTCGAACTGGGAAATTTTTAGGTTTCTACTTAACAGAAAGGGGAATCGAAGTAAATCCCGACAAATGTCGATCCGTAACAGAAATGCGAACTCCAACAACCAAAAAGGAAGTCCAGAAACTTAACGGCATGATCGCCGCCTTATCTCGTTTCATATCAAATGCGGCGTTCAAATCCCTTCCCGTGTTCAAGCTGCTTAAAAAAGAGGAAGAGGATTTCAACTGGACCACCGAGCAAGATGAGGCCTTAAACCAGCTCAAAAAGGTCCTCTCCGAACCTCCGATCTTGACTAGACCAAGCAAAGGTGAAACTTTATACTTATATCTAGCTATCTCAGAGGAAGCCTTAGGGGCCGTTCTTGTGCGGGAGTTAAAAACCGGACAAAGCCCAGTTTACTTTGCAAGCAAAGCTCTACACGGACCGGAGAGTCGCTATCAGAAGGTCAAAAAGATCGCTTTGGCTCTCATCATCGCAGCTCGGCGTTTTCGACCTTACTTCGTTGCTCACCAGGTGGTCGTACAGACTAATTACCCCATCAGGCAAATCATGCATAGACCCGATCTCGCGGTAGAATGATCAAGTGGGCGGTAGAACTATCAGAGTTTGGAATCAAGTACGAAGCCCGAACGGCTATGAAAGCACAAGTTCTGGCGGACTTCGTGGCCGAAATGACAGCATCGAACATCGAAAATGATACCTGGATCCTACATGTCGATGGATCCTCCAACCCGAAGGGAAGTGGCGCTGGTATCATGTTAGAAAGCCCGAACGACATCATCATCGAAGTTTCTTTAACTTTCAGTTTTTCGACCTCGAACAACCAAGCAGAATACGAGGCTTGCATCGCTGGTCTACGCTTGGCAGTCGACCTCCGGGTCCCTCGGGTAAAACTGTACACTGATTCTCTGTTGGTAGTCTCCCAAATCGGCAACCAATACGATACCAAAGAGCCGATCTTAAAGAAATACCTGCTTCGAGTACGGGCATTATTAGCTCAAATTGAAACATCAGAAGTAAAACATGTGCCGAGGGCGGAGAACCAAAGAGCTGATATCCTCACCAAGCTCGCAAGCACGAAAGCTCCTGGAAATCACATAACGTTTATCCAAGAAATCCTCCACAAATCCAGTGTATCCCCTGACCCTGAATTTGCCTCGACCATTTGCATAATTGAAGAAGCTCACAGTTGGATCGTCCCGATCTTAGAATACATCATTGCAGGAGTGGAACCCCCAGACGCAAACAACACTAAACTCGTCAGGAGGAAGGCTTCTGCTTATTCAGTCATTGATGGAGCGTTGTACAAAAGAAGTCTCTCCTCCCCGTTGTTGAATGCATCGAGGGAGAAGAAGTAGCTTATGTCCTAGCAGAAATTCATGAGGGAATCTGCGGTCAACACCTCGGAGCTCGTTCTTTAGCTCGAAAGGCTCTCCGCACCGGATATTACTGGCCGACCATGGCGGTTGATGCTAGTGCTTATGTAAAAAAATGCAAAAAATGTCAAATTCACGCCAACATCCACATTGCTCCTCCAACCGATCTAACAAGCCTGTCCTCCACATGGCCATTTGCATGGTGGAGGATAGACCTCCTGGGGCCATTCTCGACAGCTTCTGGCCAGATCAAATACTTAATCGTCGCAGTCGATTACTTCAGCAAATGGATAGAAGCAGAACCCCTGGCTACCATCACTGCAAGAAACTGCATCAAATTTTTTAGGAAAAACATCATGAGCAAGTTCGGGATCCCCGAGGTAGTAATAACGGACAATGGGACTCAATTTACTGACAAGGGTTTCAGAAAGCTGATGTCCGACCTAAAAATCAAGCACCGCTTCACATCAGTTGAACACCCTCAAACCAACGGACAAGTAGAAGCGGCGAACAAAATAATACTAAACGGCCTAAGGCGACGTCTAGACGACGCAAAAGGAAACTGGGTAGAAGAGCTACCTTATCTCCTCTGGGGATATAGGACCACCCAACAAAGCTCCACAGGAGAGACGCCGTTCCGGCTCTCTTACGGCAGCGAGGCGGTCATTCCCGTCGAGATTGGTGAACTCAGCTGGAGAACGGCAAACCCCAAAACTCAAAACGAAAATAGTCAAGCCTTAAGAGAGGAGCTCGATGTCATCGATGAAATTCGGGGTCGAGCCTCACTCCGAGAAGCAATCGTCAAACAAGGAGTAACGACCAGGTACAATGCTAAAGTCGTTCCCAGAGATTTCGAGCTAGGCGATCTGGTTCTTCGAAGGGCTGATGTTGGTCTTAAAAATGCTTCCCAAGGAAAGCTCGCACCAAATTGGGAAGGACCTTACCGTGTTATATCTAAAACCGGTAAAGGTGCTTTTGAACTGGAGACCCTCTAAGGAAAAAAGATTCAAAGGACTTGGAATGCAACGAAACTGAAGAGTTATTACATTTAAGGGCGGAAATTGTATCAGTCTCTCCAAAAAGGACACCAAATAGGGTTGCTCCTATCATTGTAAATCGAGTTCCTAATTTAAATGATAAATCAACAAACTTTCCGACATTCCACACATTCTTGATTTCATCAAACAGTAATGTACGAATCAAATTTACAACTTCGGAAGAGACTCGAACCTCGAGCCCCTCAGGTACGATCTTGGGATCTTCCCAAACGACCAACCATGGTCACAACCCTTTGCTACCAGTTAAATCCGAGCCGAGTCTTGGTAAACTGTTTCAAAGGGACCGGGTCTTCTAGGGTCGAAATATCCTCAGAACGACCATTGGCCACAGCTGCCAATACCCCTATAGGGCGAGTTAAATCTGGGCCGAGTCCTGGTAAACTGCTATATAGGCCAACGTTTATGACCACCTCGAGTCCCTCAGGTGCGAAACAATCTCTAAAAAACGACGTATATGGCCACAACTGCCAATACCCCTATAGGGCGAGTTAAATCTGGGCCGAGTCCTGGTAAACGGCTCTATAGGCCAACGTTTATGACCACCTCGAGTCCCTCAGGTGCGAAACGATCTCTAAAAAACGACGTATATGACTTGCAGAATTAAAAAAGCATTCATAAAGCTCGTAATGAGATCCAAAATCAAGATCGATTAAAATATTTTCGATTACAAGCATCTCGGATATGGCCGAGCCCTCAACATTCCAAATTACATAACGAAGTTCTAAGTCTATGCAAAACTTGATCGGATAAGCATACACCCAGAACTTCTGCAAAAATGAAGATGCTGGAAATCATTAAACATCTGAGGTCGGAAAGACGACGGTCTTCTCCTCCGTCACTGGGTCGACCTTGACAATGCGCCTCCCATCGACCTCGTGATCGGCATGAATGATCGTCGGGTCTAGTGGAAGGGAAGGATGGAGTAAAAGAACCTGCAGAAGGGCACCTTGAAAACCTTCTTTATACATCTCAAGCGCCGCTTCAGCAGCCTCCTTTGCATCCTTCTTGCTTTGTTGAAGGGTAGCTTGAAGATCGGCAATACGGGCTTCGGGGTCGGTGCTAGTTTCCGCCCTCGCTTCCGAGGCTTTCTTCAAGCTATCCTCCAGCTCGGCAATTCATTCTTCCGAGATCCTCACCTTTCTCTTTGCCTCAGCTTCAGACTCCTCTAAAACTTTGAGCTGATCTTCAAGCTGCTTCACGCGAGCTTCGGCAATCTCGGCACGACTCAGAGCAGTTTCCTTCAACGCCGTAAGAGTCTCTTCGCTCTCCTTCAAAGTCCGAAGCTCGGATTTAGCTCGACCCAGCTCATTGGTCCTCGTAGACAATTCCTCCAAAAGTTTAAAACATCTTGACTTCTCGGCATCCAGCAACTCTACAGACATGTCAAGTAAGATATCAAAACAAAAAGGAAAATCATAAACAAATCAACAAAACCGGCAAAATTAACAAAGAACCCACCTTCGGCTCGCTTCTCGTACTTCTTTTTCTCGATCTTGTGAACCTCGGCAAGATTCAGGAAGATCTGGACCGATGCTGCGATGGGATCCTCCCGCCACTGTTCGAAGTTTTGTTCTAAAAACTTCTCGTCCAGAGGGACAGCCTTATATTTATGCTTGGATCTCTTCGCAGTCTTTGCGTTCTTGACCAATCCCGACTCATCGTCGGCGCCAGCTCGTCCCCGTTTTACAGAGGTCCCAACATCGATGCCCTTCCCGACCCGAATTGGTGAATCAACCAAAACCTCTATCCTTTTCCCCCTTTCAGCCTCGGCGCGGACCAGGTCTTTCTGGGTAAGAGTAGTAACCGGTTCGGCAAAGATGGAAACCTCTGCAGCCTCGACAACGGGTCTAGGTTGAGAAGATGTTTGCAACGGTACCCCTTCCTGCTCAACACCGACCGATTGCATCACCAACTTCTTCAAAAACGCGAGCCTCTTTGGTGCCACCGTGTCTGGAAAAACAAGAAAAATACGAGTTATGTAACTTGCAGAAAATTCAAATACACAAAAATCCACTACAGAAAGACAATCTACCTAAAACCCTTTGCACCCGCACCCGCTTCCCGGCCTGGACTAAACGATCCGTAGGGATACCCCGGTATTTATGCTTCGAATACGGAACCCTTTGGGAAATGAAAATCAAAATCACTTTCGTGAGACGATCTTCAGCACTCAAACGATCCTCCCCAACGGCATAGGAATGTGTAGATCGGTTAAAATGATCATGACTCCAACCAATAGGGAACTTAGTGGACACCAAAGTCCGACCATCAGCTATGAACTTCCCTACACAGTCGATGGCCTTATCATTAACCGGTTCGACCCAATAGAAGAGCTGCTTCCAAATTCCCCTCAGTGAGTCCGCATAAGCTCTGAAGATCTTCCCGCCCCGCCTCGAGTGAAAACTGGCATGCTCGCGGCCGGTCTTATCCTCCTCACTATTCCGATTAAGCTCGAATAAATGGAAGAAAAGTTGGGGCGACACCGGTCTCTCCAGATGAATACACATCAACTCGAAGGCTCGGAGGAAAGCCCACGCATTTGGATGTAGCTGGGAGGGTGCTACGTCTAACTCCGCCAGAACGGTCTGTTCAAGAGAAGTAAAGGGAGACTGGATGTTCATATCATTGATCGTCACATGGTACATAGTAAATTTAAGATCTCCTTGTCCAGGAAGCCACGTGCTCTCCATCCTTCATACCTTCAACCCTCCAAATATTTCTCTCAGAACGCCCAGAGATTTTTCGAGACTGACTCTAGGTTATGGCCTGAACAGTACAATGATTCGATCTCCAAAACCTTGACGGAAACCCAATAAAAAAGGCGAACCTCCCGCACCGGTACATCATGAGCTCTAGGACTAGTACTGGAATAACCATCAACTGAAGCATCAGAAGCTCGGCTCGTACTTGGCTGGTCCATGCCATCAGCATCATCCTGATCAGAATCATCTTCGAGCTCTAACCTCGTCCCAAAGTCAGAACCGGAGCTCTCCGATTCAATAGTATTCGAGCTCCCCTGTCATTCCTCCGATTGAACCTCCTCATCAGACTCCGAAGAGAGAGCCACCACATCGATCCGACGGTCTTCCTCCATAGCTTCCACAACATCTGGATCGGGCTCATTAACATCGTCAACCGGAGAAAAACTTTCAACGTCAATATTTTCCTCCTCTTGCTCGCTGGTAGGAGCGGAGGGCGGATGATCTTGCTCATCTGGAGTACCGACCACTGTCTGATTCTCTCGATTTTCAGGAACGTCACCACTGGAGGCCATGATCTTTACAAACTCGTTTCGATATTCGGTTATATCCCTACGGGTTTGTTTGGTCCTCGCCAGATCTGAAACTGCAGAAGTGGGGGACGAAAAGTCAGGATAAAAAATCACAAATGAGTTCGCGAACAAGTCGGAACCCGACCTGACGACCCCCACTCTGAGCGAATAAATAAAAGACTAGGAGGGGTCCAAAACGCAAAAGCAAATGGAAAACAAATTAAAGACTAACCTCGAAATAAAGCAGATGAGATGATCGGATCTGAAAGAAATCTTTTTGTCGACCTACTGTTGAGCTACTATCACCTAGTTCGATTTGCTCGAAGAAAAGCTCGACAACTCAAGACCGGTAATCAGAGCAGAAGGAGTTATGCAGCAACAAAACGAGAGGAGGTGACCCCCTATTTTTAGTGGGCCGAATATCATGGATTGGGCCTGGAAGTCGAATCAACACGTCCAATCAAAATCCAATGGTCTGGCGCTAAAAACAAAACGTCACCATCATTAGCCGCCATCGTAATGCGCGCTGTGTCAGAAACATTTAATGCCTGGCACTGAATCCGAAGCGTTGGTCCCTCTGCGCAAAAGAAAGCTCGGTGCATCTCGAGATCGATTAAATGAATCAAGCTCGACAAAACCCATGACCAACTTAAGCCAACCTTTTTTGAGTCCCTCAAAAAGAAAGCTCGGTACATCTTATGATCGACAACGTAAGGTGACATCAGCTTATCAAGCCAAGATCGCCCCTCAGGCGACCAGACTTGGGGGCCACTGTTATGGTAATAAGTAAAAGGTCTTAATGATATTTACACCCCCTGCAAGGCCCAATAACCAACCGGCCTGTATCCAGAAAATCTGGCCAATCAATCAACAGTTCAGATACCTCTGCAAGATCTAACGAGTCAGGATCGTCAGAACAAACATCACTCAAACTCTATAAATACCACATTCAATGCTCATAAATGGATGCATTTTTCTAAAACTAAACATTGATTCACTCAAACACTGACTTGAGCGTCGAAGTATTCTTGCAGGTACGACATCGCCCCCTCAAGATCGAACAATACTGATCAAGGACGACATCTACCAACTACTTCGGATTGTTCACCAAGATCGGAAGTACGGTTCAGAATAAGTATCAAACGTGAGTAAGAAGTCTTATATTGGATGGAAATAGAGATGCTGGGCAATATATAAGTGAAGGGACTCATACACTTAGTGTTCTAAGGTTTTGGATGAAAGAAGTTGTGTCAAATCCACTTATATGTTTGCTATTATTGACCGAATAATGGTATCAGAACCTATGGACTATGGTAAAGCTTATAAGCTCCTTATATCGAAAGTCTACCTAGCAATGTGAAAACTAGGTGTCGTATCTCATTGATGAATGTGAGCCAACAGTGATGCAAGTGTATGTAGATGAAAAAGTTTTCGCTTGAGGGGGAACAATGAACAGACTCACACTTGAGGAGTTTGTTGGAGCAAATGTGAGTAATATATAAGTGAAATGACCCATAAACCCAATGCCTTAAGGTTTTGAGTGAAAGAAGTGGTGTCAAATCCACTTATATATTGTTAAATAATAATTTTATTTTGGATTTTGTATATTATGCTAAGTCATATAATGTGAGGCAAAATAGCTACTTTTTTCCCCATTTGTAACAAAAAAATCACATAATTGTCAATCTTCTCAATAATATGAGCATATTTACGTACATAATTGTCTGACACAATTGAATGACAAAGTAGAAGATAAATAAGTTATGTGCTATTGCCTGATTCTCTAAAAGGTCAAGGACCTTAAGGATGCGGTTGATTTGCATTAGTGTGTGTAACTAGGAGAATTATTTGTCTTGTCTAATGTTTGCATTAGAGGATGATGCTCCAATCCAAAACTGAGAACACCTTTGAGTTTAAAGAGCTGTTACAAAGGATTTTACATTCACCTATATAGTATATATTACAGGCTAAATATCAGTTTTGGTCATTTATCTTTGCTCTTGGTTTCACTTTGGTTATTTATCTTTTTTTTGGTCCCTTTTGGTCCTTTATCTTTCATTTTCTTTTCATTTTGGTCCCTGCCATTAGTATTTTCTAGCGGACGCCACGCTGGCAATTAACTGCTGACGTGGCGTCTTAAGTGTCACGTTTGACGTGTCATTTATTAATTGAGGTGGCAAATAAGTTATTTTTTAATTCTAAATTCAGATTTTTAACTTAAAACAAAACATAATTCTTCAAAAAACAACAACATCTCCTCTGGTTCCGGATCTACTTCTTCAACAACAACAACAATTCTTCAACAAAAAAAACAAATAACATAAGCAACAACAATTTCGTTCCGGATCTACTTCATCTTCAACAATAACAACAATTCTTCAACAACAACATCTCTAGAAAAACCACCAATTCATCAACAACAACATCTCAGATTCATCCAAAAAATAAGAACAAAATGAGAACCAAACTTAATGGAGAAATTAGGTTCCCAAATTTCTCTCCTCTGATTTCGTTCCTTCGTTCCAATTTCAAACTCAGACACAATCGTTCCTTCGTTCCTATTTCTCTCTACAATTTCATTTTTTTCCAAGATTCTCTGCGATTTCAAACCCAGATTTCCATGCATTCATGGGGTTTCTGCAGATTTCGATTCCGTTTTTAGGTTTGGATTTTGATTTTGATTTGGGGATTTCTGTAGCCTTCGATTTCGTTTTTGGTTATGAACTGCATCTTCGTCTTCGCTTTTCTGGGTTTGTGTTTTTTGAGTTTTGAAACGAAAACGATTCATTCGATTCTTCTGGGTTTTGAAACGAAAACGATTATGGGTTTTGAAGAAGGGGAATCTGACGAAGAACAATGTTGTTTTGAGTTTTTTGTTTTGATTCTTCTGGGTTTTACTGTTTGTTGTTCTGGGTTTTGAAGAAGAACAATGTTGTTTTGATTACTGTGAAGAAGAACAATGATGATTTTAGAACAATGTTGTTTTGAGTTTGTTGTTCTGGGTTTTGAAGAAGGGGAATCTGACGAAGGAAGGGGAAAGAATTTTTGATTTTCATGTTTTGATTTTAATTCAAGTTTTAGTAATTTAATGTTTTTAGTTTTATTATATTTTGTTAATTTCATTATTCAGTTTTGATTTAAGTTAAAAATCTGAATTTAGAATTAAAAAATAATTTATTTTCCACCTCAATTAATGAATGACACGTCATACATGACACTTAAGACGCCACGTCAGCAGTTAACTGCCAGTGTGGCATCCGTTAGTAAAAACTAACGGCAGGGACCAAAATGAAACAAAAATGAAAGACAAAGGACCAAAACGGACCAAAAAAAAGATAAAGAACCAAAGTGAAACCAAGAGCAAAGATAAATGATCAATATTTAGCCTATATTATACTATAGCACCCCTCTCCTCCACTGATGGACGCTTCCTCACCTTCTGCAAGTCATCTTTCTCTCTAATTTCCACCATGTGCTGCCACATTGCTTCACTAAGTTGGCTCTAAACCTTGGTATTTTGATCCCCCGCCGTGAGGGTTGCATCATGGCTAGATCAAGCCAAAATCTCCACATATGAATGCTACGAAACCTTTTCCTCTCCACCTCTCATCATCTATTGTGAGGCCGCCGCCGGAACTACCACCTCGAGACAGAAGACTATCTTTCTAGGGTACAGGCAGTTTCTCAAAGATTGGGAGCTTGTGTTTAGTGCGCTCCATGGTCAAGCCATCTCATGTTTTGGCTTTCTCGCCCTCCACCAAAACCACTAGATGTAGGTAACTTTTCCCATCTAGAGCTTGTTGTTGTTGTGGCTAGAGCTTTTTTTTATTTTAGTTTTTGGATAGGCTAAATTGCTGTTTTGGCCCTTTATCTTTGGGGTTGGTGTCACTTTGGCCCTTTATCTTCTTTTTTTCTCGTTTTAGACCCTCATGTTTTTTTTGTGTGTCATTTTGGTCCCTGCCGTTAGTTTTTTCTAACGGACGCCACGCTGGCAGTTAACTGCTGACGTGGCGTCTTATATGTCAGGGTTGACTTAGACCTGATTTGGTGATGTAGGTAACTTTTCCCATCTAGAGCTTGTTGTTGTTGTGGCTAGAGCTTTTTTTTATTTTAGTTTTTGGATAGGCTAAATTGCTGTTTTGGCCCTTTATCTTTGGGGTTGGTGTCACTTTGGCCCTTTATCTTCTTTTTTTCTCGTTTTAGACCCTCATGTTTTTTTTGTGTGTCATTTTGGTCCCTGCCGTTAGTTTTTTCTAACGGACGCCACGCTGACAGTTAACTGCTGACGTGGCGTCTTATATGTCAGGGTTGACTTAGACCTGATTTGGTGATGTGGCACATAAGGGACCAAATTGAAACTTAAAAAGAACATGGGGGGCCAAATTGACACAAACACAAAACATTCATCTTCTTCCTCCAAACACCGCCTCCATCTTCATCTTCTCCGGCGACCCACCACCACCTCCGGTGAGCCTCCGCCACCACCACCAGAAACAGTGACATTGTCTCTCTCTCTCTCTCTCCCCCTCCCCCTCTCTCTCTCCCTTCGTCATTGAAAAACCCAAAAAACCATAAAACGTGAATCTATATTTCCATTTCGTTCTCAATTCTTTATCAGTTTTGTTGAAATCTTTTGCTAACAGTCAGTTACTGCACCAATTTCGAGTCTATTGCAAGTGGTTTGGTGAATTTTGGTTGAGTTTTGAAGGTTTCCCCAATTTGCAAAACCCAAAACGCGTTTTCCTCTGAAAATCATGTTTTTGATTAAGTTCTTCCACTTTTTTGTGAGAATTGGTGATGGATTCTAGTTCCTTGTGAAATTTCGCATGAAATGCACTATTTATTTGCTTGATTTGGTGAAGAATTGAGAATTTTGGTGTTCTTGAGGAGAGAGAGAGAGAGAGAGAGAGAGAGAGAGAGAGAGAGAGAGAGAAGTGATGTCACTTTGTGGCAGAGGCTCATCGGAGGTGGTGGTGGCTCGCCGGAGAAGATGAAGATGGAAGTGGAGTTTGGAGGAAGAAGATGAATGTTTTGTGTTTGTGTCAATTTGGCCCCCCATCTTCTTTTTGAATTTCAATTTGGTCCCTTATGTGCCACATCACCAAATCAGGTCCAAGTCAATCCTGACATTTAAGACGCCACGTCAGCAGTTAACTGCTAGCGTGGCGTCCGTTAGAAAAAACTAACGGCATGGGCCAAAATGACACACAAAAAAAACATGAGGGTCTAAAACGAGAAAAAAAAAAATAAAGGGTCAAAGTGATACCAACCCCAAAAATAAAGGGCTAAAACATCAATTTAGCCTTTTCGATATAGCCATATAGGTGAAGTTTGCTTTTGAGATGCTTGTTTCCCATTTGAGATCAAGCTTTTGGACTTGCAAAGAGCTTTATTTGGCCGATCTCGTGATCTTCATTGCCTACCATATATTGGCTTTCGATCAAGTTAATCAAATACCTAAAGGCTAAGCTAAGATGATGATAATTGATAGTACAATATTGCAATAACAAGATAGGGAGCGTAGCATGGACTTTATTTCAAGATTTCCACAAAGCCAACATTTCTAGTTGAGCAATTTACAGCAAGACATGCACAGAATAATAGTGCACCCGTATGCATAGGCAGGCCAAGCTGACACTTCAACGACATCCCCATTTTGAAACAGTCACAACATTGATAAGATACAGGAATACGCTAAAAGAATAAAGGGATTCATTTATTCTGAAGACTAAAATGATCTTGGCTTTAAGACGATGGTAGAATGTTTCAGTATATGCAAACTAAACTGCCCTCCTTTCTCAGTAGTATCAAGCTTGGACTGTCCTGGAGGAGGCAATAGCTCAAAATTTTGGACCAAACGACCCAAAGTGATACCAAGTATAGGCAATGCAAGAATAATTCCAGGGCAGCTCCTTCTTCCAACACCAAAGGGAAGGTACCTAAAGTCATTCCCATTGGCTTCTACTTTGGACTCTTCCTCCAAGAACCTCTCAGGCCTGAACTGCTCAGGGTTTTTCCAGTGAGCAGGGTTGTTGGCAAGCCACCATGCATTGACCAAGATCTTGCTTTCAGCTGGAATGTCAAAACCACCAAGCTTTGCATCGTGAAGGTTCATGTGTGGAACAAGAAGTGGAATCGCCATTCGAAGGCGGAGTGTTTCCTTGATCACAGCTTGCAGGTAAGGGAGCTTGTGAGTATCTGGCTCTGTCACTTGGTGACCAGGTCCAAGAACTCTGTCAATCTCTTCCCGGACCTTCTTCTGGATCTCTGGGTGGTTCACAAGCTCTGCAATGCCCCATTCAATTGACCACAGAGTTGTCTCTATTGCTGCTCCAAAATAAACATTTTGTACATTAGCAAATTTTTATAACAATAGTATACCACTTCAAAGAAAATAAACTTGTATAAGTTGTAAGCATGAATGATGAATCACATCTATACAGTTTAACCTTTCCAAAAAAAAAAACAATCTAAAAAGTTTAAATTCCTTCATCTTTTTATGCCCCCCACCCACTAATGTAATAGCAAAGTCTATTGAATAAACCAAACAATAATCACCCTCTCACAAGTGGGGTAGGTAACGTCGACCAACTAATTTGCTTACTATCATTGTCGTCACCAACAAGGATTTGCCAAACTCTTAGGCATACAAATACAAATTTTATTATAAATAAAAGTGTATCTCATCATTCCTTATAGAATTCTAAAATTGAGTTGCAGATTTTCTTTCTCACGTAGAATCTTCTTCAGATTGTGAGCTTATCTCAACTTCGAGAAATCGATTTGTAGGGTGACAGGTGCGCATTAACTTTATTACAAACTCTTTTTAAATTTTATCTCTTGTCAATGAAGAATTTGAGTTTCTCACGAAACACTCCCTTCCCTCGTGCGCACACTCTTATTGAGTTTGGTGCACAAATAATATGGTGGATGACCCAATAGATTAAGGACTCTAATAGCATTTTAAATTTTAATGGTAAATTCTACCACAAAAAATGAGAGATCTTCATTCATTATATCTTTGACCTTATTTCTTACCAACCGATTGACTTGGATTTCTCTCAATAAATCAAAATAACGCAAAGTGCTAAAATTCCATACATCCATACATAAATATAACTTGCTCTAATATGTGTTTTTCTGAGTGTTATATCCACGGAGCCAGAGTGTCTTGTGTGCTCTATCACTTTTTTTTTCTTCTTTTTCAAGTGCCATTTATCTAGTTCAAATCCTCTCCAATCACACGAAACACTTATACGATAGGAGAGATAAACATACACATTAGAATAATATTATTTATAAAATAATAATAATAATAATAATAATAATAATTTAAATTGAATGTGTGAGTATCTCTCTCTTATACTGGAGTCATTTATCCTTGTCGTGAATGATAAATTTAAATTTAACCAAACTGAATTGCTTGCAATCTTCCATTCCTTATTTAAGCCAACATTTTTTATTCTTTCCATATAAAAATGCTTAACTTTTTTTATTTGGTTGTAAATTGGTTATTTAAACGGTATAAAAAAGCAAAAAATATGACAGACATATTTGCAAAACAAAAATAATAATAATTACCAGCAACGTTAATATTCTCAACAATGTAAAGAACATTGTCCTCGCTGATCTCGCCCTTCTTCTGGGCATCCAAAATGTGATCGATGGCACACTTGAGTCCTTCATTATCAGTTCTCTTTGTACTTCCAATATTCCTGTCAGTCACAATATTCCCATCAAGCTAATAATAATAACTATTATAACAATAGATTAATCAAACAAAATTAAGAAATTAATTACTTTCTGTCTTCAACGAAATAATCCTTGAAGAGTTGCAACCTGCGTTCCTTAACTTCCTTACAGATCTTCAAATAGCCTCGCAAGAAAGGTCTCAAAATAGGGATAAAATCACCGTAGTTATAATCAAAGCTCTGAGCCAAACGGCTCCTCTCACCGTTTAAAACCTTAAGCTTCTGGAACAAAGGATCATCCTCATTTTCGAACCTTCTATCGAACATAATCCTGTACATATTGTTATACATCAGCATCTGCAACCGTTTCCGTAAAACGATGCCGTTAGTCGCCGACTCAGGGTTCCGCCGCACATCCTCAACGACGCTGGCCGCTTCGTCTTCCCAACCAAAGCGGTACTGCTGCACAACCTTATTAGTGAAGAACGGCACCGTCATGATCCGCCGCATCTTCCGCCAGTGTTCGCCGTAAACAGTGAACACCATGTCTTGTCCTTTTCCGGTGAAAATGTCGAAGACGACGTTGCGCGTTCGGGAGCCGAACTCCACACCTTGTGTGTGGAGCACTTCTTTAGCAAGCTCCGGCGAGGAAACTACCACCAGATTACGCTGTCCCATGCGGAGGAGGAAGATATCGCCGAATTTCTTTGCTAAATCGGTGAGGTTTCGGTGGTTGAGATCATCGCCTACTTGGAGCCAGTTACCGAAGATTGGCACCGGGAGAGGTCCCGGCGGAAGCTTGAAACGCTTGCCACGAAGTTTCGCGACGGCAATGGCGACTACTGCGGTTGCGAAGAGAGCGGTTAGGATCTTCTCTAAGAGGAGGAGATCCATCGTGGAATGTGAAGGATAGAATGGGGAATTAGGGATTTGTGTGTGGTGTGTTGCTGTGGAATGGAATTAGGTATGAAGTGATTTATAGAGTGGAACGGGTGTGGTAGAAAGGGAAATGGAATGGAACAGTTGAAGAAGTTGTTGGGGCATTTTGGTGGTAGTTGAATATAGTGTTGAGTGGGAGATGGAAAAGCGTTATTGTTGACGATGACGGGTAGGCGAAGGGTTGAAACTTGAAAGTAGTGCGTCATTCTATGCGCGCGCGCGCGTGATGTATTGCTGTGGTGGTAGGTAAGCTCGGGGGTTGGTGACGGAAATTCTTTATTTGAAAAGTATTCATTAAAAAATAGAATAAAAATACTTATTATATTGAAAATATAAAATAAGTTAATATTTTTCAACAAAACAATATAACTAAAGTATTTTTTTGACTCAATATAAGAAAGTATTAATAAGTCTTTTTTTAACAATTTTATTTTGACAAAACTAGTAACTCTCGTAAACAAAACAATATATAAGTAAGCCGAGTGTGAACACTTATAATACTACTTAATTTCAATGAGTTGATCCACCGGAATATGACATGATTTGTACTTGAGAAGTCTTGAATTAAATTTCGATTAGTTCATTGGAAGAGGTAAATGTAATTCTCTTTGTAAGCTCTTAAAGAGCTCAAAGGTTTTCCCCACCTTTAACTGAAATGTCATTCTCTCACCCTAATATGCAGCTAAAGGGTCTGTTTGATTCGCAAACAGATAAGTACTAGACTAGACAGTACAGTACTAGACAACATGTTGTCCGGTATTTGTTTGGTGAACATTGAACAGCACAAGCAAAAAAAATCTATAAATCTCTTTATGCGGTTTATAATGATTTTATATAACATAATTTCTAATATAATTATAAAAATATAGTGAAAATAATATGAGAGAGGATAGGAGAGAGAGGGAGAGGGAAATAGATGTCATAGTATGAGAAGATATACAAAAGAGAGATGGGAGGTAGAGGGAGGGAGAGAGAAATGAGAGATAAGAATGAGATAGGAGAGAGGCCGAAGAGGGATAGAGGATAGAGGATAGAGGAGAGAGAGAGAGACAAAGATAGAGGGAGAGGGGGTATAATGATATGAGAAGATATATAGAAGAGAGATGATATGTAGAGAAAGAGAGAGAGAGAGAGAGAGAGAGAGAGAGAGAGAGAGGAGAATGAGATATGAGGGAGAGGAGAGGAGAGGAAAGAGAGGGTGTAACATCCTCAAAATAATTAATGGAATTATTTGGATGTTAACCCAATTGAATTAATTTAGTACTTGACTGGTAAATTTACTGAGTGCTAAAATTATTTATTGGTTGTCATCGGATCGTTAACCGGATAATATGGACCAAGGAAGTTTTGGAATCGAAATAGGAGATTTCGATCGATATGGTAATTTGACCGCGTTACAACAAATATATTAAATAAATATATATATGTATACGTGGGTGTGTGTGAGTGAAGAGAGAAAGAATTAATTAAATAAATAAATATAAGTGTGTGTGTGTGTTAATAAAGAAAGGAAAGAATTAAAGAAAGAAAGAAGAAAAGAAAGAATGCGAGAAACAGAGGGGAGAAGAGAAAAAGAAAAGAAGAGAGAAAGAAAGGGGGAGGAAGAAGAAGAGGAAAAATGGGGTAATTCCGCTTATCAAAACGACTTCCGTCCAACACGAAAAATGCTCAGCGTTACTTCCTCTTCGATTTGGTACCAAGATTTTCATCATCAACTCACTCTCTCTCATTTTACCATTTTCGAAATTTGGAAGAAATGGAGGTTTGTTGATGGTTCAAGCTCAACGATGGCTTGGGATGGAGTTTGGCGCGAACCCAAGGATGATGGATCGTTGATTGAGGTTCGATTGAAAGATTGGAAGCGAGTTGGGTGATTTGGGGTTTTGGTGAATAGTGTCATGGAGGTTAGGGGAGGAAGATGATGAATAGTGTCCGTGGAGAATTTCGAGGAATTCGGCATTTCGGTCAAAAGAGGTTTCGCGATCGAGTGGAAAGCTTCGAAAGCGGATTTGGCGTCGTCGGAACGGAGAGTTTAAGCGGGGAATGTTCGTGTGGTTACTCGGTGAATTCGGCTCGATCGTGGTTCACGCTTCAAGGGTGAGTTCTACTCACGCTTAGGATTTTTATGTTTCGAATTACTTAATTAACTGTTTTACCGCTTTCGCTGGACTGGAATATTATTTGGTAATCGAGTTTGAGAGATTTTGGGTTGAAAACCGATAATTGGAAAATATGTCGCGTTTTGATACAATTCGTTTAAAATGAGTTTTTGATTGATTGTGTGACTTTGATTGAAACTGTTTTTATAGTTGTCAAAACTGTTTTCAATCGGAACAAAAATCGGAATTGAGCGGAATAGCGAACTTCGCAGGAAAACGGAAAACCTGCACTTTTCTGCAGAGGGTCGCGTCGCGACCCGTCCCCTTCGCGTCGCGACCTGGCCCAGTTTTGTTACGCAAAATGTTTCTGTCGTTTTTCGCGTCGCGACGGTAGCAATTCGCGTCGCGACGTTTTGCAGATTTTCAACAGTTTTTCACTGATTTTGTTTTCGCGATAACTTTTGATCCGGGAACCCGATTGAGGTGTTCTCAGGTGCGTTTGAGAGCTTATTCCGAGGCCTAACTAAATATACAATTTAAAAAGGTAAAAAGAACTGTTTTTGAAGTTCAAATTGTTTCGAAAGACCGAATAATAGTACACGTGTGCGAATATGTTTTATTAATAATAAAGCGGATTATGAGTCCTACGTGGTATGGTATAGCTGACGCGGAATGATTATTATTCATTCGTCTAAACCGGTGAATAATTCACGATATATAAATTATATCGATTAAAGGAGTCGGCCCAATGTGGGTGGTTATATATGATGGTAGATATATAAATTATATCGAGTTTGGGTGACGACCCATGTTAACATACTAGGCGGGGAAGTCATGATCCCTTACCCTAGGCTCCGTGCCATTAGGAAACACTATTGGTATTGGGGTTCACCGGGATTTAGCACTGGATTGCAGTCGGTGTTATGTTGAAAGTTTTGTTGTACGATACACCGGGATTTAGCACTGGATTGCAGTCGGTGTCGTACTGTACGGTTCACCGGGATTTAGCACAGGATTGCAGTCGGTGCCGTACTGAGTCATAACACGTTCACCGGGATTTAGCACTGGATTGCAGTCGGTGTCGTGTTGAATTAAAATGCACGTGGTTACAAATCAAACCACGAATGAAAGAAAGTCCTATAATACGGTTCACCGGGATTTAGCACTGGATTGCAGTCGGTGTCGTGTTAAGTTAAATAGGATTCATAATTGAACCGAGAGTGTAGATAGGGGTCTCGGTAGAACTCACTGAGATTGTATCTCATTGTTTATATGTTGTTGTTTTACAGAGAAACAGGGACAGCGGAAATCCAAGAGGCACGAGTAGGTGGTACTCGGATGGTGGCTGAAGACTTAGCGTTATGCTTACGTTTATATTTCCTTTTGTTGTCTATGTACTACGACTCTATGTATTGGTATTATAATTTTTATTCCGCTTTCTTGTATAATATTGGGCACTATAGTTTGCTGAAGGTTATGGTCAGGAAACCTGTTCGGTCTTATTTGTACTTAAGACTGTTTTGTTGTTATTCAGCGAGAACTATATATTGCGGTGTTCAATATCTTTGCAGGAATTTTATATCTCTGATGATTTAGGTTTGGTACACTTGGGTATTTTTACTCGATAAAAATACCGGGGTGTTACAGTTGGTATCAGAGCAGTTCGACCTAGTCGGACTTAGTTTAGGGTTGAGTCGATTCCTTGTTAGTCCTTGTTGTAATTATACTTGTGATGCTAAGAGACATTGAGCTTGATCAACTTAATACTTAGTGCATCATAAGCGGAATTATGACTGGATGATCAAGATGCAATCCTCGACCACAATCGGAATCTTCAACCGGTGCATCCTCAGGAAAGGTGACATGACGGTGGGAGAATACACCGCTAAGTTTGAGGAGTTGTCTCAGTTTTACCAAGTGGTAAAGTAAGCTTTGGATGACGAATGGAGAATGCAGAAGTATAAGACGGGCATAAGTACTTTCATGATTTATGGTCTCAGTTCTTATACCGCTACAAATTATGTTGCCTTGGTGCAATCATCCCATGTCGCCGAGGATGATCTCATAGGAAATATGGGAAAGGAAAGAAGGTAGTTGAGATATCAACTCCGACTGTAAAGTCCTAAGATAATTTCATCAAAGGAAAAGCAGATGCAATTCTTTGATTCTTCAAGGGTCAGAAGATGTTCTAAGTGGGGAAAGCCTCACAGCGGTGATTGCAAGCGAAGATCGAATCGGTGCTATTATAGAAATGTAGAGGGTCACTATGGTAAAGAGTGCCCCGTAAGGAAAAGTTCCAAGGAGTCACAAGCAGCTCTAAGGCAAGGACGAGTCAACATTCTGGATGTTTAGGCAGTTACGACTGCAGACAATCTACTGAGGAGTATGAGATCAGTTTTCAATAACTCGATCAGTATATTATATGATTCGGGTGCAACCTATTGCTGTATATCCCGATCGCATGTGAATCGGTTGGGATTAGCCTTATCATCGCCTTCCGAGCCGATAACTATTTTAACTGCTGCTAAGAGTCGTGTCCAGACATAATCCTTGTATAGAATTGTCTACTTGTTATAGGAGGCAGAAATTTCGTTGTAGAATTTATTGTTTGTCTACGAGAAGTGTGGACACCATTTTGGGTATGAATTGGATGACTGCAAATCATGTTGAAATCGGCTTTGTTAATCAACTATCAGTTCCTCTTCAGAATCAGTTGAATTGTCTAAGACAAATTCGGAAGCGGTTACCTAGTTCACCTTAGACGGTCAACCTTCGTTCCAAGGTGCGGGAGCACATGTTAGTATGTTATCTGCATCCGCTGAAACTAGTTTAGATTTGGTGAACATTCAGGTTGTGAATGACTTTCTGGATGTTTCCACAATGAAGTTTCTTCTGAACCTCCAGAGCGAGAGGTAGAGTTTACTGTAGAATTGGTTCCTGGCACGGGATCAATATCTATTGTTTCTTATTGAATGTTCCTTTAGAATTAAAGGAAATGGAGTATCAACTTGAAGAGTCGATGTTAAAGAAATTCATTCGACCGAGTGCTTCTCTAAGGAGTGCTCTGATGTGGCTAGTCGAAAGGAAAAATGGTAGCATGAGATTGTGCATTGATTATCGACAACTCAACAAAGTGACGATCAAGAATAAATATCCCTTGCCAAGGATAGACGATTTGCTTGAGCAATTTGAGGTGCTGCAGTGTTTTCAAAAATTGATCTGAGGTCAGGTTATCATCAATTAAGAGTTGGAGCCTTAGATATTCTGAAAACAACTTTCCGTACTAGGTATGGACATTACAAGTTCGTAGTGATGCCCTTCGGTTAGACTAATGCTCTAACGGTATTCATGGATTACATGAACCGAGTTTATCATACGTATCTGGATCAATTTGTAGTCGTTTTCATTGATGGTATCTCGATGTGCTCGAAGACCATAGAGGAGCATGTCCAACATCTCCCCATTGTTCTGAAGGTACTCCGAGAAAAGAAGTTGTACTTGAAACCTTCGGAGTGTGATTTTTGGGTGTCAGAGGTAAAGTTCTTGGGACATGTGATTTCCCAAGTCGGGAGTTTCTATGGATCCCAGCAAGAAGGAAGCGGTGTTGAATGGGAGCAACCAACAATAGTCACAAAGATCAGAAGTTTCTTGGGTCTAGCTGGTTACTATAAGAGATTTGTTCAAGGGTTCTCACAGTTAGTTCTTCCACTTACTCGGTTAACTCGTAAGGGTCAACCTTTTACGCGGGATGCTGATTGTGAAGAATGCTTTCAAGAATTGAAGGTTTGGTTGACTTCTGCTCCAATCCTAATTCTTCCGGATTCGTCATTGGAATTTCAAATTTTCGATGACGCTTCAGGGAAGGGTTTAGGATGTGTTCTCATGCAGAATTAACAAGTGGTAGCTTATGCATCCAAGCAATTAAAGACTCGTGAAGAGGATTACCCAACTCATGAATTGGAGTTAATAGCTATTGTGTATGCACTGAAGGTTTGAAGACATTACCTGTATGAGTCTCGTTTTGAAGCCTTTAATGGTCACAAGAGTTTAAGGTATCTGTTTGATCAGAAAGAATTGAATAGCGGGCAGAGAAGTGTGTTGAGTTTCAGGAGGATTATGAATTCGTGTTGATGTAGCATTCAAGAGAGGCTAGTGTTGTAACTGATGCACTGAGTAGGAAATCCATTCACATGGCAGAGTTAATGACGCAAGAAATGAGATTGTATTTTGAGATCCCATTTGACAAGTCAAACGTGAATACGGATATGAAAGTGAGGTGACGACTGACTGTTTGCCAAGGTTGTGGATAACCATCAAAGGGTTATTTGATGGATCTGCTTGCAAGAGTCCGAAGTTTCCGAAGTGAAGCTTGGCGTGCGGTATGGTAGTTTTGAAAAAAAAAAAAAATCATTTTGTGAAAACCCGCATGCTAAAGTTAATTTTGGGAACGAATCAAGAGCTTAATAAAATCTGATTGAGGAAGAAAATCCTAGGAGGATTACTTAGGTTGAGGAGAAGTTCTCAACGCTATGGACTAATTTGGAAAGGAATCGGGTGCGTCGTTGGTAAAAGCCTCGTGATGAAGTTGCAATAGAGAAAAGGAAGCTTCGGAAGTGTTTTCAAACGCGGTGCCTAGCCGAGGTAGGTGAATGACGAGTTTCTCGTGTAGATTCGTAACAAGAGAGTTCGGACTATAACCTTAGAAGCGTTCTAGGGTAGTAGTGGATCATACTTGAAGATTGATGTGCCGGATTGGGAAGATTTTCTACACACATTTCGTTAATTCAAGATTGTTTTCCAGCAAATTTGGACCCTTCTGAGAATGTCGATCCTCGGTTAGTCGGATGAAAGACTTAGCGAAATTTTGAGGACAAAATTCTTTCAAGTTGGGGAGAATGTAACATCCTCAAAATAATTAATGGAATTATTTGGATGTTAACCCAATTGAATTAATTTAGTACTTGACTGGTAAATTTACTGAGTGCTAAAATTATTTATTGGTTGTCATCGGATCGTTAACCGGATAATATGGACCAATGAAGTTTTGAAATCGAAATAGGAGATTTCGATCGATATGGTAATTTGACCGCGTTACAACAAATATATTAAATAAATATATATATGTATACGTGGGTGTGTGTGAGTGAAGAGAGAAAGAATTAATTAAATAAATAAATATAAGTGTGTGTGTGTGTTAATAAAGAAAGGAAAGAATTAAAGAAAGAAAGAAGAAAAGAAAGAATGCGAGAAACAGAGGGGAGAAGAGAAAAAGAAAAGAAGAGAGAAAGAAAGGGGGAGGAAGAAGAAGAGGAAAAATGGGGTAATTCCGCTTATCAAAACGACTTCCGTCCAACACGAAAAATGTTCAGCGTTACTTCCTCTTCGATTTGGTACCAAGATTTTCATCATCAACTCACTCTCTCTCATTTTACCATTTTCGAAATTTGGAAGAAATGGAGGTTTGTTGATGGTTCAAGCTCAACGATGGCTTGGGATGGAGTTTGGCGCGAACCCAAGGATGATGGATCGTTGATTGAGGTTCGATTGAAAGATTGGAAGCGAGTTGGGTGATTTGGGGTTTTGGTGAATAGTGTCATGGAGGTTAGGGGAGGAAGATGATGAATAGTGTCCGTGGAGAATTTCGAGGAATTCGGCATTTCGGTCAAAAGAGGTTTCGCGATCGAGTGGAAAGCTTCGAAAGCGGATTTGGCGTCGTCGGAACGGAGAGTTTAAGCGGGGAATGTTCGTGTGGTTACTCGGTGAATTCGGCTCGATCGTGGTTCACGCTTCAAGGGTGAGTTCTACTCACGCTTAGGATTTTTATGTTTCGAATTACTTAATTAACTGTTTTACCGCTTTCGCTGGACTGGAATATTATTTGGTAATCGAGTTTGAGAGATTTTGGGTTGAAAACCGATAATTGGAAAATATGTCGCGTTTTGATACAATTCGTTTAAAATGAGTTTTTGATTGATTGTGTGACTTTGATTGAAACTGTTTTTATAGTTGTCAAAACTGTTTTCAATCGGAACAAGAATCGGAATTGAGCGGAATAGCGAATTTCGCAGGAAAACGGAAAACCTGCACTTTTCTGCAGAGGGTCGCGTCGCGACCCGTCCCCTTCGCGTCGCGACCTGGCCCAGTTTTGTTACGCAAAATGTTTCTGTCGTTTTTCGCGTCGCGACGGTAGCAATTCGCGTCGCGACGTTTTGCAGATTTTCAACAGTTTTTCACTGATTTTGTTTTCGCGATAACTTTTGATCCGGGAACCCGATTGAGGTGTTCTCAGGTGCGTTTGAGAGCTTATTCCGAGGCCTAACTAAATATACAATTTAAAAAGGTAAAAAGAACTGTTTTTGAAGTTCAAATTGTTTCGAAAGACCGAATAATAGTACACGTGTGCGAATATGTTTTATTAATAATAAAGCAGATTATGAGTCCTACGTGGTATGGTATAGCTGACGCGGAATGATTATTATTCATTCGTCTAAACCGGTGAATAATTCACGATATATAAATTATATCGATTAAAGGAGTCGGCCCAATGTGGGTGGTTATATGTGATGGTAGATATATAAATTATATCGAGTTTGGGTGACGACCCATGTTAACATACTAGGCGGGGAAGTCATGATCCCTTACCCTAGGCTCCGTGCCATTAGGAAACACTATTGGTATTGGGGTTCACCGGGATTTAGCACTGGATTGCAGTCGGTGTTATGTTGAAAGTTTTGTTGTACGATACACCGGGATTTAGCACTGGATTGCAGTCGGTGTCGTACTGTACGGTTCACCGGGATTTAGCACAGGATTGCAGTCGGTGCCGTACTGAGTCATAACACGTTCACCGGGATTTAGCACTGGATTGCAGTCGGTGTCGTGTTGAATTAAAATGCACGTGGTTACAAATCAAACCACGAATGAAAGAAAGTCCTATAATACGGTTCACCGGGATTTAGCACTGGATTGCAGTCGGTGTCGTGTTAAGTTAAATAGGATTCATAATTGAACCGAGAGTGTAGATAGGGGTCTCGGTAGAACTCACTGAGATTGTATCTCATTGTTTATATGTTGTTGTTTTACAGAGAAACAGGGACAGCGGAAATCCAAGAGGCACGAGTAGGTGGTACTCGGATGGTGGCTGAAGACTTAGCGTTATGCTTACGTTTATATTTCCTTTTGTTGTCTATGTACTACGACTCTATGTATTGGTATTATAATTTTTATTCCGCTTTCTTGTATAATATTGGGCACTATAGTTTGCTGAAGGTTATGGTCAGGAAACCTGTTCGGTCTTATTTGTACTTAAGACTGTTTTGTTGTTATTCAGCGAGAACTATATATTGCGGTGTTCAATATCTTTGCAGGAATTTTATATCTCTGATGATTTAGGTTTGGTACACTTGGGTATTTTTACTCGATAAAAATACCGGGGTGTTACAGTTGGTATCAGAGCAGTTCGACCTAGTCGGACTTAGTTTAGGGTTGAGTCGATTCCTTGTTAGTCCTTGTTGTAATTATACTTGTGATGCTAAGAGACATTGAGCTTGATCAACTTAATACTTAGTGCATCATAAGCGGAATTATGACTGGATGATCAAGATGCAATCCTCGACCACAATCGGAATCTTCAACCGGTGCATCCTCAGGAAAGGTGACATGACGGTGGGAGAATACACCGCTAAGTTTGAGGAGTTGTCTCAGTTTTACCAAGTGGTAAAGTAAGCTTTGGATGACGAATGGAGAATGCAGAAGTATAAGACGGGCATAAGTACTTTCATGATTTATGGTCTCAGTTCTTATACCGCTACAAATTATGTTGCCTTGGTGCAATCATCCCATGTCGCCGAGGATGATCTCATAGGAAATATGGGAAAGGAAAGAAGGTAGTTGAGATATCAACTCCGACTGTAAAGTCCTAAGATAATTTCATCAAAGGAAAAGCAGATGCAATTCTTTGATTCTTCAAGGGTCAGAAGATGTTCTAAGTGGGGAAAGCCTCACAGCGGTGATTGCAAGCGAAGATCGAATCGGTGCTATTATAGAAATGTAGAGGGTCACTATGGTAAAGAGTGCCCCGTAAGGAAAAGTTCCAAGGAGTCACAAGCAGCTCTAAGGCAAGGACGAGTCAACATTCTGGATGTTTAGGCAGTTACGACTGCAGACAATCTACTGAGGAGTATGAGATCAGTTTTCAATAACTCGATCAGTATATTATATGATTCGGGTGCAACCTATTGCTGTATATCCCGATCGCATGTGAATCGGTTGGGATTAGCCTTATCATCGCCTTCCGAGCCGATAACTATTTTAACTGCTGCTAAGAGTCGTGTCCAGACATAATCCTTGTATAGAATTGTCTACTTGTTATAGGAGGCAGAAATTTCGTTGTAGAATTTATTGTTTGTCTACGAGAAGTGTGGACACCATTTTGGGTATGAATTGGATGACTGCAAATCATGTTGAAATCGGCTTTGTTAATCAACTATCAGTTCCTCTTCAGAATCAGTTGAATTGTCTAAGACAAATTCGGAAGCGGTTACCTAGTTCACCTTAGACGGTCAACCTTCGTTCCAAGGTGCGGGAGCACATGTTAGTATGTTATCTGCATCCGCTGAAACTAGTTTAGATTTGGTGAACATTCAGGTTGTGAATGACTTTCTGGATGTTTCCACGATGAAGTTTCTTCTGAACCTCCAGAGCGAGAGGTAGAGTTTACTGTAGAATTGGTTCCTGGCACGGGATCAATATCTATTGTTTCTTATTGAATGTTCCTTTAGAATTAAAGGAAATGGAGTATCAACTTGAAGAGTCGATGTTAAAGAAATTCATTCGACCGAGTGCTTCTCTAAGGAGTGCTCTGATGTGGCTAGTCGAAAGGAAAAATGGTAGCATGAGATTGTGCATTGATTATCGACAACTCAACAAAGTGACGATCAAGAATAAATATCCCTTGCCAAGGATAGACGATTTGCTTGAGCAATTTGAGGTGCTGCAGTGTTTTCAAAAATTGATCTGAGGTCAGGTTATCATCAATTAAGAGTTGGAGCCTTAGATATTCTGAAAACAACTTTCCGTACTAGGTATGGACATTACAAGTTCGTAGTGATGCCCTTCGGTTAGACTAATGCTCTAACGGTATTCATGGATTACATGAACCGAGTTTATCATACGTATCTGGATCAATTTGTAGTCGTTTTCATTGATGGTATCTCGATGTGCTCGAAGACCATAGAGGAGCATGTCCAACATCTCCCCATTGTTCTGAAGGTACTCCGAGAAAAGAAGTTGTACTTGAAACCTTCGGAGTGTGATTTTTGGGTGTCAGAGGTAAAGTTCTTGGGACATGTGATTTCCCAAGTCGGGAGTTTCTATGGATCCCAGCAAGAAGGAAGCGGTGTTGAATGGGAGCAACCAACAATAGTCACAAAGATCAGAAGTTTCTTGGGTCTAGCTGGTTACTATAAGAGATTTGTTCAAGGGTTCTCACAGTTAGTTCTTCCACTTACTCGGTTAACTCGTAAGGGTCAACCTTTTACGCGGGATGCTGATTGTGAAGAATGCTTTCAAGAATTGAAGGTTTGGTTGACTTCTGCTCCAATCCTAATTCTTCCGGATTCGTCATTGGAATTTCAAATTTTCGATGACGCTTCAGGGAAGGGTTTAGGATGTGTTCTCATGCAGAATTAACAAGTGGTAGCTTATGCATCCAAGCAATTAAAGACTCGTGAAGAGGATTACCCAACTCATGAATTGGAGTTAATAGCTATTGTGTATGCACTGAAGGTTTGAAGACATTACCTGTATGAGTCTCGTTTTGAAGCCTTTAATGGTCACAAGAGTTTAAGGTATCTGTTTGATCAGAAAGAATTGAATAGCGGGCAGAGAAGTGTGTTGAGTTTCAGGAGGATTATGAATTCGTGTTGATGTAGCATTCAAGAGAGGCTAGTGTTGTAACTGATGCACTGAGTAGGAAATCCATTCACATGGCAGAGTTAATGACGCAAGAAATGAGATTGTATTTTGAGATCCCATTTGACAAGTCAAACGTGAATACGGATATGAAAGTGAGGTGACGACTGACTGTTTGCCAAGGTTGTGGATAACCATCAAAGGGTTATTTGATGGATCTGCTTGCAAGAGTCCGAAGTTTCCGAAGTGAAGCTTGGCGTGCGGTATGGTAGTTTTGAAAAAAAAAAAAAAATCATTTTGTGAAAACCCGCATGCTAAAGTTAATTTTGGGAACGAATCAAGAGCTTAATAAAATCTGATTGAGGAAGAAAATCCTAGGAGGATTACTTAGGTTGAGGAGAAGTTCTCAACGCTATGGACTAATTTGGAAAGGAATCGGGTGCGTCGTTGGTAAAAGCCTCGTGATGAAGTTGCAATAGAGAAAAGGAAGCTTCGGAAGTGTTTTCAAACGCGGTGCCTAGCCGAGGTAGGTGAATGACGAGTTTCTCGTGTAGATTCGTAACAAGAGAGTTCGGACTATAACCTTAGAAGCGTTCTAGGGTAGTAGTGGATCATACTTGAAGATTGATGTGCCGGATTGGGAAGATTTTCTACACACATTTCGTTAATTCAAGATTGTTTTCCAGCAAATTTGGACCCTTCTGAGAATGTCGATCCTCGGTTAGTCGGATGAAAGACTTAGCGAAATTTTGAGGACAAAATTCTTTCAAGTTGGGGAGAATGTAACATCCTCAAAATAATTAATGGAATTATTTGGATGTTAACCCAATTGAATTAATTTAGTACTTGACTGGTAAATTTACTGAGTGCTAAAATTATTTATTGGTTGTCATTGGATCGTTAACCGGATAATATGGACCAAGGAAGTTTTGAAATCGAAATAGGAGATTTCGATCGATATGGTAATTTGACCGCGTTACAACAAATATATTAAATAAATATATATATGTATACGTGGGTGTGTGTGAGTGAAGAGAGAAAGAATTAATTAAATAAATAAATATAAGTGTGTGTGTGTGTTAATAAAGAAAGGAAAGAATTAAAGAAAGAAAGAAGAAAAGAAAGAATGCGAGAAACAGAGGGGAGAAGAGAAAAAGAAAAGAAGAGAGAAAGAAAGGGGGAGGAAGAAGAAGAGGAAAAATGGGGTAATTCCGCTTATCAAAACGACTTCCGTCCAACACGAAAAATGTTCAGCGTTACTTCCTCTTCGATTTGGTACCAAGATTTTCATCATCAACTCACTCTCTCTCATTTTACCATTTTCGAAATTTGGAAGAAATGGAGGTTTGTTGATGGTTCAAGCTCAACGATGGCTTGGGATGGAGTTTGGCGCGAACCCAAGGATGATGGATCGTTGATTGAGGTTCGATTGAAAGATTGGAAGCGAGTTGGGTGATTTGGGGTTTTGGTGAATAGTGTCATGGAGGTTAGGGGAGGAAGATGATGAATAGTGTCCGTGGAGAATTTCGAGGAATTCGGCATTTCGGTCAAAAGAGGTTTCGCGATCGAGTGGAAAGCTTCGAAAGCGGATTTGGCGTCGTCGGAACGGAGAGTTTAAGCGGGGAATGTTCGTGTGGTTACTCGGTGAATTCGGCTCGATCGTGGTTCACGCTTCAAGGGTGAGTTCTACTCACGCTTAGGATTTTTATGTTTCGAATTACTTAATTAACTGTTTTACCGCTTTCGCTGGACTGGAATATTATTTGGTAATCGAGTTTGAGAGATTTTGGGTTGAAAACCGATAATTGGAAAATATGTCGCGTTTTGATACAATTCGTTTAAAATGAGTTTTTGATTGATTGTGTGACTTTGATTGAAACTGTTTTTATAGTTGTCAAAACTGTTTTCAATCGGAACAAGAATCGGAATTGAGCGGAATAGCGAATTTCGCAGGAAAACGGAAAACCTGCACTTTTCTGCAGAGGGTCGCGTCGCGACCCGTCCCCTTCGCGTCGCGACCTGGCCCAGTTTTGTTACGCAAAATGTTTCTGTCGTTTTTCGCGTCGCGACGGTAGCAATTCGCGTCGCGACGTTTTGCAGATTTTCAACAGTTTTTCACTGATTTTGTTTTCGCGATAACTTTTGATCCGGGAACCCGATTGAGGTGTTCTCAGGTGCGTTTGAGAGCTTATTCCGAGGCCTAACTAAATATACAATTTAAAAAGGTAAAAAGAACTGTTTTTGAAGTTCAAATTGTTTCGAAAGACCGAATAATAGTACACGTGTGCGAATATGTTTTATTAATAATAAAGCGGATTATGAGTCCTACGTGGTATGGTATAGCTGACGCGGAATGATTATTATTCATTCGTCTAAACCGGTGAATAATTCACGATATATAAATTATATCGATTAAAGGAGTCGGCCCAATGTGGGTGGTTATATGTGATGGTAGATATATAAATTATATCGAGTTTGGGTGACGACCCATGTTAACATACTAGGCGGGGAAGTCATGATCCCTTACCCTAGGCTCCGTGCCATTAGGAAACACTATTGGTATTGGGGTTCACCGGGATTTAGCACTGGATTGCAGTCGGTGTTATGTTGAAAGTTTTGTTGTACGATACACCGGGATTTAGCACTGGATTGCAGTCGGTGTCGTACTGTACGGTTCACCGGGATTTAGCACAGGATTGCAGTCGGTGCCGTACTGAGTCATAACACGTTCACCGGGATTTAGCACTGGATTGCAGTCGGTGTCGTGTTGAATTAAAATGCACGTGGTTACAAATCAAACCACGAATGAAAGAAAGTCCTATAATACGGTTCACCGGGATTTAGCACTGGATTGCAGTCGGTGTCGTGTTAAGTTAAATAGGATTCATAATTGAACCGAGAGTGTAGATAGGGGTCTCGGTAGAACTCACTGAGATTGTATCTCATTGTTTATATGTTGTTGTTTTACAGAGAAACAGGGACAGCGGAAATCCAAGAGGCACGAGTAGGTGGTACTCGGATGGTGGCTGAAGACTTAGCGTTATGCTTACGTTTATATTTCCTTTTGTTGTCTATGTACTACGACTCTATGTCTTGGTATTATAATTTTTATTCCGCTTTCTTGTATAATATTGGGCACTATAGTTTGCTGAAGGTTATGGTCAGGAAACCTGTTCGGTCTTATTTGTACTTAAGACTGTTTTGTTGTTATTCAGCGAGAACTATATTGCGGTGTTCAATATCTTTGCAGGAATTTTATATCTCTGATGATTTAGGTTTGGTACACTTGGGTATTTTTACTCGATAAAAATACCGGGGTGTTACAGAGGGAGAGAGAGAAGAGAGATAAGAGAGAAAAAACTTATTGAGTATGAAATGAAAATAGTATTTTTGTAATTTTTGGGGTTGACAGAAATTGTACTGTGGGATAGAAAGTTGTACTGTGGTTTTGTGAGGGGACGAGAATTTGGGGTTTTGTCCAGTCCCAAAGGTGTTTATGTCTCCCCTTGTGCCCGTGCTGTAATTCTGATTGTCAAGATATAGATCATATTTTTCGTAGGTTTTTTTGTGCCAAGAAAGTTTGGTTTGCTTCTCCCATTGGTATTAACTTTGATAACGTCCAGGTATCCTTTAAGACTTGGTTTGAGGACATCATTATTAACGGTACGGATGAGGTGAAAATGCATGTGTTATCATTATGCTTCGAAATTTGGAAAACTCGTAATAAGCATTGCTTTGAGGGAACACCAATTGATTCTGTAGCGTCTGCTAACAAGGTGTGGCAGGTTGTCCTTGAATATTCTAACAATATCAATTCTTTGCACTCTACACCCGTCTTAAGCCCAAATGTTCAGAATATTGATCACGCTTTGGATAAATGGTGTAAGCCTCCAACATCTTGGTATAAAGTAAATATGAATGCTGCTGGTTTTTCCTATGGAGTTTGGGGTATTGGTACGGTTATTAGAGATGAAAATGGGGAGGTTATGGCTGTTGTGCTTGGCGCATAAATGCTCTCAATGATGTTGATTTAGTGGAGGCTTTGGGGATGAAACTTGCTCTTAATTTTGCTATTGATCTTGGTTTCTATTCATTGATTGCTGAATCTAACTCCCTGAATGTTGTGCAAGCAATTCTCTCCTCTACAACAATACCCACTCATTTTGGCATCGCTGGGAATGATTGAATCTTTTTTGCTTCACGGTTCCATCGTTTTAAAGTTTGCCACGTTAAGAGATGTGCTAATAAAGCAGCTCATTGTTTAGCAAAATTTGTTTTGATTAATATTGACTCAATTTGAATTGAAGAAACTCCTTTATATATTGTTGATGATATTGCCTCAGATTTTAGAGCTAGTTAATGGAAACTTTATTTCCCTTTAAAAAAAATTATTCCCTACCATTTTATATATTACCTCCACTATATAAAAAAAATTATATATTTTTATTCTTATTATAGTTATAACCGAATTCAAAATACATTAATTACTAGAATTTCGTTTATAATTTAATGTGAGATGTATTTTTTTAAATTCATCTTTTTTCTACGCACTTTACTTAATGTTGGGGTATATTTAAGATAACATTTCAAATTTTTGCTTTTTCTTCTTATACAGTTAAGAATCAAATGTAGTACTTTCTATTTCCTGGGAATGCCAAGTCACTTTTTTTTTTCTTCCTATTTTCAAGGATATGTCGAGTTAGGCCTCCACAAGAATGTTGGGTGTTTTTTTTTTCACACAAAAAAAATTCGTTCATTAACCATAGATTTGTACCACAATGGTTAGGTGACACTAACCACAAATGTGCATAGCAATGGTTAGTGGTCACTAACCACAGATATGCATAACTGTGGTTAGATGCCAACGGTTAGATGTCACTAACCACAAATGTACATAGCAATAGTTAGTGGCTACTAACCACAGATATGCATAACTGTGGTTAGATGTCAACGGTTAGATGCAACCAACCACAGATATGCATAACTGTGGTTAGATGCCACTAACAACAGATTTGCATTACAATGGTTAGAGAAGATGTTGCATTACATGATATCTCTGAGGCATTTCATAAAACAGGTTGAATGCTTCAACGCAAGGACAAGCAACAATTCGTTCAACAAACAAATTCATAGAAAGAGACGATTTCGGTTTCAGCAACAATTCGGATCTTCACTTCGATTCAGGATTGATATTCTCTGTTTCGACCTCGATTTGTCTTCGCAATTCAGTTTCACAACTTCGATTTGTGTTTTTTCGTCGTAATCAAGTCTGATTCTCTGATTCAGTTTTGAAATCGAAAAACGCAGGCGCGATGGAGATGAACAGAAGAAACACGTGAAACAATGAACAGAAGAAACGATGCGATGAAGAAGAGACGATGCGTGAAACGATGAACAGAAGAAACGCGTGATGGAGATGAACAGATGAAGATGAACAGAAGAAACGATGCGTGAAGAAGAGAGGAGGAGGTGACGCGTGAAACGATGCGTGAAAAAGAGATAATGCTCCTCTTGGATTGGTTCTCTAAATAATAGGATGTAAAATGACAACAATGCTTATTCATAATCAACCGCTAGATCAAATTAGATTAATAATAAAGGGATCCAGCGGCTGAAATTAATTTAGTAACAATAACTAAGCAAATTGCTCAGTATTGTAAACCTTTGCCATATGTGTGTGTGTGTGTGTGCGCTACCACATCTGCTCCTTACTTAACAAAAGTAATAGAAAAATTTGCAAGAGCTAGAAATACTCCTTTACATGCAATCGCTAATAAGAGAACCAAATTCAGAAAAATCATGGTTGTGGCTCTTCATGGCACTCACTATCAACTAGCAGCCAAGCTGAAAATTAACTTGGTCCAACTCCAACTCCCCAACCACCTTGAGTCTTGCTTGACTGCATCTAACAACACTAGAGTTTTAGCAACATAAGGTCACACTACTGAATTTTCCCAACCAAAGCGGGCAGTTGAAATCCCTACCATCAATCTTCCTAAGCACAAGCCATAACTAGTCTATCTCAAGTGAATGAACTTATTGATGCAAATCGTCTATGGAACCATGCACTGGTAAGAGCAAACCTAGAGCCTCATTCTGCTATTGCAGCTATTCAAACCCCGTCTCCTGGACTAGACCTAGTGACCAATTTTTCTGGCCTCACACTAAAAATGGGGAGTACACTGTGAAATTCAGACTATAATTGTTATTGGAAGCCCTCCCCTACTCATTCTCCTAAGGTCACTACCTCTTCAATCACTCTTCAAAGCAATTGGAAGTGGATTTGGAGTGCCAAAGTCCATGAAAAACTCAAGCATTTTATGTGGAAGCTATGTCATAATGCCATTGCATTAAAGGAGAATTTATGGAGGAGGAAGATTGCTAAAGACCCCCTCTGCCCTATTTGTCTTAGTGAACCTGGAACTATTGAACATATGGCACTCCCCTGCCCTTGGACAGAGCCTATTTGGTTTGGGCTCAATATCATTAAGATTTCTACAAGATTCGGTTTATCCACATTTTCCAAATGGGTTGAGGAATTACTTTACACCCTAAATAAGGACAAGGCTACTGCTGAAACAAATATTTCTTTACTCTTTTATGCCATGTGGAATATATGGAAGCATCGTAATGAGGCTATTTTTAGTGAAAAACACCCTTGTCATATGTCTGCCATGATCGTTACTCAATCCCAAAGTTTCGGAATTTATGCAATGTCATGCACTCTATTCTCAAAGACCCCAAAGTGAAGCCCTTGTTCCTATTGCAAAGGTGTGGAGACCCCTGGTGTGTGAAAAGATGTGCAAGTATACACAGTCACAAACAAGTAATACAATGATAAGAAAGGTCGAATCCACAGGGATTGGATTAACTTTATGTATGTTTAGAAAGCATATAAATAAGTACTACTATTCTACTCACAAATTTTGGGGTTTTTAAGTTAAGTGAAAATAGAATGCAAATATGTAAAAGAATACGAAGGAAATCAGTTGAGAAAGATGGTAGAGATGTTTTCACAAAATAATGTTCTTTTCAGAGTTTCTATGCTTTTAGTGATGCAGAAGCACCAAGGTGCAGAAGCACCAATGTGCAGTTGCATTGAGTGCAGTTGCATGAGTGTGTGCTTTTTGCACTACTTTCTTCAGAGTTTCGTTACAAGCTTCCCATGTATGGGCTTGCTAAATAAGTTCACTCCTGCCTTTGAAGTACCCACTGTTTCACCCTAAGGACTATGTTAGCATTGCAAGGCAAAGATAGATGAAATGAAACATATTAATATAGATGAAAGTACAAGAGATATCAATAAGGTAGAGATTACACTAATTGAAGCACTCTTGGATATAAATGCCCTGCAGTGCAGAAGCACTGACTTCCTGGTGCAGTTGCACCTAACTAAGTTGATGAAGAAGTGAAGGAAGAAGTTGTCGATTCCTTCCTCACCTTCTTGCCAACTATCTACTATAAAAACTATAAGAAATGAAACTACTAAAATATAAGTAAAGTGTATGATCTACATATTATCAAGTGAGATATGCGATGCTCTTCAAGTGAGAAGTGGGAGCCCTTTTTATAGCCTTGGAGATTTCCTTTGCTTGAAAACCAAGTTAACCTAAGGAGGCTTAACCATGGTTGCTTTTCTGATCTTTAGATGTGGAGATTGAGTTCAGCACATTTCCATAAGGAGAGGTCCAATTGTGTAAGGCCATATGTCTTTAGGTGAGTAGCCTTTCATGATGATGTTTATGGTGGGCGCCTCCTTATGCATGTGGGCATGTGCTCCATGTGAATTGTGACAAAGCATGATGTCATAGAAGTTTTGGAGCAGATGTATGAATTGAGGTGCTTCCATTGCGGGGTTATAAATCTTCAGCGCAGGATGGTGCAGAAGCACTAAGTGCAGAAGCACTAAGTGCAGAAGCACTAAGTGCAGAAGCATCGTGGTGCAAAAACATCATCTGTAGGAAAACTGAACAAATACATCAAACATACCAATATATATACAAAAATGCTTTATTCATCACATAATTCCTAGAATGTTGCTATTTTACTAATACCACTATATTTAACACACTTTGTACTTGGGTTTCAAGCAATTTGTTACGTTTAGAAGTATAAATAACTCTATAAATTAGAGTTATCACACCCCCAAACTTAAACCATTGCTTGTCCTCAAGTAATGACAAAAAGAGAATACAAGTAGGATTTTCAATTTAAAGAACTGATCAGCTTATATCTTTTCAAAGAATGATTTTGCATTTGATGAACTTCATTTTTCAGAACATTTTGTGCTATTGAATTCCCTAAACATCCAAAGTTTATTAAACTCATTTGTGTGAGTGTGTGCCCCACTGAGATCAATCAGTTCCAAAACTAAGTGAAAAGTTTCTCTTTACTTTTTGAAAAATTTTAGATCACGTTTGGTCAAAACAAAGATGTTTCAAAATATAGACTAGACTAACAACATCTTCAAGACTTTGGGGGCTTTAAGTACAACTAAGGACTTTGACTGAGCATTTCAAAACTGTTTGAGTCTATGCACTATACTTTATTTTTTTTGTGGTTCTTTTTGTTGGTGCAGAAGCACTTGAGTGTAGCTGCACTTGACACTATTTTTAAGGCTTGTAGCATGTATTGCCCTCCTCACTGACCTCCTTATGCATACTTTTTTCTTTGTTTTTTTTCTTTACTTCTTTTCTTTTCTCTTTCTTTCAAACCAAATGCACTACTAGAACAGGTTCAATTTAATGATTTGGGTCAATATGGCTAGCTCATAACATTTTGGCTCTTTTGTAGTGTATTTTTGGTAACCTTTTGCATTGACTCCTCTAAGCTTCTTATACTCAGCCTTAGTATTCATGTAACGCCCAAATATTTAATTAAATTATCTAATTAAATATTTAGGTATTCAATTATTTATTTATTTATTTTAATGGTGTATATATATTAGCTTTGACTAAGAGGTGTAACATCCCTAATTTTTAAAGACTCATACTATGATGCCTAAGACCGAGTAATTATTAGCGGGAATAATTGGTCGTGTCTCGGGGATTAATAGTCGAGGAAAAGTCCAAAGAAATCCTACTCTACGTTTAATTGTGGCTTAGTCATAATTTAAATGAACAATTCAGCTGAAGGGTAAAATGGTCATTTCACCTCACATCGAAGATTTATTGATTGATTGAAAAAATTAATCGCGTCTCGTATAAAGATTAGCCGTAGGATCTATGTCTTGTAGTTAATCGTAGGATTATAGGGGTTTTAACACCGAAACCTTGGACTAATGGGCCAAGAGCAGTTTGATCATTTTACCATCACTTAAACCCTCAACCCATTTATCACCACTCAGCTGAACCCACCCCCTTTAACCTCCTTCTCACTTCAGCTGAAACAAAAAAAAAATGAAAGTAGAAAACTTAAGAAAAGAGGGAGAAGAAAGCTTGAAAGGAAAGAGGAAGGAGGAGGTGGGGCTTCATCAAATTTGAGTGCATGTAAGTGTTCTTACCACTTCTCAACTCCATTTTCGAATTTCTCTTCAATGGTACCATTTTCAGAACCTGATTCCTACTCCTTCCCTCACTTCCATTTTCGAGTTATATGCTTCCATGGGGGATATGGAGGAGTTGAGTTTGTTGTTGGTTTGCATGTTCACTATGAGCTAGAGATGAAGGGATTCTGAACCCATTTTGTGAATTAGAAGATATTTTGAAGGTTAAGGAACTACTGGTACAGAAAGGGGGAGCTCAATTTCGAAGATGCAAGTGATGGGGTTGATGATCTATGTTCATTAGAATTTCTGGGTAAAATCCGTTTTACATACCTTCATTGTTTTCTTCGTATCTCACTGTACACTACTCCGATGATCGTGATTTTTGTCCCTCTGAAATCTAGACAAAAAGCTCTTCATTTTGGACACAAGAACCGTATGATTTCATGGAGAAATGAGAGAGATATCCTGTTTACAAGTTTCGGTTTCAGAATCAACACTGTCCTGGACCAGTCACCTTGTTTTGTTAATATCTCTCAATCTACTGGATGCATGCGCGTGAAACTTCTTCCATTTGAAAGTAGACGAAATTACCTTCACAATGAGAACTGGTTTGGATAGATTTGGTCACGGATTGACCAAATTATGCCTGTTGCAAAACTTAGTCATGTTGCTGGAAAACAGAAAGAAGAATGCTGGAAATATGTTTCGTCAAATTTGAGTTCGGTTCGCCGAAGTCTCGAACGCCATCAGTTCGATATATTGAAGTGGGGTCCAGTAGCGAGGATGATTGACTTAGTTACTGGTTGCGCAAGTGGGACCCATCAAGTTCAGATGCGGAGGCACTTGGAGCGTGTACGTGACTACGGGGATTGTTCGAGTGGTTACAATCTGGCCGTCCGTGTTCCGGCGTGATTTCTCGTGGGATCGTCAACCGGGTGAGTTCTACTCACGGATAGGGATATTTTTCGTGTCTTGAAATTATATTGGGTTGAGTCATAAGGCAATTATCAATTTTCGAAAGATTTTGGAACCGAAAACCGTTTTTGAACAATATCGCATTTTTACGGTTTTTATTGAATTGTTGAACAATTTATGAAATTGTGATTTTTAGTGTTTTCACTGGAATATGGCCTGGAATGTTGTTTATTAAATTCGTTTTCAGGTTGGAGAACGATCAGAATTCGCTTTGGGCGAGAAATGGAAAGCGGAATGAGAAACTAGAATTCGGTAACAGAACAGGCCGCACGGGTCGTGCGCCCCTGGGCACGGACCGTGCGTCCTCTTCGGGTTGGCTATGTGATTTTGGTAAATCACGCACGGGTCGTGCGCCCCTGGGCACGGACCGTGCGTGAGCTGCTGTTACCGGACTCCGATTTCTCATTCCGTCGCTCCTTTCGATCCCGAATCACTTCTAATCTTCCTCCCAACCCATTTTAAGGATATTGCCTTATTGACAACCGTATTTTGAACTTATTCGACTCACGATTTTGAAAAAGAGTTTCAAAAGCACATTTAAGTGAAAAAACGAAACCCTAGTATACGTGTGGGTACACCGTCTGATGGACTGACTGAATATATATGTTTATATATGTCAAATGAAAATGATTATAATGCCGGAGGTCTAACTTATGAATTCCTCAAAACGGGTTATAGATCGATATGGATATTGTTTATCCAATTACTATGTGATTGATCCTTTGGTGATCGAAAAGATATAAATTATCTAACTCTCGAGAACTTGATGCGTATTGTCATACGTATTGCGTTGGGTGACGACCCGACAAGTAGCATACTAGGGAGGGTAGTCATGACCCCTTACCTATGACCCTGAATGTGTTTTGGCGTGGTCAACTCACGGGTTACCGATATTCGTGACGTTGGGTTCACAATCGGTTTATGCTAAACTAAGACTATGGTATTTCCGATATTCGTGACGTTGGGTTCACAATCGGTTTATACTAAATAAAAATGTGAACACGATTTGCTTGGCATTTCGATTATAGCTTGTGATAGCTAATTATCTATATTTGATAACGGTTTAATAAGTGGAACACACGATTACCGGGATTAGCACTGGATTGCACTCGGTACGTGTGAAATAAATTCACGAAGTGCGTGGCATTTCGATTAATAAATAAGACATTGTTATGTCAGCTTTTGCTGTAACGGTTTAATAAATTGAACCGAGTGTCAGTGAGGGGGCACGGTAGGACTCACTGAGACAAGTTGTCTCACCCAATCCATATTTGTTGTTTTTACAGAGAACAGGTTATAAGGACAGAAGGCGGCACAGTTGGTTGTCGGGTTCGATGAGAAGATTGAAGATTGATTCATTTATTATTGTCCTTGTTCTTCTGTAGTTGTCTCTGTATTCGGTCGTATGACTCGAGCTTGTATTACGTTATATTTTTATAGTTTCCGCTGTTTCTTGTAAATATGTATATCTAAACAGGAATTTTTATACTCTGATTTATACCAAATTGTATATTTAGGTATTTCTTTGTTAAAGAAATACCGGGGTGTTACAAGAGGCGTATAATTGGATTCAGGAGGTGGTGCTAGTGATCGGGCTTAAGTTGGAGGAAAGCCCGTGATCCATATCCAAGACCTAGGCGCATGTAGTGAGGGTTAGTGAGGGTTGGCTCATTTGCGAATTGTCTTGGAGAAAAAGAAAGAAAAGTGCGAATAGAGGAGAGAAAGAGAGAAGAGGGACGGCGCGATTTCAAGGGAGGAGAAGAAGAGGAGAATTTCGCAAATCCAAGGGAGCAGAGAGGAGCTGTGTTGCTGAGGTTCTGTTGGTGACTTTCTCAAGGGAAGTGGTGCTCTCCTACTATAAGGTAAGGGTGGGGTTCTTCCTTATAATGGCATTTTATGATGAGGTTTATGTGGGAATAGATCCTATGATGCCTAGGGTTTGATTTGATGCGTAGTTGATGGTAGGTGAATTATAACTATGATTGATTGAAATAATGGTTTGTTGGTGATTTGTTGCAACTCTAGAAATTTGGTGTTCATAGTTGTTGATACGAATTGCATGCTAGGTGTTTGACAAATTGTATTTTTATGTTGTGATTGACCATTCATGGTGATTGGTATTGGTGGTTGAAAAATTGGTGATTTGAATTGGTGAAAAATCGAAATTAGTGACCCTAGGGCGCCATGGGCGCCATTGTCTTAGAGCTGTTTTTGGCGCCCTGTGCCTGGGCGCCGTGCCAGGCCATGTTGCCTTGGCGTTTTGTTGCTGTTTTCGGCACCCAGTGCATGGGCGCCGTGTCTGGGTGTGTCTCGCGTGGCCGATGTGCTGTGCGCGTGTTCCTGTGTTTGGCGCCCTGGGTGTGGGCGTCGTGTGCCAAGTTGTTGCGTTGCTGTTTTTGGCGCCCTGGGTGTGGGCGCCGTGTGCCAGGGTGTGTGGGTGTGTGACTGTGCGTGGGTGCGTGTGTTGCTGTGTCTTGGCGCAGGGGCGCCTTGGCGCCCTGTGCCTGGGCGCCAGAATCCTGTTGTGTTGCCTGCTGGGCGCCTCCCTGGGCGCCAGTTTCTGCTTTGTGTTGCCTGTGGGCGCCATGGGCGCCAAATCCTGTGTCCTCTTGTGTTTTGTGTTGCCTGGGCGCCAAGGGCGCCAGTTCCTATTGCTGGCCAGTTCCCAGCGTGTTCCCTGCTAGGCGCCCTGTAACACCCCGGTATTTTCTATTTATTGAAAATACCCAAGTGCACATCAATAACACATCAGAGATAATATTTCCTGCTCAGACACTGAATACCACTACAAAATTTTTGCTGAAATAAACATAACTGTCTTATACACAATTAAGACCCTACGGTTCTCAAACCATAATCTGTCAGCAACTGTGGTAGTCAGAGTCATACAAGAAAGCGGAATAAAAAAAATAAACATAACACTAATGCCATAGTGCTGTGATACATGGACAACAGAAGGAAAATAAACTTAAACATAAAGCTAAGTCATCATCCATCTCCCGGGGCCACCTACTCGTGCCTCTGAGGTTTCTTCTGTCCCTGTTTATCTGTAAAACAACAACATTTAAACAGTGAGATACAATCTCAGTGAGTTCTACCGAGACCCCTACTAACACTCTCGGTTCAATTATGAATCATTCGGGTTTAGGGTATAAGGGCCTAGGGTGAGGGGATATAGTTGCCCCTTCCTATTATCCTAACATGGGCTCTACCCCAGACATAATAAACCGGAGGCAAGAACACGAAGCAGTACCAATCCGATTATTACACCTGTACGCTATATATATATACTTTGTTTAATGCCGAAGGCAAGAACACGAAGCAGTACCAATTCGACAATTAAACATGTGTACCTTATATATATGTTGTCTAAAACCGAAGGCAAGAACACAAAGCAGTACCAATTCGATTATTAAACATGTATGCCATATATATATATATTCAGTCTAAAACCGAAGGCAAGAACACGAAGCAGTACCAATTCGATCATTAAACCGGTTATCACATACATATATATATTTTGTCTAAAATCGAAGGCAAGAACACGAAGCAGTACCAATTCGATTTGTAATCCTATCATCGTACTTTACACTTTAGTCGAATAATCGAAGGCAAGAACACGAAGCAGTACCAATTCGATTATTTAACCATGTATACCTTATATATATGTTGTCTAAAACCGAAGGCAAGAACACGGAGCAGTACCAATTCGATTATTAAACATGTATGCCATATATATATTTAGTCTAAAACCGAAGGCAAGAACACGAAGCAGTACCAATTCGATTATTAAACCTGGTTTCGAAACTCTATCTAAGTTTGTTCTCGCACTCTAGTTCGTCACTTTTCCAAAGCAATTTACAATATCAAAAACAATTCATTTTGCCTTAAAACTAGAATATCCAATTAGGCCTCTGAATAAGCTTTAAAACGCATCTTAGAACACCTCAATCGGGTTCCCAGATCAAACGTTATTGCGAAAACAAAAACAGTGAATAGTTGCTGAAAATCTGCACTGTGCGCTTGGACGCACGGGTCGTGCGCTTGGGGCGCTTTGGACAGTTTTGGTTCTGTCTCTCGTGCGCTTGGGCGCATGGCCGAGCGCTTGGGGCGCTTTGGACAGTTTTGGTTCTGTCCCTCGTGCGCTTGGGCGCATGGCCGAGCGCTTGGGGCGCTTTGGAGAGTTTTGGTTCTGTCCCTCGTGCGCTTGGGCGCATGGCCGAGCGCTTGGGGCGCTTTTACCTGCTGTAAGTGAATTTTTGTGGCGGTTTCGCGCGAAAACCGCTATTCCGCTCAATTCCGATTCTCGTTCCGATTGAAAACAGATTTGACAACCATAAAAACAGTCCCAATGAAAGTCACACAATCAATCAAATCAATCAAAAACTCATTGTAATCGAATTATATCAAAACGCGACATATTTTCAAATAACGGTTTTCGTTTCAAAATCTCTCGAAATCAATTAACGTAAAAACTAACGAGACACAAAAACATCCTAAGCGTGAGTAAAACTCACCCTTGACGCGAGAGCCGATATTGTCGAGACTTCAAAATCCTCAAACGCGAACCGAAAATCACCAATCCGCTTTCAACTTCGATTCGAGCTTCCAAACGCGTTCCACCTTCCTTGGCTTCGATCCTAAACATGATTTCATCATCAATTTCATCACACAACCCATAATTTCAACCAATTCCTCACTAAAACCCTAGGAATTCGTAGGTCACAAAAAGGGGGAACAATGGAGGAGAAGCTTACCAAAGATATGGGTTTTGATGAGAGAGATGAGATGAAGATGGTGATGAAATTTGGGACCTTGGGGATGAGTAATGCTCCCACAATCTCTTCTTCTTTCTTCTTCTTCTTTCCTTCTCTCCTTTCTCTTCTCTTCTCTGCTTCTTTTCTCCTCTCTTCACGCGTTCCTTTCTTTTCTTTTCTTTCAACACACACACACACATATTTAATTAATAAATAAGTGGTAGCGTGGTCCAATTACCATGTTGATCTTAATCCCTTATTCCGATTCCAAAACTTCCTTGACCCGTATTATCCGGTTAACGATCTAATGTCATCCAATAAATAATTTTAGCACTCAATAAATTTACCAGTCAAGTACTAAATTATTCCTATTGGGTTAACATCCAAATAATTCGCCTAATTATTTTGAGGATGTTACACGCTCAGTGCCTGGGCGCCATTTTCAGGATGTTGCTCAAATGTTCCCCGGTTTTGTTTTTGACATAACTTTTGACTCGGGTGTCCGATTTAGACGTTTCAAAATGTTTTGGAAAGCTTATTCAGAGGCCTAACTGAATATTCTCATTTGAGGCAAAGTGGCCCATTTTTCTGGAAAAGTTGTTTACCGTTGGTGTAGTCGTTAAATGGTGATGTTTTAAAAGAAAATTGTCGTGTCTCAAATACTTTGAAAAATTGTCGTTTGTCTCCGGTGTTGTGAAAAACTCTCGTGTCTCAAATTTTTTAGAAAATTGTCGTTATCTTGGTGTATTGGTGCTGTTTTGGAAAATTGTTGTCCTCTTGGTGTCTTGGTGTTGTTTTGGAAGGTTGTTGTCCTCTAGGTGTCTTAGTGCGGTTTGATGCTAGGTGTGAAGGCTCAAACATTGGTGTTGTTGGAACTAGGTGTGAAGGTTCCAAGTCTTGGTGTTCCGTTGTGTCGGGTGGTTGGTGTTTTTGGTGTCGTTGTGGCTAGGTGTGAAAGCCCAACTTAGGTGATATTTGGTGATTGTTGTTGGTGTGTCACATTGTGACTAATTTGGTGATTGTCTATGTGCATTCATGGTGTCGCATACAGCATATGCATTATTTTGGTGAAGACCTTTGGTCTTGGAGCTAGGTGTGAAAGCTCAAATTTTTATAAAACTGGCGAGCCTGGTGTGAAAGCTCGATTTTTGGTGGATTGGTGAGCCTGGTGTGAAAGCTCTCAATTTTGGTGACGCCCCTATTTACGGGCAAGGCTTTTGGTGATTTTGGTACCACATGCATATGCCCCGTTGGTGTGGGTTGCATTCATGCATCGTCATGACATTTGGTGACTGGTTGAGATTGTTTATAAATTGATGTAATGTTTATGATTGGCGTATGTTTATAAATTGATGTGTGTAGTGGAGTGGTAGATATAGTATCATATTCTAGCATACTTCCTATCATTTTATGCTATTATATTGAAGATATCTCACCCCTTCTGTTTGAATGTTACCCCTATGCGGTAACGTGCAGGTGATTGCGAGTGAAGGCTTAGGTACCTTCGCTATTCTGAGTCGGTGTCGTCGGTGTCCTTGCTTTGATGTGTAACACTCAGGGGGGATAAACGCTGAAATTAGTTGTTATATTTTATTGTTTGGAGTCCATTCAGGACGTTGTTATTTCATGTTTTAAAACTTATGTTATATTCCGCTGCGTGGTGAATGTGATTTTTGGTGATGTGGTTAATTAAACAGGTGTTATGGGCTTAGTCCCTTTTGATAAGTTATTTATATTATATAAGACATTTTATTTAGTGATGAATGTGTGACATCCTTTTTCGAATTATGAATCAAATTTTTGTAAACTCTGATTTTGTTAAATAATTACCGGGTAGAAAAGGGGTGTTACAATTGTCACAACTGGAACACCTAGAGATGCATCTGCACTACGTGCAGTTGCATCTGTTGCTGGTGTTTCTGGGTTGGCATTTTCTTCTTTAGAGCTGGTTTCTCCTTCTTCTGCAATAGGATCTTCCTCAATAACCTGCAAAGATTGTTTCAGAAAAATAATGTTAGAGGTTTGTGTGGCTGTTCTTGTTCAGGTTGGCTTTCTTGGTGGAGGGGTAGTGGTGATGATGACTGGGGAATAGGTGATGGTGATTGAGAGTTTGGTGGGGTAGGTGTTTTTCCTGTGGATGGTGATGTTGATTTTTCTGGCTGGGGGTGGGTTGGTGAAGTTGGGTGAGGAGTGGTTCTGTTTGGGTTTTGTCTTCATATTTCTTCCTCACTAATTCCTCCATGCTCATATTCTGGTCCTCTTCTTCTCCACTCTCAGTGGTATCCTCATCCTCCTCATCTTCATTTCTCTCCATTTCCTTCACCATTCTTGTTAGTGTCTCATCCTCATCAGTCTCAGCTAGCCCTTCACTTAGCAGCTCTTCCTCTTCTTCCTCAATTTTCTTCTTCTTCCCTTTCTGCTTCCTTTGTGTCTCCCTCTTTCTTTTCATGATCTTTTTCTTCTTATTTTCCTCTTCACTCTCTTCCTTCTCTTCCTCCTTTTCTTCTTCCTTTTCTTCTTCTCTCTCTTTCTCTTTTTCCTCTTCTTCTTCTTCTTCTTCTTCTGGATTCTGAAAGACCCATGTAGGAAACACTGGGGTTTCTATTTGAGTTGGTACCTGAGATATCTCCATCAATCTGAGTTGTAGCCACCCATGCTGTTCTTGCTGAAATTTCCAAACAGCCTGGTGCTTCTGCACTAAGTGCTTCTGCACCAGGGTGTTTTCTTCAGTTTTAATTTTTGTTCTTTCTTTCATCTCAGCAGATAGTGGGCCTGGAGGATATTTTCTTTGCTTGTGTTCTTCAGGACTGATGTCTACCCCTTGCTTCATACAGAGCTCAGTGATCAAGCATGGAAAAAATAAAAATCCTTTGTTCCTTGCTGCACAATCTAGAATTTGTTTATTGATAATCTTTCCCACATCCACATTTTTATTTGCTAAGATTGCATCTAATAGGATCAACCTATCTTTGGACAGTGTGTATGTGTGGGATGTAGGGAAAATAGAACAATCAATAAACAAATACCAATTGCCTAACTCAGGGACTAAATATCTATTTTTTAGTTTGAATTCAGTGTTGGAAATCTTATCCCATTTGGAGTTTTTCACAGCAATCCTAGACTTGATTCTTTCCATCTCCTTCTTTCCATAGTTGTCTACTTTTTCTTTGAAATCAGACCCAGAATAGACTAAGTTATAGTGAGTATTGATTCTATCAGCACTAAAATAAACCTTTCTACCTCTTATTACAGAATGATCATGCATGTTACCTTGTTTGTTGCCTTGAATCTCAGAGTAGAACTCTCTGACCACCTGTTCCAGATAGAAGGCTCTGTGTTGTATGAACAGATCCTAGTTGAGACTTGAGACTGTTGCCATGAAATTAGGGTGAGCCTTCATCAGACTGTAGCCTCGTTCAGGGAGGAATTTTCTTTCCCAGAAATGTGCATATTTAGGATCCACAGTGCTTGAAGCAGGTGCAGTAGCACTAGACTGCTTCTTTGGACTTTGTTGTGATGAGGTGACTGTGCTGGCTCTGCTCTTGCCCGAGGTTTTGTTTGCGAACCATTGTTGATTGTTGGCAAGGAACTTTGGAATTTTCGTAAGAAGGTGGAACTTGGTATTCTCAGAATTTGGGGATTTTCATGACAGAGAAAGGGATTTCGTGAATTGCGGTTTGTGAGTGGTAGAGTGATTACTGTTAAAAGGAAACGGTCACTTTGGGGAGGTTGCGTGAGTTTAATGAGGGTTAGTAGCCGTTAGGGGTGTGTTTGTGTAACTGCATGCATGATGACACATGGGGTGCTAGGTGACACAACACGAAGTCTAGGCCACAGATCACAACTGCATTTTTGTTGTGCTGGCACTTTTTGAAAAATTTCTACCTAAGTGCATTTTTTTTTGAAATTTCTGGTGCAGTAGTACTGAGGAACTGCTCGGTGCAGATGCACCTAAGTGCAGAAGCACTAAAAACCCGTGTTCCTACAAAACACTTGAAAAGCATTAAATTTGAACAAAAATTGCATAACTAAATATTTAATAACATGGGTTGCCTCCCATAAGCGCTTGTTTTAAGAGTCTTTCAGCCTGACTATCTCCTTTTCTTAGAGATTTTGAAAATGGGTGGTGAGTTTATCCCTCACCACATGTTCACCATAATACATTTTGACTCTCTGCCCATTTACTTTGAAAGAGGTGTTTGTGGTTGCATCATATAAATTAACTGCACCATGGGGGTAAATTTTGATTAGCTTGAATGGCCCTGACCATCTTGATCTCAGTTTTACAGGAAATAACTTTAACCTAGAATTGTATAGCAAGACCATTCCTCCTTCTCTAAGCTCTCTTCTTTGGATTTTTTTGTCATGCCAAGCCTTGGTTTTTGTTTTGTAAATTTCTGCATTCTCATAAGAGAGCTGCCTAAATTCATCTAATTCATTCAACTCTAAAAACTTTGTGCTCCTGCTTTGTTGAGATCATAATTTAGCTTTTTCATAGCCCAATAAGATTTGTTTTCCAACTCAACAGGCAGATGGCATGCTTTGCCATAGACTAATCTATAGGGGGACATACCTAATGGTGTTTTAAATGCTGTTCTGTATGCCCATAATGCCTCATCTAAATGTAAAGACCAATCTTTTCTTGATGGTTCAACCATTTTTTCAAGCATTCTTTTAATTTCCCTATTTGATAGCTCAGCTTGTCCACTTGTTTGTGGGTGGTAGGCTGTAGCAATTTTATGCTTAATCCCATATTTTGCAAGAAGATTTTCAATGAGTTTATTGCAAAAATGTGATCCTTCATCATTGATGATTGCCCTTGGGGTGCCAAACCTTGTAAAAATATTTTTCAAAAGAAATTTGCTAACAGATTTGACATCATTATTAGGCAATGCTACTGCCTCTACCCAATTGGACACATAATCAACAGCTACCAAGATGTATTGTTTTCCAAAAGAAGGTGGAAATGGACCCATGAAATCCATGCCCCATACATCAAAAAGTTCAATTTCTAATATATTGGTTCTAGGCATTTCATGTTTTTCAGAAATATTACCTGCTCTTTGACATTTGTCACAAGTTTTGACCATTGAATATGCATCTTTAAATAAAGTTGGCCAATAATAACCAGACTGTAGTACCTTAGCTGTTGTTCTGTTGCATCCAAAGTGACCTCCATATGGTGCAGCATGGCAGTGCAGAAGCACTGCTTGCTGTTCTTCTTGGGGGATGCATTTCCTCATTAATTGATCTGGACACATTTTGTAGAGAAATGTTTCATCCCAGTGATAGTTTTTGATTATGTGAAAGAATCTCCTTCTTTGTTGGTAAGTCATATCAACTGGCACCACCTTGCTCACAAGAAAGTTAACAATGTCAGCAAACCAAGGTGCAGCTGCACTAGGTGCTTCTGCACCAAGTGTAGAAGCACTGGATGCTGTCACAGTTATTGCTAACAGTTTTTCATCTGGAAAACTTTCCTTGATCTCTCCCTTTTGTGTACCTGTTCTTTCACCTTCAAGTCTAGACAAATGGTCAGCAACCTGATTCTCCACCCCTTTTTTGTCTCTGATTTCAAGATCAAATTCTTGAAGGAGGAGAGTCCATCTTATTAACCTTGGTTTTGCATCTTTCTTGGAAATTAAGTACTTGATGGCAGCATGATCAGTATAGACAATAATTTTGGTGCTAACCAAGTAAGATCTAAATTTATCAAATGCAAAAACCACTGCTAACAATTCTTTTTCTGTTACAGTATAATTCATTTGTGCTTTAATTAATGTCTTGCTAGCATAATAAATAGAATGAAAGATTTTGTCATACCTTTGCCCTAAGACAGCTCCTACAGCAAAGTCACTAGCATCACACATTAATTCAAAGGGCCTGCTCCAATCTGGTGTAACAATCACTGGTGCCGTCACCAAGGCTTTTTTGAGTTTTTGGAATGCTTCCATACATGGTTCATCAAAGTTAAAAGGTGCATCAATTTGCAAGAGTGTACATAATGGCTTGGATGTCCTTGAAAAATCTTTGATAAATCTTCTATAGAAGCCTGCATGGCCTAAGAAGCTTCTGATTCCTTTGACAGTTGTTGAAGGTGGCAGTTTTTCAATGACCTCAATCTTGGCTTGATCCACTTCCAGACCTTTCTTTGATACTTTATGACCTAACACAATGCCCTCTTGTACCATGAAATGGCATTTCTCCCAATTAAGCACTAAGTTTGTTTCCTCACATCTTTGGAGAATTTTCTCTAAATTTGATAAACATGTTTGAAATGTGTTTCCAAAGACTGAGAAATCATCCATGAATACTTCCATTGATTGCTCAATGTAGTCAGAAAAGATGGACATCATGCACCTTTGGAATGTTGCAGGTGCATTGCAGAGTCCAAAAGGCATTCTTCTAAATGCAAATGTTCCATAGGGGCATGTACAGGTAGTTTTTTGTTGGTCTTCAGGTTCTATTGCAATTTGATTGTACCCTGAATAACTATCTAAGAAACAATAAAATTCCTTACCTGCTAACCTATCTAACATTTGGTCAATGAAGGGTAAAGGGAAGTGATCTTTCTTTGTGGCTTTATTGAGTTTTCTATAATCCATACAAATCCTCCAGCCTGTAACAGTTCTTGTTGGTATCAATTCATTTCTTTCATTGGCTATTACTGTCATACCCCTTTTCTTTGGAACACATTGTATAGGGCTTATCCATGCACTATCAGATATGGGGTATATGATTCCAGCACCTAGCCACTTAATGATTTCCTTCTTTACAACCTCTTTCATTATAGGATTATCCTTCTTTTCCCTTCTATATAATTTTTAGAATTATCTTCTAAATTTATCCTATGCATGCATATAGATGGGCTAATTCCTTTGATGTCTCCCATTTGCCAGCCTATAGCTTTTGTATGCTTTCTTAAGGTACAAATGAGATCATGCTCCTGCTCTATTGTTAAGTCAGAGGCAATGATCACTGGAAGTGCATCATCTTCCCCTAAGAAAGCATACTTCAAATGTTTGGGCAGTTCTTTCAATTCTAACTTAGGAGGTTGTTCAGTTGAGGGTAAATTCTTTTTAAGGTTAGGGTCTTCTAAATTAAGAGATTCGAAAGTTCTAGACCATACCTTTTGTGCTGGTGTTTTTCTTGAAAAAATGTTTTTTTCCAAGATTTCTTCTTCAGGTGGTGCAGAAGCATCTGGTGCTAGTGTACTGGTGAGATAATCATACTGCTGCTGGAATTGCTTCTGCACTAAATGGTCAAGAGTAGTGATTGCTGAACATACTTCACTCTCCTCAATAGAATACTTCAGAGCATTCATCACATTGAATTTCACCTCTTGATCATTTACTCTCATGGTTAGTTCTCCTTTTTGCACATCAATTAGTGCTTTCCCATTTGCTAAGAATGGTCTCCCAAGAATGACTGGGACTTCTTATCTGCATCAAAATCGAGAATAACAAAATCTGCAGGAAATACAAATTTGTCAACCTTAACCAGAATATCTTCAATGATTCCCTCTGGATAAGCTATTGATCTATCAGCAAGTTGAAGTGTTACTGTGGTAGGCCTAGCATTTCCAATATCCAGTTGTGTAAATATAGATTTTGGCATTAAGTTGATACTTGCACTTAAATCACATAATGCACGACCTGTATAAGATTTTCCTATTGAGAATGGGAGTGTAAAGCTACCAGGATCCTTTAGTTTTCTTGGAATTTTGCTTTGTAAAATTAGACTGCATTCCTTAGACATAGCAACTGTTTCAAAACCCCCTAATCTTCTTCTTTTTGAAAGCACATCCTTCATAAATTTAGCATAATTAGGCATTTGATGAAGTGCTTCAACTAAGGGAACATTGATGTGTATCTGTTTTAGTATTTCAAGAAACTTACTGAATTGCTTCTCCTCATGGGCTTTTTTTAATCTTTGAGGATAAGGAGGAGGAGGGTATTCAGGAACTAACCTTGGAGTTGGAACTTCATGAGATGCAGATGCATCTGGTGCTTTTGCATCTTGAGTAGTTTTTTCATTTTTTATTTTTTCTCCCTTACCTTCACCTTGATTCTCACCTGGATCTGCAAGATCTTTTCCACTTCTTAGAGTAATGGCCTTCACCTGCTCCTTTCCTGGCCTGTGGGATGTGGTAGCTTCCGTATGTGATGGTAATGTACCTGTTGGTCTTTGATACAGAGCTGTTGCTAACTGTCCCACCTGATTCTCTAAATTTTTTATAGATGCATCTTGTGCTTGCCTAGCTGTTCTGGTTTCACTAATGAAAGATTTGAGCAAGGCTTCTAAGAAGTTATCAGTGGCAGGTGGTTGTTGTCTTTGGTTGTTCTGAGAATGGAATTCTGGTGGTGTGGCTGGTGCAGAAGCACTAGGTGTAGAAGCACTAGGTGCAGAAGCACTAGGTGCAGATGCACCAGTATTGTTCCATCTGAAATTTGGGTGGTTCTTCCAGCCAGGGTTATAGGTGTTAGAGTAAGGGTTTTTATTCCTATTATATCCTACAAAATTGGCAGAGACAGGGTTGCTGGGACATTCTTCATACAAATGGCCTCCTCCACAATAAACATAACTTGTGTCTCCTAGGGGGGTTTGTTCTATGGCTGCTGCAGTGTTTTCAGTTGGTGCAGCTGCACTAGGTGCAGATGCACTGGTTGAAGTGAAGTTTTTGAACAAGTTTGTCAGAGACGCTAACTGAGCAGATAGGGCTGATATATCACTGATTTCATGTACCCCTGCTGGTTTCTTTTGGGCACTTACCCTCTCAGTAGGCTAACTAGAACTATTGGTTGCAATTCTATCAATTAATTCACATGCTTCATTATAAGACAAGTTTAATAACACACCCCCAGATGATGCATCAAGCATTATTCTGGTTTGGGGTTCTAAACCATTATAAAAAGTTTCCATTTGAATAATGATAGGCAGACCATGATGTGGACATTTTCTTAAAAGTTCTTTCCATCTTTCCTATGCTTCAAACAATGATTCAAATTCTTTTTGTCTAAAAGATGTAATATCATTTCTCATCCTGGCATTTTTGATGGGTGGGAAATATTTTGCTAAGAACTTTTCAGCTATTTCATTCCATGAATGGATAGAATTAGGCTCCATTGAGTTTAACCATGATTTAGCCTTATCTTTTAAAGAGTAGGGAAATAGCTTAAGTCTAAATGCATCTTCACTAACACCAGGAAGAAGAAAGTTACTACATACTTCTAAAAACTGTTTTAAATGTTCATGGGGATCCTCATGGAGAGATCCACCAAATTGACCAATTGTTTGTAACATTTGGAACATCATGGGTTTAAATTCAAAATGCACAGCATCAATATGAGGTCTTGCTATACTTGTTTGCATATTTTGATGATTAAACATAGCATAATCCCTCATGGGTCTATTTCTATCATTAATCATACCTATTGGGCCCATGTTGATGAATTGATTTCTGTGGCCTTCTTCAGTATCATGCTGTGAACCAGGTCCTCCTCCAACTGAGGCTGATCTTGAGCTTTGTCCTTCACTGTGATGAGACATGTTTCTGCAGTCTTACTTTCTTTGCTTTTGAAGTCTTAGCAAACTATTGAACCTTCTTTCAATCTCTGGATCGAATTCAAATTCTGGTGGCTTGTCTCTGGGCATAAGCTAGTGCATCTCCACTTGTTTCTGCACAGAAAATAACTACCAGAGTACTAAAACACTAATTTATAAATCTAAACAACAAAAATTAATGGCAATCCCCGGCAACGGCGCCAAAAACTTGGTGTGTGAAAAGATTTGCAAGTATACACAGTCGCAAACAAGTAATACAATGATAAGAAAGGTCGAACCCACAGGATTGGATTAACTTTATGTATGTTTAGAAAGCATATAAATTAGTACTACTATTCTACTCACAAATTTTGGGGTTTTTAAGTTAAGTGAAAATAGAATGCAAATATGTAAAAGAATACGAAGGAAATCAGTTGAGAAAGATGGTAGAGATGTTTTCACTAAATAATGTTCTTTTGAGAGTTTCTATGCTTTTAGTGATGCAGAAGCACCAAGGTGCAGAAGAACCAATGTGCAGTTGCATGAGTGTGTGCTTTTTGCACTACTTTCTTCAGAGTTTCGTTACAAGCTTCCCATGTCTGGGCTTGCTAAATAAGTTCACTCCTGCCTTTGAAGTACCCACTGTTTCACCCTAAGGACTATGTTATCCTATGTCTAGGACTTAACATGGTTTTAATAAAGTTTTCTTTATTACACAAGTTAACAAAGCCTTCATTAAAACACTCACCCTTATTAGTCTTGATTTCTAATTATAAACCATGCCTGTGAATATAACTCAACTTATTCTAAGTGATCAACCTTAAAATAAGATGGATGTAGTATAACACAAGACCCAAAATGCTTGCAACACCAAAAAGCATAATAACTTACTGATCAAAAGTTCATTATAAAGTTAGAACATCTCAACCAAAAAAGGTTTAGCTCATAATAAGCATTGCAAGGCAAAGATAGATGAAATGAAACATATTAATATAGATGAAAGTACAAGAGATCTCAATAAGGTAGAGATTACACTGATTGAAGCACTCTTGCATATAAATGCCCTGCAAAGAAGCACTGTCTTCCTAGTGCAGTTGCACCTAACTAAGTTGAAGAAGAAGTGAAGGAAGAAGTTGTCGATTCCTTCCTCACCTTCTTGCCAACTATCTACTTGTTTACCGTGATTATTGGTAAACACCACTAGTTACACGTGTGTGTTGCTTGCGAGATCAACTAGAAACATCTTAGAACATTTGTGAATTAAAGTTTTATTAAAGTTATTGATGTTTGTGAAGATAACTGTTTTAATGGAGTAAAACAATGAAGAAACGCATGTATTTAAGAAGAAATGCAGAAATACAATGAATTGTAATAAAGTACAGGAAGTGTAAATAAAGGAAAATAAATCGAAAACAGTAAATTGCAGAAATTAGTAAAGAAGAACCAGTAAACTGCAAGAATCTTTAAAGAAATAGTAAGTAGATTGCTGAATGTAAAAGGCTTGGTACGCAGATCACATACATTGTTCTTCAGTAACTCGTTTTTCTCTTATGCGGAAGTATGAGTGTTTTCTGAACGTATGTATAGAATGACATTGCGACCTTTTTCTCTACGAGAAAACTCCTATTTATAATAAAAGAAAAACAATAACCGCTCAACGGTTTTTCTAAACAAAATAACTGCTATTTCGACTAGATAAGTTCAGATAACCGCTCCATCTTTCGACCACATCACTGCTGTCCTTTTCTACCAGCATTCTTTGACTTAACCTATTATCTGAATGTTGTTCATTTTTCTGTCGAAACTACTAACTTCAGCTTTCCAATTTTCGCTAAGTTATGTGCTATGCTGATTCTCCCTGTACACAACTTCTCATTGTCGAAATATCAAGCCTTCTTCCTGAATGCAACGAGTCAAACCTTATTGACATGTAAATGCCCGCGTTTTCAACAACAATACCACCCTGTCTTCGACTAAACTCTTTAATGTCTTTCCCGTCGAAAGCATTGTCTTTAAACTTAGTTTCATCAAGCCTTAGGCATAGTCGAAATTACTCTTCACAACACCTTTCTCAATGTCAAATATCAACATCTCTTCTTTAAAACAAAAAGTCAACATTATTGACTGCATTTAATTGAGCCTGTCGAAAATGCAGGTTAACAAATTGCCCCCCAAAAAGACGTTTTCGACTGAATTCTTGAATGAAGATAGAAAATGACTTTTTTGAAATTTCTCTCGACTATCCCATGAAATCTTATGTTATCATTTCATATCTTTTCTCAGAATATGAAGGGACGTCTCTGGGAAAAAATACAGCTTGCTGGCGCCTACTTCCAACGAGAGTGCGCCACGTACGCGAAGTTAACTGTTTAGATTTTCCACAATCCCACATTTCCCACTAAAGCCACGATTACCAACATATTTTATTATTATTATTATTATTATTTTTAAAACATGGTAAGAACGGCTATAAAAAGAACTACGCCCTTTCACTTCTCTTTTTCAGAATCTTCATTTTCTTCTTCTTCTCTGCGAGCGAACTTCCATTAAACCCTCTTCTGCGAGTACTGTGTTTTCTTCTGCTTCTTCATTTCACGAAGCAAACAAATACTACAAAGTGCTTCTATTTCTCCATTAGCTTTCTATTTCTAACAATGGCGTCTTCTTCCACCGTAAAACCTCATACTGTAACCTCTAAGAAGAAAACCCTTATTTCTGAACCTGCTCTTACTTTGGAGGAAACACAAATTTACCGGTCTCAGGTACTTATCCTTTTCTCTAAACCTTCAAAGCATGCATTTTTAGGCCCCCTTCCTCTCGCTGATGATGATTCACCTAAGATTAGGGACGTTTTCCCTAGTTACCATAGACTCAACCCCAGGATCTTCAGCAAAGGTCCACATGTGATGGATTTCATGAGCAACCCGAATAGGGTTTTTCGATCTTCGCCACCAACTGAGAAAAACACTCTATATCGACTGGCTTAACAAGATTGAGTCGAAGAAAGGAGACATTTGGAAGAGTCAGGGAATTTTTGACCTGATTCAAATCTCAAGATATGGGCCTAGGTATCAAAGCCCAATGCTTCTTTCTGCTTTACATTTTTGGGACATCACCACTAATAGTCTTCATTTAAAGTGCGGCATGCTTGCCCCCACTTTGCTTGATGTGGTAGCTATAACGGGTTTGAAACCGTTAGGAGAAATTTTCGAACCTTCTACCCATACTGATTGTGAGTTCGACTTCAAGAAAGCCAGCTTTAAAGGATATATTGAAGAAAAACATATTACCGGGTCAAGGGATGTTTCCGATGAAGAGCATATTGCCTTTCTTACTTTCTGGTTATCCTTCTATGTATTCTGTTCTTCGTCGCTTCAAGTGGCTAAGATGTACATCCCCCTAGCCATTCAATTACATCAATGTCGAAACATCAACTTGACCGCCCTTATTTTAGGGTCTCTATTCGACAGCTTTAGACAAGGGGCTATTGATTTGAAAGGCCTTAAACCAGAAGGAAAATATTTGGTCTCGGGACCAATTTGGTTGTTTCAATTGTGGCTCATTGCCACTTTCAATTCAAAATTAACAATGTACATTCCTGATGATTGTCTTGATATAGTTTCTAACAGAGGGGTCGAAGGTGTTCGACTTGCTTTGTTAAAACCTAAACAAATAGGAGTGTCTGTCGAAGATCTTTTTCACAGGCTTTCGACATGTTTTTGAATTGTACCGAATTTTCTCCTTCTATGGCCCCTTTTGCTGGAAGAACTTATGGACCAACTTGGTTCACTAGAGAATTCCCTGCTGATAACCCTGATGAAGAGCAAGAGACTAACCAAATTTGGAAGGCATTTTTAACTCCCCAGTTGTTATCATCTCGAATCTCTCCTGGGAAATCATCAAACCAATTTGGTGTATTCCCATATCATCCTAGTTTACATGCACGACAATTTGGATTGTGTCAACTTCGACCTAGCCCTTTTTTCAGATCTAGGAGGGAATTGTTAGTTCCTGAGAATGAGGAGGAATGGATAAATCGTCTCAACAATTTTTCTGATGATTCTTTCCATCTTACTCCCCTCCCTTTTGAGCCAACTTTCTCTTGTACCCACAAATTTTCTCAGTGGTGGACAGAGTATATCACCAGGAAATTCACTGGTGTCGAAGAGGCTACTCTATTGGTCAAACTAACATCTGCTTTTCCTTCTTCGCAGAAAAAGAAGACCAAGTCGAAAGGTACGCATATTCAAGAGATTCAGGCATTCCAATTTTTTTTTGAAATTGTATACGACCCAACCAAACTTAATCGAACTGTCTCTCAAGCTGCAAGAGTTTTAAAAGATAAATATATCGAAAGAATTCCAACAATGGTTTTTCCACCTTTTGTAACTGATAAGTATTCTTTTTCTTTAACACAAAACAAACTTAAATTTCCGCCATTGCCAACTTGTAACTTGGCTTTGGCATTTCGACCACCACTCCCACCATGGTTTATCTGTGGTTCGATTGGGGCACTTTACAATTTTCTTTCGAATAAAAAAGCTGAGAAAATAGTTCCGACTAAGTATACCTTAGACACATTTGAAGGTCATCTTCATTTGGATATTCGACATGTTCAAATCAAATCCATTATCTGAGAAGGTGATATAGCAAACTCTTAGAAAAATTTATTTTCCCTTTTGTGCATATTTTGTATTAATACTTGCTTGTCGAATACTTTGCAGCTGTTCATATCACATCGTCTTCGACAGATGACGCGGCAACGAAGAAGAAGAAAAAAGATGTTGAAGCTTCGTCAACAAGAAAACAACCTCTCCAAGAAGAAAAACAAAAAGTGAGTACTTCCTTATTTACTCTTTGTATCATCTTCTTATGTTCTTCGACTGATCGGTTATCCGTTTTGCAGAGTCGAAAAAGAACAAGTAGCTCCTTAACTTCCAATCCAAAGAAAACAAGAATGGTTACACCAAGAGTTGTGAGCGATTCAGAGGTCGAAGCTCTAAAAATCTTGCCTATTTATATTTATTTTCTTTTTCTTGCTTATGCTTATATGATTGTTGGATTTTTCAGTCTGATGAGACACCACTACTCCGGACTAAGCCTGTCAAGGTTCTAGTTCCTGAAGCAGAAAGAGAGAGAAAAACAAAACATTCTCAAGATGCCTCTAAAACTGTTTCTCAGCAAGTTTCTGTCGAAAGACAACAAAAAGAAGAAAAAGCTCCAAGAAGGCTTATCACGAAAATCAAGAGTGCACACTCTTTAGTCGAAAACGTCAAGGCTAAGGTAATTGATTGAAGCCTATATCTTTTCTGCAAATTTTATTTATCTGTGGTAATACTCACTTTGCTTCATTTTTTAGGGAACTGAAGCTGTTAACCCTGAAATCCCAATAAAGCAAGTTACACCTACCTCCACTCACTCCCCTTCAAAAATACCTATTGCTGGATAAGTTGTCGAAGACAAAAAGCAAACACCTATTGTCGAAGCTACACTGCTGGCCACAACAACTCCTCTTGCTGAAACTGCAAAGGAAGTTTCTGATCATGGCCCAGAGCATGCTGCTATGGACGTCGATGAAAACCCTGATGTTGGCCAAAGTGGAGCTGAGATCAGCATATCTTCTTCTCCAAACATGGAAGAACAAGATTACAACGAGGAGGAGAGTGAAGACGACAGTAACAGCGAAGGGAAAAGTAAATCCCTTGAGGCAGCTAATCCTCCACGCTCTGTGCCTTCGACACATGACACCACTCTGAGCCGTCAAGAACTTTTGGATCTAAAACGTAACGACCCTCTTGAGGCTTTCAAGCGAATGGTGAGTGGTTTATCCTCAACAGAAAGTAAGCCAAGTGTTTCGACTGCCTCTGTTGGCGATTCCTCTGGAGGTCCTAAAGAAGACCTGATTCGAGAACTTCAAGCATCCCTCTTTGAGATAGATCTGTTCAAGGCTATCGAAGCAGATCATATGCTCTATTACAAACTCAAATCTTTGCTCAACAAACTTAATAACTCTGGCTCCAGTGACTCTCTTTTATGCTTCATTGTCGAATTTGAGCCTTTACTGGAGCAGATTTCCAGAGATATACAGAAAAAGAAGAGCACTGTTGTGAACAAGGAGCGTGAGCTTGAGCTTCTGAGAGAGGAAAGTGCCGCTGTCGAAGCCTCAGAAAGCAAGATTTCGACCCTGGAAATTCAAGCAGCAACTAATTCCAAGGAAATAGCTGACTGTGATGCGAACATTTCGACATACCAGGCTCAAATCAAGGAGTTGCAGTCGAAGATTGAAGCGGAAGAAAAGAAGAAAATTTCTGTTCAACAGAGATCTTCAATTCCTTTAGAGAATGCACTTCGATCTGAGGCAACCTTGGCTATCGAACACTTGGAGAGGGTTCAGAAACATGATGAAGCAGCTAAGAGGCTAACTGAGGAAGAATCCCTCTTAAATACTAGATTGAGGCATGCCAAAGCAGCCTTTGAGAGGCTTAAAGTTTCTTTTGTAATTTAATTTTCCATCTGCATTCTAACAGCATTTTGCTCAATCTGTATTTCGACAATATTCTTTGGCATGAGTGCCATGTTTATATTCTCCCGTTCTCTTAATTTTGAGTTATTTTAATTTCTTGCAAAACTAGCTTATATCTTTTTAAGTACTTGCCATTTATACGCAAAATTCGATTATCAGCGCTTAACTCTTCGACTTCATAAGCACCATTTGAGAAAACTCGTAAAATTTTAAATGGCCCTTCCCAATTTGGTGACCATTTACCTAAGGCTCTATCTTTTTTGTCCATAGGTAGGATAACTTTCCACACAAAGTCCCCAATGACAAAAGTTTTTGATTTAACCTTTTTGTTGTAGGCTTTAGCTACTCTTTCTTTCTGCCTCGTAAGGATATCTAGTGCAAATAACCTTTCTTCGTCCAAATCAACCAATTCGTCTAAAATCATGTCCCAATAATGATCTGATGGGATCTCAAATTGCCTTTGAATTCTGGTTGACTGTAGATATATTTCGACAGGTAATACTGCATCATGCCCGAAAGTGAGTTTGAATGGAGTAGTGTTAATTGATTCTCTAGGAGAATTTCGACAAGCCCATAATGCTTGATCAAGAGTTTTGTGCCAATTCTTAGGCTTTTGCCCAATATGTTTTTTGATCAAATTAATGATAATTTTATTGGCTGCTTCGACTTGACCATTTGCTTGAGCATAATATGGTGTCGAACTTAATAACTTAAATCCATTTTCAGAAGCAAAATTTACCATTTTTCGACCAGTAAAAACTGAGCCTTGAGCTGTGGTAATGGTTTCTGGTATCCCAAACCTATATAAAATGTGGTTTTGAATAAAGTCCATTACTGCCTCTTGGTCTACCTTAGCTAAAGGAATAGCTTCGACCCATTTGGTGAAGTCAATTCCCACTAATATATAATGGTGGCCTTTCGACGACGTTGGTTTAATTTCACCAATTATGTCTAAGGCCCAACCTCTAAACGGCCAAGGTTTTACTATTGAATGTAATTCACCTGCAGGTACGTGTTGTATTCCTGCGTGTTTTTGACATTCTTGGCATCCTTTAGCAAAATCTATGCAATCTTTTAGCATAGTTGGCCAGTATACTCCTTGTCGAAACAAGAGCCATTTCATCTTGTGGCCTACTTGGTGAGACCCACAAGCTCCACCATGAGTATTGGATGTTGCTAAGTATGCCTCATTTTCACAAAGACATTTGAGTAAAACCCCTTTCAGGGGTTTTCTTGAACAACTTGTTTCCAATAATTACGTAGCTTAATGCCCTATACTTGGTTTTTCGATTTGTTGTTCCTGTTGGATTTTCCAGGTATTCGATAATTGGTTTTCGCCAATCACCATTCGACATATTGTCAATGGCAAAAATTTCACCCTTTTCACTTGGAGGAAATAATAATTCTGACTTGTCTGCCCCCCCAAGTTTTGGCATTAACAATTCATCTTCAGAACAATCTGTCGAAATTAATTTTTCCTTGATCTCTATTAATTCACTGAGTTTTGTCGGAGAAACTCTATAACCTGAAGCAATTTGTGCTAAGTCATTTGCTTCGTGATTTTCAATTCGAGGTATATGCTCAATGTTCACATAGTCGAAGCGTTTTAACAAAGCATTGGTAGTGACGAAGTATATGATTAAATTCTCTTTAATGCATTTGTACTCCTTAGTTAATTGCTTCACCACTAATTCAGAATCACCTCTAACTTCGACAGCCTTTGCCCCCAGCTCTAGCAAAACTTCTAAACCTGTTATCAAGGCTTCATACTCAGCCTCATTATTAGAGCAAAGTTCTTTAATTTTAAATTTATATTTCGTTGGTATTTTTGTTGGCGAAATAATTAATATTCCAATTCCAGAACCATTTTTATGGCTTGACCCATCGAAATATAGTGTCCAAGGTTGAATATTCATATGATTAATTGTTACTTCGACCAACGAATGGTCAACAATAAAGTCTGCATCAATTTGTCCTTTGATAGCTTTCAAAGGTTGATATGTTAATGAATATTCAGAAAGGGCTAAAGCCCATTTACCAATTCGACTGTGCAATATAGGTTTCGACAGCATATGTTTAATAATATCAAAATGAGAATAAACATACACATCAATCGGTTTTATATATTGCTTTTATTTAGTACAAGAGAAATACAAACAAAGGCACAATTTCTCCGTTGGATGATATCTAGTTTCAGCATCATTTAAAACTCTACTAAGGTAGTATATGGCTCTTTCGACACCATTATCATCCTCTTGTGCCAACATGCTACCTATTGTTAGCTCTGATGCTGCTACATACAATTTCATCACCTTATCTCTGATAGGTGGTAACAAAATAGGTGGTTTAACTAGATAAGCTTTAATCTCGTCGAAGGCCTTTTGGTGCTCTGGATCCCATTTGAACACATCTTCTTTCTTCAGTCGAAGCAATGGCGAGAAAACTTGAGTTTTGCCACTTAGGTTTGAGATGAACCTTCTTAGGAAATTGATCTTTCCTAATAATGACTGGAGCTCTTTTTTGGTCGAAGGAGCCTTCGTTTCCATGATTGCTTTCGTCTTGTTTTGATTTATTTCAATGCCTTTTTTGTGGACAACAAATCCCAAGAAGTCACCTGCACGTACACAGAAGGCACACTTTATTGGATTCATTTTCAATCCATATTTTCCCATTCTTTCGAATGACTGTCGAAGATGGTCTATATGACCATTTTCTGTCGAAGATTTAACAACAATATCATCTATGTATACTTGCATAAAATTTTCAATAAAATCATGAAACATAGAATTCATTGCTCTTTGGTATGTTGCACCAGCATTTTTTAAACCAAAAGGCATTACTACCCATTCATAAACACCTAAAGCTCCTGGGCATCGAAATGCTGTTTTCGACACATCTTCTTCGGCAATAAAAATTTGATTATACCCTGAGTATCCATCTAACATGCTTAGGTATTCAAATCCTGCTGCCGAATCAATTAGCATTTCTGCCACAGGCATAGGGTATTGATCTTTGGGTGTAGCATTATTTAGATCTCTAAAATCTATGCAGACTCTTAATGTTCCATTTTTCTTAATAACAGGAACAATGTTAGCTAACCAATCAACATACCTGGCAGTTCTGATGAAGTTGCTTTTGAGTAGTCTTTCGATTTCCTCTTTTATCTTCGACAGAATCTGCGGTGCAAATCTTCTTGGTGTTTGCTTCACTGGTTTTCTATCTGGTCGAATGGGTAGCTTCAATTCAACCACTTCTCGACGCAGTCCAGGCATTTCATTATAGTCCCAGGCGAAGCAATCCTTGTATTCTTTTAAAAGCTCAATGGTTCGATCTCTCAAACCTTTGTCAATTTTGGCACTGATGAACGTTGGCCTTTTTATGAAGCCATCTCCCAAATCAACTTCCTCTAAAGGATCTTGAGCTTGAATTCTCTTGGTCGAACCCATTGGGTCTTTTTCAAAACCTAAAGGCTCGTCATCATAGACGCAGTCAAGCCTTTGGCCTTCAACCATATTATCTTCCATGTTAACTTCATTGTTAACTTCAGTGGTTTGATTAACCATCATTGATTCTTCTGTGGCTTGTTTAACCATCATTTGTTCCATTTCGGCTTCCAACGCCGCATTTTGCTTATTTTCGGCCACATAGGCCGTAATTCTATCCCATATGTTGGGTGTAGACATCATCAACATCTATGGACCGTCCCATCCTGTAGGCTTACAGAAGCCCCTTGGACGAGTTGATTCTTCAATCACTTCCCTCTCCCAAATGAAGCCGTGGGTAGGGTGTAGATCAAGTGAAGCATATATATTGTCCCGAGGGACATATGCTGTGTCAGAGGGAGTACATGGCGCTATATTCGCCAACTGTTTGTCAAAAGTATGTTTGGTGATATGGTCGACTTCAGCCAAAAAATAGCTTTGGTCACCTTCCACATTTTCGACAAGGCCATCCTCTCTCCAGATGGAAATCCTCTGATGGAGTGTTGAAGGGTCCGCCCCAACTCCGTGGATCCATTCTCGACCAAGCAACAAATTGAAATTGGCCTTGGTAGGAATAACCATAAACATGGTTAATCTCTTGACACTTCCCACCACCAACTCCACCTCTATGGCTCCCAAAGAATAGCCAGATTTGCCCTCATAATTTGTGAGAACAATGTTGTGTGGCCTTAGATCGGTATCTGATTTACCGATTTTTGCCAACATGTGTTGAGGCATTAGATTCACCGCAGCTCCTCCGTTGACGAGAACCTTATTAACACCTACATTATTAACCTTGGCCTGAATGAACAAAGGCTTTAAATGGTACTTCATGCCTCCATTTGGGTGTTCAAAAACTGCGCTTTGTTCCTCCATGCAGCCATTGTTGAGTACATAATAGCAAATTGGCTTATGCTTAGCCATATCTTGGTCGAAGTCTTGCTCGACTTCGTTGACTTCCGATATCACATCGAACTCAATAGGAAGTATTGAGACGACACATATGACATCGAAATCAGGCTCTGAGTCTGAAAAGTCAGATCCCATCTCTTCGTCATCCAGGTTAAGGCCTTCTTATGGGTTTAGGCCTTCTTTGACAACCGTAAGAGGAGGAAAAATCCTCTCTGTAGCAGGCTTTCTTTTCACTTCGACAGACGAGGCTATTTGCTTTCCTTTGTTGGTGGCTGGATTTCCACTTCTTTCAGCAGCAATAAATTTCATCTGGCGTTGATATCTCCGCCATTGAGTTTTGGTCATGGGATTTTTCCCTTTGTAATTTTTATTATAGACATATTTGCTGGCATCATATGTCTTATTCTGGATCATGGCACTCGAGCTTCCCTGCACCATTTTTAAAGAATACCCTGCATCCTTTCCTCCTGAATGCACCCATCTTTCGACAGGTGATTTTGTGGGTGGCACAAATGTTTTCGCTCCCTTATGAGTTGGAGGTGTCGCTTTAAAGGGAATACCTCTTTGATTAAAACTGAATTTTGGCCTGTTATCAACCCACGCATTCTTTCTCTTCTGTTGGTGAGTAGAATGTTCAAGGCTTTTGGCAGCCTCCTTATCAAATACCGAACTGCATCTAGGGCACAGCATTACTTCAGTATTGTTGATTTTGCATCTATTGAGGAAATCAATAAGTTCCTCTTCAGCTTTTGGATATACCACCTGCATATGATCTTCATGTTGGTCTTTAGTGACCATTTTGACCATTGTTTCAGATCTTTCAGCACTTTTCGACATACTGGTGTTTCCAGCAGTGTCTGGACTAGCTTCGACAACGAGAATATCAATTTCAGTATAATTTGTCTCTGCAGTTGGCAAAGGATTGCTGTCGATTTGCATTGAAGGTTTCGACTTATCATCAAACTTGAGTCTCCCTTCACTTAATGCTTTCTGAACCAAATCCCTGAAAAGAACACATCGAGAAGTGTTATGGCCTAAAAAATTATGATATTTGCAATATCCTCTTTTCTTTTGTTGTTCTAATGGTGGTATTTTTAGGCCTTTAGGCACTAAAATCTGGCCATCAGAAACCAACAAATCAAATATTTGGTCACACTTTGTGACGTCGAAGGTATATGTTTTTGCAATATATTTATCATTTTTTGGTTCGACAGGATTTTTCCCATCAGAAGGCCTCAATAATTTTCAAGTATATGGAGGTCCGGGCTTTAATTCTGCCATATTAACCTCTTCTTCGACTTCTTCATATGATATGTCGAAGTCTTGGTCACTATCGTTAGTATTAACATAAGCAACCTTTTCCTTTTTATTAAATCGATTAGTTCTCGCCTTCTCATCCTTAAGCCTTTCGACTTTTCGAACTCTATCAGCCAATTGAGCCATGTCTCTCAGGTGTAAAGTGTCTAATTTTTTCCTAATGGAATAATCTAGGCCACCAGCAGCCATTTCGACTAACTCATGCTCGGGTATCTGAGTAAAACATCTAGCCTTGAGAACTCCAAATCTATTGAGATAATCGTCAATAGACTCTGGCATTTTGCGTCGAACACTTGCCAATTCTTTAAGGCTAATCTTGCATTGGCCCATGTAGAATTGTTCATGAAACGCTTTTTCCAATTGATTCCAATTAAACATGGAATGTGGGGGTAAGGTAGTGAACCATGTGAATGCATTTTTTGTTAAAGAATTTGGGAAATATTTCATTCTTAAATTCTCATTTTGCGCTATGTCACCAGCCTCAGTCAGATATCGCGCAATATGTTCGACAGTGGATTCGCTAGTTTCTCCAGCGAATTTTGTGAACTTAGGGATTTTCCATCCCCTAGGAAAATCTGTTTGTATCACATATTCCGACAGAGGAGATACAAAATTAGGTCTATGCAATCCTAAGTTAAGACCATTTTGGGCTAAAATTGTTTCGACAAGATTTGCCAAATTATTTTGATTACCAAAGTTGTTTTGCTGAACATGTCTTATTACTTCGTCAGCATCTTGGTTTCTATTGACTAATACCATTTCTGGCACCGGTTCTTCGATAGCCATTATTTGTCTTTGATTGACAGGAATTGTATAGTTGGGCCTTTCGACGGGTAATTCAACAGGCCTAACATTTTGGACTTGGGGAATTCGCTGGTTGTGCACTAGTGGAAATCAGCAATTCGACCAATTTGACCCATTTGTGTAGCTAACAATTGGTAACTGTCATTTGTGTTCTGAATTAATGGGTTAAACACTGTACCAATTTGCTGTGTTAGCATATTAACCATATCGTGGTTACTATCATCCATCTGTTTCCTTAGTGCCAACAAAGACGAAGTAGTTATTGAAGGCTGTGGATTTAGACTATAAATATTTTCTGGGGAATTATTTATAGGTGAAAAACTTGAGGCTAAGTTTCTGCATACGTAGATGCATTTGTTTGAAGACCTGCCATCATGGCTGTTGGCATGCCATATGGGTAATTTCGACCATTCATGTAATTGAATGGCATATTCCCCATCATGGAGTTTGCCATAAAGGGCATAGTCGGATTTAAATTAGATGGTACAGGGACAACATTCGACAACGGGTTAATGGTAGGAGCAGTTATTGCAGTTACCCCCATAATTGTCGAAGAGGGAATCAGAGCGGTTATTCCTGGAGCGGTTATTCCTGTAATGGTTGGAGAAGATGCAGGAGCAGTTGCTCCTGGGATAGATACAGGAGCGGTTACTCCTGACATATTTGCAGTGTTTGTATTGTCAACTGACGCTTGAGAATGAGCGTTTGATGTAGAAGCATCGTTCATGTTTGAGCGTGGCATTTCAGTAATACGCCTACCACTTCTTAAATGCATGCAAAATCTAAACTACTGGTTTTGTGTTTGATAACAAACCAAGAATTATTTGGAAAAACTTTTAATAACTAGCAGAAATGTCCCACTGGGCGTGCCAATTTGTTTACCGTGATTATTGGTAAACACCGCTAGTTACACGTGTGTGTTGCTTGCGAGATCAACTAGAAACATCTCAGAACATTTGTGAATTAAAGTTTTATTAAAGTTATTGATGTTTGTGAAGATAACTGTTTTAATGGAGTAAAACAATGAAGAAACGCATGTATTTAAGAAGAAATGCAGAAATACAATGAATTGTAATAAAGTACAGGAAGTGTAAATAAAGGAAAATAAATCGAAAACAGTAAATTGCAGAAATTAGTAAAGAAGAACCAGTAAACTGCAAGAATCTTTAAAGAAAGAGTAAGTAGATTGCTGAATGTAAAAGGCTTGGTACGCAGATCACATACATTGTTCTTCAGTAACTCGTTTTTCTCTTATGCGGAAGTATGAGTGTTTTCTGAACGTATGTATAGAATGAAATTGCGACCTTTTTCTCTACGAGAAAACTCCTATTTATAATAAAAGAAAAACAATAACCGCTCAACGGTTTTTCTAAACAAAATAACTGCTATTTCGACTAGATAAGATCAGATAACTGCTCCATCTTTCGACCACATCACTGCTGTCCTTTTCTACCAGCATTCTTTGACTTAACCTATTATCTGAATGTTGTTAATTTTTCTGTCGAAACTACTAACTTCAGCTTTCCAATTTTCGCTAAGTTATGTGCAATGCTGATTCTCCCTGTACACAACTTCTCGTTGTCGAAATATCAAGCCTTTTTCCTGAATGCAACGAGTCAAACCTTATTGACATGTAAATGCCCGCGTTTTCAACAACAATACCACCCTGTCTTCGACTAAACTCTTTAATGTCTTTCCCGTCGAAAGCATTGTCTTTAAACTCAGTTTCATCAAGCCTTAGGCATAGTCGAAATTACTCTTCACAACACCTTTCTCAGTGTCAAATATCAACATCTCTTCTTTAAAACAAAAAGTCAACATTATTGACTGCATTTAATTGAGCCTGTCGAAAATGCAGGTTAACACTACTATAAAAACTATAAGAAATGAAACTTCTAAAATATAAGTAAAGTGTATGATATACATATTATCAAGTGAGATATGCGATGCTCTTCAAGTGAGAAGTGGGAGCCCTTTTTATAGCCTTGTAGATTTCCTTTGCTTGAAAACCAAGTTAACCTAAGGAGGCTTAACCATGGTTGCTTTTCCGATCTTTAGATGTGGAGATTGAGTTCAGCACATTTCCATAAGGAGAGGTCCAATTGTGTAAGGCCATATGTCTTTAGCTGAGTAGCCTTTCATGATGATGTTTATGGTGGGCACCTCCTTATGCATGTGGGCATGTGCTCCATGTGAATTGTGACAAAGCATGATGTCATAGAAGTTTTGAAGCAGAGGTGTAACACCCCGATAATTTCTAACTTGTAGAAACTACCGAAATGCACTACTGGCATACATCAGAGTGACTTTCCTTTCAAAATATTGAACACATACTAAACTTCGATGAATTACTCATCAAACGTACTTACAAAACTGAACAGAATATAAATAAAGTCGGTCCTTACACCCTCAACTAGTGTTCAATACTCAAAAACCGAAAGTCTGCGGAAGCGATTTACAACTTGAAAGACATAAGTCGTACAATCGAATAGTCTTAAGATACTGAATAGAAATACAGAAATACAAAGGAAACTGAAATACAAGACATAATGAAACAAAGATAGCGGCCGCTCCTCAAGCGTCTCCATAGCCGTGCCTCACGGTCTTCAACTTTCCCTGCTTAACTGAAAAACAACAACAATGGATTGGGTGAGACAACTTGTCTCAATGAGTTCTATCGCGACCCCTTACTAATTCTCTCGGTTCAATTATGCTTGATTCATTATACTTAACTCATAAATCATAGTCCTCAAAATTGACTATGTGGCTAACTAACTAAACGTTGTCCTCATAACCCTCAAGCCGGTTACAAGACACAACACTAACTAAAGTTATAGCGTGTCACCGGTCACTTGGCATAATAAGCTTCCGGTGAACCCGTCCCCACTAATCGGTGGGTCCCTAACGGGGCCTAGGTTCATAAGGCTCATGACTGCCTCTCCCCTAGCACACTAAACTAAATAGGGTCGTCACCCCGACTAAAAGATATATATGAAGATATACCTGAACTGAACTCAACAATGAACTTAAACATAACAATAACATAACAATAAACTGAACTGAACATAATCTTATTATTAACATTAGGTGATCTAATTACTAACTTATTCTTATAATTAAGTGATCTCACATGGCTTACTAAGGTTCTTAACATAGCTTACACTAATTATCCAGCTAATCCAAACATAATACATCAATCACACTTAGCATAATCATAACATAATAATCGGTCTCATAACATGAACTTAGCTTAGGCATAACAATCTCAAAACATCAACTAACATCATTCACAATCCCAATTACACCCAAACAGAGAATAGTACTATTTTGATTACATATCCAGTTAGGCCTTTTTATTATCTTTCCAACGCATCTGAGAACACTGAAATAGGACCACCAGATCAAAAGTTATTGCGAAAACAAGTTCAGGGACTTTTTAGTGAAAACTGCAAACCGTCGCGACGCGAACAACTACCGTCGCGACGCGCAAAGTGACAGAAAGTTTTGCGTTGCAAATTTTATACTTGGTCGCGAGGCGACGGCCACGGGTCGTGACGCGAAATTACACAGAATTTTACCCTAACTTGTGATGCTCATATCTTGAGCTACACAATTCCAAATTCAACCAAATCAGGACCAAATTGACGAGCATTCAGTCTAGTTTCTAAAACAATTGACCACATAATTTTTGGATGCCTATATCATCCCCAGATACCCAGAAACTGAACCTATTCTCAAACTGTCTCCAGAATTCCACTCTAACTTGTGATGCTCATATCTTGAGCTACACAAGTCCAAATGTCACCATTCCAAAGCCAAAATGACAAGTATTCAATCTAGTTTCTAAAAAGGTAAGTTATATAGTTTTTGGATGCCCAAATCATTCCCAGTTATAGTATTCCTGAACCTATTCTAGAACATTCAGAAACAGTGAAATTGGCTAAACAATCAACACCAAGCAAATCACCAAATTAATTCCATTGACTCGATTCAAGTTATATAACATATGAAACTCAATCCTAGTGAGTATAGAACTCACCTTTTCGTGACGACAATACACCCGACACCGAAACCTCGGGAACGCGGACGAACGGACTACGAACTTTCCCGGATTCGCTCCAACAACTCAAACCGAAAACCCAGTTTCTCATAGAGCTTGAATTCTGATCCCAACAACAGGAATGACCCCAAGATAGTTCCAATTCGCGGTATAGAGGCTGTACTTGGTTCCAATGCTTCCCAATTAAACATGCAAGGTTAGAATTCTGGTTTTGGTCAAGAGAACCTCAAGGTTGCCTTCAATGGTGGTTTGTGGTGGAGGTGGAGGGTGGCCACGATTTTGGTAGCAGTAGAATGAGGAAGAAAAGCTGATTCTGTTGGTGTGGTTAGATCACACATGCATTGAACATTTTAGGAATTCCCTCCTCTTCTACTCCCTCACCCTCTCCCCTCTCATTCTCTCCTTGGTTCAGTTTTGTTTTTCTGGAAATAATGAAGTGTTGTGTTATTTTCAGCTGAATTGGTTATTTATATAGGCTAGGTAAAAATACCACTATACCCCTCACTTACTAATCCTATTCCATTTGACTCCTCCAGTTCTAATTAACTCTATGTGATGCAATTAATTCAATTAAGGACACAATTTTACCTACTTATCAATTAAGTAAACACCAATCCAATTCATTTTATTTTCAATCAAGACAAAAATTCACAAAATAATAATTCACGCCAAATTATTTAAATAGCGAAAATTGGGGATATTACAAGAGGTATGAATTGAGGTGCTTCCATTGTGGGGTTATAAATCTTCAGCGCAGGATGGTGCAGAAGCACTAAGTACAGAAGCATCGTGGTGCAGAAGCATCATCTGTAGGAAAACTGAACAAACACATCAAACATACCAATATATATACAAAAATGCTTTATTCATCACATAATTCCTAGAATGTTGTTATTTTACTAATACCCCTATATTTAACACACTTTGTACTTGGGTTTCAAGCAATTTGTTACATTTAGAAGTATAAATAACTCTATATAAATTAGAGTTATCACACCCCCAAACTTAAACCATTGCTTGTCCTCAAGTAATGACAAAAAGAGAATACAAGTAGGATTTTCAATTTAAAGAAGAACAGATCAGCTTATATCTTTTCAAAGAATGATTTTGCATTTGATGAACTTAATTTTTCAGAACATTTTGTGCTCTTGAATTCCCTAAACATCCAAAGTTTATTAAAAATCATTTGTGTGAGTGTGTGCCCCACTGAGATCAATCAGTTCCAAAACTAAGTGAAAAGTTTCTCTTTACTTTTTGAAAAATTTTAGATCACGTTTGGTCGAAACAAAGATGTTTCAAAATATAGACTAGACTAACAACATCTTCCAGATTTGGGGGGCTTTAAGTACAACTAAGGACTTTGACTGAGCATTTCAAAACTGTTTGAGTCTACGCACTATACTTTATTCTTTTTGTGGTTCTTTTTGTTGGTGGAGAAGCACTTGAGTGTAGCTGCACTTGACACTATTTTTCAAGGCTTGTAGCATGTATTGCCCTCCTCACTGACCTCCTTATGCATACTTTTTTCTTTGGTTTTTTTTGTTTTTCTTTACTTCTTTTCTTTTCTCTTTCTTTCAAACCAAATGCACTACTAGAACAGGTTCAGTTTAATGATTTGGGTCAATATGGCTAGCACATAACATTTTGGCTCTTTTGTAGTGTATTTTTGGTAACCTTTTGCATTGACTCCTCTAAGATTCTTATACTCAGCCTTAGTATTCGTGGAAATTTCGCCAAACTTATTTCTTTGTGAATTGTGAGTTTAGGGGGGGGGGGGGGTTAATATATTACATTATTAATAGAGGAGGGTTCAAGTTACTCCAAGAGTAACTTTTATAAAGTGATTACTCTATATCATAGAAGTTACTTTATATCCCCGCCTTTTGGATCTAATCTAATGGTCTTAATACGTCATATATTATCACCATTGGATTATATCCAAATCAACACTAGGATATAGAGTAACTTAATTAAAGTTATTACTCTTGGATTATAATGAACAGTAATCTTATTTTTCTTTTTTTTGACACATGAACTGTAATCTTATTAGTAAGGGTTAAATTAATCTTTTTGTGTCTTTAGTATATATACCACTTTACTATCATGTATCATTTTTTATATATGCAAAAGTAAAAAGTAATATTAATGCAAGTACAAGATATACTTAAACCCACTGCCATTGTAGATACAAGTTCAAACTATAATAATACGTATCATACTGACCCATAGCCAAAGCTATGGGAAAACTCCACCAATCCGATAACTTGAAACCTGTTATGAATAATTGGTGGATGTTCATCTCTCCTTAGTCCTTTCATCTTACCTAGGATACTCTATAATGTGGTTATATTGTATTGCAGGTTAGGTTTTGATGATGAAGTGATCAAAGTCAAAGTGACAAATGGAACTAAGCCAAAATGACAAATCCAAGGCACAAACAAAGACTCAAGAAGTAAGGGTAGAACTAGGAGTTTGGGTCGTGTCTTTGGAAATTTGTAAACTGCTTTTGAGGGTCGGCTCAAGTCACTCATCACTCATCTCACAATCTCATAGCATTCACCTTATCTAAACGTATGCATGCATAGGTAAGGCACATAACATGAAAACGAGTTTTTGAAAGATAGAAATCGATTCATATCATTCTTCCTAAAGCCCAAAATCGATTTCCAAACATTTGTGAAAGATAGAAATCGATTCGTGTCTTTTCTCCTAAAGCCAAAAATCGATTTCCCAACATATTTTAAAGATAGAAATCGATTCCCATCTGTAATATCCCCTATTTTTCTGATTTAGTTTATTGACATGAATTAATATTGGGTGAATAATTGAGTTGACTGAAAATAATGTGTTGAAAAATAATTTGTTTGGATTGTCAATTAATTGAATTGTGTGCCAAATTGAGTTAATTGCATCATATTTAGTTAGTTAGAGCTGGTGGGAGTCATTAGGAATAAAATTTCTAAGTGAAGGGTATGGTTGTCTTTTAGCTAGCCTATATATATATATATATGTGTGCCCCTTCCAGCTGAAAAAAAAAGGAACACAAACACTTTATTCCTTAAAAAAAAAATTCTGAAACAGCAAGATTGAGAGGGAGAGGAGAGGAGAGCGCGAGGGAGAAGAAGAAGAGAGGAGAGTTCCTCAGAAATTCCATGCATGTCTGATCCCCCTCCACAATCTGAATCAGGTTATCCTCCTCTTTCTTTTGGTACTTAAATCGTAGCTATCCTCCACCTCCACCACAAATCACCATTGAAGACCACCTTGAGCTCCACTTGGCCAAACACCATGTCTGTCACTTGCATGTTCAATTAGAGTGCATAAGAACCAAATTCTGAAGCCTGATTACGAATTGGAAGCAACCTAGGAGTCATTCAGTTTCTGGGTTCTGATTCATACATTTGGAAATCTGGGTTTCGCGTGGGTGTGCATTTGGAGCGAAATAGAAGAGTTTGTGAAGCACCGTGTGATCGTGTTCGAGGAGTCTAGGTGTTTAATTGTTGTTGTCTTCAAAAAAGTGAGTTTTATAACTCACTAGGGAAACCATGAATCTGTGTATGCATGTGTGTCCTGGTTCAGGTCTCGCGTTTTTATAAAATTCGAGTCGATAATGTTTACGAAAATCTCGCGTGTGAATCATCGAGTCATGAGATCATTGGGATTGAAATTGTTAAATTGCATGAGTGTGATTGTTGAATGAATATTATTGATTGTACTGAATGTACTGGTTGCCATGTCTGTATTGATGTGTTATTGAGTTTGAATGTGAATCGGAATGGACATGGGAACGATCGGAATAGAAAAGAAAACGCGAAATTTGTTTTTCTGAAATACTGATAGTCACGCACGGACCGTGCGCCTCTGGGCACGAGTCGTGCGTGAGATTCTGAAACCACTGGTGCTGTTTTTGAACAGGCGCACGGGTCGTGTGCCAAGGCGCACGGATCATGTGTCCCTTGCTGATGCGAATTTTGAAATACGTCCTAAGCTATTCCGATTGGTCCTAAGTCCCTTCCAATCCACTCCCGAAGGTTCCCCCAGGATGGGAGCACTGTAATTCTATATGTTTGGCTATGACTGAAGTGGTAGTGTCGATCGGGAAGTAATTCGGGATCGGAACAGAATGATACGATAAATGATAGACACGCATGGACCGTGTGTATGGGCGCACGAGTCGTGCGTGGCTCTCTGATTTCCTATTTTAAAACGTGCTTACAATCATTCCGAACGATTCCAATTGCTTTCTAATCCCTCCTTCCACCTTCCCCAATGATACTATAATTGAACTGCCCTGAATTGAGTGGTAATTGACTGTGATTGGATCTAAGTTATGTTAGTACCATGTGATTGGTTGTGTTTGGATTACGTTCAGGTTAAGTGAATGCTCATGTGATTGACCATTGATTTCATGTTATGACTTTGTGATTGATGTATTGTGCTGGACTGACTGGTTTAGTAAGATTGATAAGTTAAGTTAGCGAACCTTAGTAATCCATGAGAGATCACTTAATAATTAGACTAAGTTAGTAATTAGATCACGTTAGTAATAAGTTTATGTTAAGTTCAGTTCATTGTTAAGTTAAGTTATTGTTATGTTTAAGTTCATTGTTGAGTTCAGTTCAGGTATATCTTCATATATATCTTTTAGTCGGGGTGACGACCCTATTCAGTTTAGTGTGCTAGGGGAGAGGCAGTCATGAGCCTTATGAACCTAGGCCCCGTTAGGGACCCAGCCGATTAGTGGGGACGGGTTCACCGGAAGCTTATTATGCCAAGTGACCGGTGACACGCTATAACTTTAGTTAGTGTTGTGTCTTGTAACCGGCTTGAGGGTTATGACGACAACGTTTAGTTAGTTAGCCACATAGTCAATTTTGAGGACTATGATTTATGAGTTAAGTATAATGAATCAAGCATAATTGAACCGAGAGAATTAGTAAGGGGTCGCGATAGAACTCATTGAGACAAGTTGTCTCACCCAATCCATTGTTGTTGTTTTTCAGTTAAGCAGGGAATGTTGAAGACCGTGAGGCACGGCTATGGAGACGCTTGAGGAGCAGCCGCTATCTTTATTTCATTATGTCTTGTATTTCAGTTTCCTTTGTATATCTGTATTTCTATTCAGTATCTTAAGACTATTCGATTGTACGACTTATGTCTTTCAAGTTGTAAATCGCTTCTGCAGACTTTCGGTTTTTGAGTATTGAACACTAGTTGAGGGTGTAAGGACCGACTTTATTTATATTCTGTTCAGTTATGTAAGTACATTTGATGAGTAATTCATCGAAGTTTAGTATGTGTTCAATATTTTGAAAGGAAAGTCACTCTGATGTATGCCAGTCGTGCATTTCGGTAGTTTCTACAAGTTAGAAATTATCGGGGTGTTACACCATCCTTCTTCCTAAGTCCAAAATCGATTTCCAACTTTGTTTTTAAAGGTAACAAATCGATTTCCTTCCTATACACATAAAGCCATAAATCGATTTTGTAACACCCCGGTATTTTTATCGAGTAAAAATACCCAAGTGCACCATCCCTAAAACATCAGAGATATATTTCCTGTTTAAATACTGAACACCACTATAAAATTTTCACTGAATAACAACAGAACAGTCTTAAACATAAATAAGGCCATAAACCATCAGTGAAATACAGTGTTCAATATCGCACAAGAAAGCGGAAATAAATACATAACTTTTACAACAGTTAAAGTCATAATGCCGTGATACATAACTAACAAGGGAAAACATAACTTAAGCATAAAAGCTAAGTCTTCAGCAACCATCCGAGTACCACCTACTCGTGCCTCTTGGATCTCCACTTTCCCTGTTTATCTGTAAAACCACGACATATAAACAATGAGATACAATCTCAGTGAGTTCTACCGAGACCCCTACTAGCACTCTCGGTCCTTTTAAAACATTTTTAAGATTTGACACAACACCGACCGCAATCCGCTTGCTAATCCCGGTGGACCATATAATAAGGCTTCGATCTAGTAAGACACCAGCTGCAATCCACTTGCGTCTCCCGATGAACTAGCATCCTAGGCCTTTCTACGTACCACCAGCCGCAAACCTTGCATCTTCTGGTGAACATAGTACAATAACTTTTGACACAACACCGGCCGCAAACCTTGCATCTTCCGGTGAACCCCATAACCAATAGTGTCTCCTAATGGCACGGAGCCTAGGGTAAGGGTTCATGACTACCCCGCCTAGTATGTCAACAAGGGTCGTCACCCAAACTCGATATAATATATATATCTACAATAATATACAACCACCCACATTGGGCCGACTCCTTTAATCGATATAATTTATATATCGTGAATTATTCACCGGTTTAGACGAATGAATAATAATCATTCCGCGTCAGTTATGCCATACCACGTAGGACTCATAATCCGCTTTATTATTAATAAAACATATTCGCACACGTGTACTATTATTCGGCTTTTCGAAACAATTTCAACTTCAAAAGTATTTTACAAAACCCTTTTGAAACACACCCAAAACCATGGCATTATAAGCCTAATATCATTATAGAAGGGTTAGGAAAGGATTAGAAGAGGATTGGAATCGATCGGGATCGTTTCGGGCAAGTTTGGAAAATTTTGACAGAACACAGCGCACGGTTCGTGCTCCCACACGCACGGGTCGTGGGCCCTGTAATGCAATTTTTAAAAACAGACACAGAAAGACCCGCACGGTCCGTGCGCCTGAGACGCACGGGTCGTGCGCTTTTGACAGCATTGTATTTTATCCCGTTTTCGCATTTTTCATCGTTCCGACCAATTCCGATACCTGTTCCAGTCCAGTCCCAACATAAAAACAGTCCAAAACATATACAAACAATAATAATCATCATCAGTCAATCCAAAAACCAATTGGACATAAAACGCGATTTTCGTACAAAATACGTTTCCGATAACGAACCAAAACCGAAACACATTTCACAAATTGAGTTTATTAATTCAAAAGCCTAAACGTGAGTAAAACTCACCCTTGAAGCGTGAGCCACGAGCGAGCCGAAATCACCGAGTAGCCACACGAACATTCCCCGCTCCGGCGACATCCAATCCGCTCCCAAAGCTTTCCACTCGATCGCAAAACCTCTTTTTGACCGAATGCCGAATTCCTCGAAATCCTCCATGGACACTATTCATCATCTTCAACCTCCAAAAGCTACTATTCACAAAACCCCAAATTTTGTTTACAAACCCTAACTCTATCAAACTTTGATTCCTCCATTCCAAGCTAGTAATCAACCTCTTACTTGAACTACCCAACCTTCAATTTGTGGAAAGGAAGAATGAAACCCAAACAAAATCCCTCATTTACCTCACATTTTCGAAAATGGCAAGATGAGGGTGAGTGAGTTGATGATGAAGATTTTGGTACCAAAACGAAGAGGAAGTAACGCTGAGCATTTTTCGTGTTGGAAGGAAGTCGTTTCGGTGAGCCTAAACCCTTCCTTTTTCCTCTTCTTCCTCCTCACCCATTCTTTCTTCTTTCTCTTTTCTCTCCTTTTCTCTCTTCTGTTTCTCGTATCCCTTTCTTCTTTCTTTCTCTCTTTTTAATTAATTCTTTCACTCTTCTACACACACTCACGTATACATATATATATATATATATATATATTTATTTAATATATAAGCTGTAACGCGGCCAAATTACCATATTGATCGAAATCTCTTATTTCGATTCCAAAACTTCCTTGGCCCGTATTATCCGGTTAACGATCCGATGACAACCAATAAATAATTTTAGCACTCAATAAATTTACCAGTTAAGTACTAAATTAGTTTAATTGGGTTAACACCCAAATAATTCTACTAATTATTTTGAGGATGTTACAGATTTGCTCCTTACTTTGATCAAGCAAATAATCGATTCATGTACTAAGTTTCTTCAGGCTCAAAATCGATTTTACACCTTATGCATTGAGCACATAATCGATTCCCTTCCTTTTTAGAAGCCATCAACAGTAATATTTTTGAGCAAAGAATCGATTCATACACCAAAACACTTTAAGCCTAAAATCGATTTTATTCTTATGTGTTGTTACAGAACACACAACCCATTCTCACGCATACGCTGAAACGCAAAAACAAACCCTAGCACACACACTTTTGTTCTTCACGTATTTTTCATCTGTCTGAGCCGATTTCTCTCAAGGGTTAGATTGGGTTGGGAATCTTCAAGTTGTTGTATCTGCCTTCATAGAGGTATTTTGGTATTTACTTTGTATTTGTTTTTTAACGTTGTAATTGTACTAGAGAGTGGGGTATCTCTCTAGGGTTGTTCTCTGTACAAGGGAGTGGGGTATCTCTCTAGGGTTGTTGGTTGTAACATGGGCGGGGTATCTATTGTTGTTGTATTTGATTTGAGGGCTCTTCAATAGGTGGGGTATCCTAGGTGAAGAGTGCATGAGTCTGTAAGGGTTTTAAAGCACCTGGTTAAGCTTTATTTTGTTAGTGGAAAATCTCACAGGGTGTGAGGACTGGACGTAGGTCACTGGGAGGTGACTGAACCAATATAAAATCTGCTGTGTTCTTTACTGTTTTTATTTTCTTTTTCCTTCGTTCCATAACGTGCGCGAAAAATTGATCTAAGTCGTTAAAGGGGAAAAGTTTTTTAAAATCTCAATTCACCCACCCTCTTGAGACTGAAGCCACTTGGTAACAAGTGGTATCAGAGTTAGACTCATGTTTAAAGGGCCTAGCAGCTTCAAGAGAAATGGCTTCAGGTTGGTCTACGCAAGAGGGTGCTTCTCTTACCCGTCCTCCGGGATTCAACGGAAAGACAACGCATATTGGAAAGAAAGAATGAGAATATTCATAGAAGGGGTAGATTTAGATGTATGGGATGCTGTGGAAAAAGGACCCTTTTTCCCCACGCATATGGTAAATGGTATTCTCACTGTCAAAGATAGAGCTGAATGGACTGATGATGAAAAGAGAAAGGTTCAACACAATTTACGGCCTAAAAATATTATTACTTCCGCATTGAGTCCAGGTGAGTTTTTTAGAGTGTCTAAATGCAAAACTGCTCAAGAGATGTGGGATAATCTTCAAGTCACTCATGAGGTAAAAAGGGCAAGAACAAACACTCTTATCAGAGAATATGAATTGTTCAGAATGAATCCAGGTGAAACTATACCAGAAATGCAAAAGAGGTTCACTCACATAGTGAATCAATTGAGTTTATTAGGAAAGTCGTTCCCTGCGGAAGATCTGATCAACAAAGTCCTAAAGTGTCTGAATAGAGAATGGCAACCTAAGGTAACTGCTATAGCTGAATCAAGGAATTTAGCTACCATGACACTTGCCACTCCGTTTGGTAAACTCTAAGAGCATGAACTAGAGCTCACTCGTTTGGCTGAGCACGAAGATACAAATAAGAAAAAGAAAAGCTTGGCTCTAAAAGCCTCTAGTTCAAGTCGACTTGGTGATAATGATGACTCAGAAAATGAGGATGATGAAAGTGAGGACAACATGGCTCTTATGGTTCGAAAATTCAAAAGGTTCATGAGAAAGAAAAATTTTTCTCAGAAGAACTTTTCTCCTAAAAATTTCTCAAGCAAAGAAAGTTCATCCGGTCCTCCAACTTGCTACGAATGTGGGAAACTTGGTCAAATGAAGATGGAGTGCCAAAGCCTACAGAAAAAAGGGGTCAAAATTCGAAAAGAAGGCATTCAAAGAAAACAAAGGAAGAAAAGGCTACATTGCATGGGAAGACAATGACATGGATTCATCAGATGAGTCAGAAAGTGAAGAAGCTCAAATTGCTCTTATGGCCAATCATGAAAGTGAAAGTGAAAACGAAAATGAGGTAAATTCTAACTCTGAAACTTTTCAAAATGCATATGATGAATTACATGAAGCATTTATTGAATTGCATAATGATTCTTTGAAATTAGCTAAAGCATTGACACAAAATAAGAAAACTGTTGCACATCTTCAAAATGAAGTTATTACCTTAACTAAGGAAAGATTAGAACTTAAAAAAGAAAATTATAGTCTTGGTTGTTTCAAAGCAAATTATGTTTGTGATAAATGTGTTGAATATGAAAAGAAAATTCATGAGCTTGAATGGACAATAGGAAAAATGTCCAACCTACAACATGTGCATCCTAGATTTCAAAGAAACAATTTTATAAAAAGGCATGTGCATCATAAACCTAAATTTACAACTAGACCTTATATCAAATGTTATTATTGTGCTAAACCTGGACATACTGCTTCTGTTTGCACGGCTAGAGGTAGACAAAATGTGAAAAAGGTGTGGGTTCGCAAAAGGACTATACCAAGTGCTAACACACAAGGACCTAAAGAAATTTGGGTACCTAAAACCCTGTTTTAAATTCATTGCAGGTATGCTTCAAGGGTACGGGAGTCGGATTGGTACCTTGACAGCGGATGTTCAAAGCACATGACTGGAGATATAACAAAGTTCTTAACTCTCACCCCCAGATCAAGCGGTCATGTGACTTATGGTGACAACAATAGAGGAAGAATCCTCGGTGATGGTAAAGTTGGTAAAGATTTATCTTCTGCTATTGATAATGTGCTTTATGTTGAAGGTCTTAAACATAACTTACTAAGTATTAGCCAACTATGTGATAAAGGAAATAGAGTAATATTTGATTCAGGTTCATGCATCATTGAGGATAAAAAGAGTAAACAAGTTAGAATGATAGGAAACAGAGTAGAAAACATTTACATGATTAATCTTGATGAAGTTTCATTCCATAATGCATGTTGTTTCATTAGTAAGGAAGAAAACTCTTGGCTATGGCATTGTAGAGCAGCTCATATTCATATGGATCATCTTAATAAATTAGTCTCTAAAGAACTAGATAGTGGTCTTCCAAAAATTAAGTTTGAAAAAGATAAATTATGTGATGCATGCCAAAAGAGTAAACAAGTCAAAGTATCTTTTAAATCAAAAAATATTGTGTCTACTAACAAACCATTGCAGCTTTTACTAATGGATTTATTTGGTCCCTCAAGGACAAAAAGCTTTGGTGGACCTGGACACTATTCCTCGCAAATAAGAGCGATGCATTTGGAGCATTCAAGAAACTTGCTCGTAACGTTCAAAACGAGAAAGAAGTGAAAATTGTCTCCATTCGAACCGATCACGGTGGAGAATTTGAGAATGAAAGGTTTGAAAATTTCTGTGAAGAACTTGGTATTGATCACAACTTCTCAGCACCTAGAACTCCTCAACAAAATGGAGTCGTTGAGAGGAAAAACCGATCCTTGGAAGAGCTTGCCAGAACAATGCTGAATGATCATGACATCCCAAAATACTTTTGGGCTAATGATGTAAGTACTGCTTGTTATGTTATGAATAGAGTTTTGATTAGGCCTATTTTAAAGAAAACCCCTTATGAACTTTACAAAGGGAGAAAACCAAACATTGCACACTTACACACGTTTGGATGCAAATGTTTTGTCTTAAACAATGGAAAAGATAACCTAGGGAAATTTGATGCTAAAGCCGATGAAGGAATTTTTCTTGGTTACTCTGTATCTAGTAAAGCATTTAGAATCTTCAATAAAAGAAATAAAGTAATTGAAGAATCTGTCATGTTACATTTGAAGAATCTAACCCCAAAAGGTTGGGAAAGGTTATTGATGATGTTGCAGATGAGCTTGAAGCATTACAACTAGATGAAGAGAAGAAAAATGAAAATAAAAAGAAGGAGACTGAATCTACTTCTCAACAAAGAAATGAAGAAGACTCAAGCAGCGAGTTACCAAAGGAATGGAGAGCTATCATGATAAGAGAAGGAAGGACTCAAGCAGCGAGTTACCAAAGGAATGGTGATGTATCAAAAGGGGAAAGCGTCGCAGAGTCGACAAAAGAGCTATCATGATAAGAGAAGGAAGGACTTAGAGTTTCAGGCCGGTGATCATGTATTTTTGAGAGTCACTCCGGTGACTGGTGTTGGGCGTGCCTAGAAATCAAAGAAGTTAACTCCCCGTTTCATTGGTCTGTATCAGATTACGGAGAGGGTTGAAAGTGTTGCCTATAGGGTGGCCTTGCCACCTAATCTTTCGAACTTGCATGACGTGTTTCACGTGTCACAACTTCGAAAGTATGTTCCAGATCCGTCTCATGTGATTCAGATGGATGAAGTGGAGGTGAGGGATAATCTCACTGTGGAGACTATGCCGGTGCAGATTGCAGATAGAGAAGTGAGGGTTCTGAGAGGGAAGGAGATTTCTTTGGTGAAAGTGGTTTGGTTAGGAGCTGCTGGTGAGAGTATGACTTGGGAGCTGGAGAGTAAGATGCGAGAGTCTTATCCAGAGTTGTTTGAATCAGGTAAGAATTTCGAGGACGAAATTTCCTAAGTGGGGGAGAGATGTAATACCCAAAATAATTTAATTAATTATTTGATTAAATTATTTAAGTGTTGCATATTTATTAATATATTAAAATTATTAATATGTTATTTTATTTTAAATTTAAGGGGGTGGTGTTGATAATTCCGAGACGATGAGATTGGCCCACGAAGCCCAAGCCCGTTAGCTAAGGCTCCTAGGCGCTTGGGGGTATGATGCATTCGCATCATTTGTGCAAAGAAGGAAAAGAAAGAAAACGTAAAAAAAGAAAGAGAGAGTGGCGAAGAGAGAAGAGAGAAGTCGAAGGAGAGAAAGAAAGAAAGAAGGGCGCGATCGCTAGGGAGAAAGGGAGAAGGAGAACTTCGTGTTGCTGTGGTTTTGTTGGTGACTCCGTAGGAAGGACTTCGTCTTCGGCGTAATCAAGGTAAGGGTGGGTCTTACCTTATAATAGGGCTTAGAATGGGTTATATGTGAGGGTTTAGGGTTTATACCATTTGTCTCATAATTCTATTGTTGAATTGATACATGATTGATTTGCGTGAGGATTGATTGTCTCTATGTGTTTTATTGAAAATTGTATGAGTTATGAGATGTATGTGATAGTCATAGTGTATGCCAATTGATGAATAAATTGAGTATTTGAAGATGTGAAGTGAAATTTGAGATGTTAGAAATAATTGTTGAATAATTGAACATAGGTAAGCTTGGAAAAATTTGAGTTTGAAGGACCCTAGGCGCCTTAGGCGCCATCGTTGCTGCCACTGTCCCATGTTGTTACTGCTGTCTGGGCGCCATGGGCACCTGTTCCTGTCCAGTGTTGCTGTCCTGGGCACCAGGGGCGCTGGTTCCCTGTGCCTGGGCGCCAAAGGGCGCCTAATTTGGCCTGCCTGCGTTGTGTTCTCGAGTTGTGTTTCTGAGTAGTCATGTTATTGGGATGTCATTGGGGTTGAATTTGGGTTGCTAGAATGTATGTCCTGAAATGTCACTGAGATCCCCTCCCCCGGGAGCCATGTTGCCTGCCTTGTTTTCTGTTGCAGATTTTGGGTCCCTATGCCTAGGCGCCAAGCCACTTATGTTTCCCTTGATGTTTTAGCCTCTGTCTCAGTGTAGGATACCTTGCCTAAGTATACTAAGATATTCCAGTGTGGCTCCATGTTGTTCCAGTACTGTTTGGGAAGGCGCCCTAGGCGCCCATGCACATGTTCTATTTTCTGTGTCACTGGTTCTGGTGCCCCAAGCACCCAGAACGGGTTGTTATATCATATGTTGTAGGTTGGACCTTGCTCCTGAGCATTTTGGGTACTGTTGTGACATTTTGGTGGGTGCCCGGTCACTGGGCGCCAAATCCTGCGCTGTGTTGCCAATTCGGTGCTGCGCCAGTTTCTGCGTCTGGGCGTTAGGTGCCCTGCGCCAGTTTTCTGTGGGCGCCAGGATCCCCCTGCGCCAGTTTTTGGTGTTCCCGCGCCAATTCTGTGTCTGGGCCCTAGGCGCCCTACGGCAGTTTTCTGTGGGCGCCAGGATCCCGCTGCGCCAGTTTTTGTGTGCTGCTGTTCCCTGCTAGGCGCCCAGCGCCTGGGAGCCATTTTCAGCACGTGTCTCGGTTTTGTCCCAAATTTGTTTTTGACGTATCTTTTGACTCGGGTGTCCGTTTTAAGTGCTTCAAAGTGCGTTTCGAAGCTCGGTCAGTCCTCTATCTGTATGTGCTACTGTTATGTGGAAAATAATTAATTTGGCTGAAAATTTCTGGACACTTGTATGTTGCCAATGATGTGGTAAAGTGACGGTGGGTCTACGGACCAAAAATGTTGGTGATGATTTTAGGCTGCGGTCTTGACGTTGTGATTTATGATGATGATGTGTGTGACTTGGGGTTGTGAAAAATTATGCTTATTGATTGTTCATGGAGTCACATGCATACATTAGGCTGCGGTCTTGACGATGCATTTTTAGGCTGCGGTCTTGACGTTATTTTTCGGCTGCGGTCGCGACGTGCCCAATTGGCTAATGAGAAGTGATAATGGTACCACATGCATTCTGCACCTCATACATGCATGCTCATTATTTTACTGGTGTGTGATATGACTGCGTGACAATACATGTATATAAACTGTGAGTAGTTTTATATTTATATTGTGGATGTTGATAAATATATATGCTATGGAAGTTGCTATACATATATATAAATATATATAATCAAAAATATAAAAAAATGTTGCTGTGAGGGGTGTAATTCTATATTCTAGCATATTGCTTATTATAAACCTTATTATGCGGTTTAGACTCACCCCTTCGCTGTTTATTACTACAGGTAACCATGAGTGAAGGCTTTTCTTCCCTCATTCCTGCGTCGGTCTAGTGCTCTGATACGTAACACTCAGGGGATGGGCGCTAGTTTTCCTTTGTTTGTTTATTCGAGTTGTTAAACATTTTTATTGAGATTTTTATGTTGAGGCTGCGTTATGTGTGATGAGATTTATTTTATTCTGCTGTGAGACGTTGTAGTTCCTGTCATGTGAACTGAATAATATGTTTTTGGGAACCCCATTCCATTGTTACGTGTTGCGTACTTTCCATGATTTATAAAAGAAATTTTATTGTGTTGTTGATGTTTGTTTGAAGAAATGTAGCATCCCGTTTGGATTAGTTGATAAATAACTTTTGAACTCTGATAATTTTTATTTAAATACCAGGTAGAAAATGGGGTGTTACATTAGTGGTATCAGAGCAGTTCGGTCTGTCCGGCCAAGTTGTCCTGTCATAGTGTCTTATGACAATTACGAGTTGTTAGATTAGTTCTAAATTTTTGTTTATGCTGCAGTGATAATTTGAATTGGCTGGGAGAAACGATGCTGCTCTGCAGGCTATGGCTCAGGCTGTTGGGAACCAGCAAAATGGTGCTGAAAATGCTGGGACTCGCAGTTTAGCCACGTTTCAGAGGGAGAATCCGCCCACTTTTAAGGGCAAGTATAATCCAGATGGTGCTCTAGCATGGCTGAAAGAGATTGAAAGGATATTTCGTGTCATGGACTGCAATGATGCGCAGAAGGTCAGGTATGGCACCCATACGTTGGCAGAAGAAGCTGATGATTGGTGGATGGAGGTTAGGCAGAGGTTAGAGACTGCTAATGAGGAGATAACTTGGGCTGCTTTTCGTAAAGAGTTCTTACGGAAGTATTTTCCAGAGGATGTGAGGGGGAAGAAAGAAATAGAATTCCTTGAGCTGAAGCAAGGAAACATGTCGGTGACAGAGTATGCTGCCAAGTTCACTGAATTGGCTAAGTTTTATCCCCATTATGCTGATGCTGATTCTGAATTCTCAAAATGAATTAAGTTTGAGAATGGACTGAAGGCTGATATAAAGAAAGCTATAGGGTACCAGAAGATTCGGGTATTCGCTGATTTGATCGACAGTTGCAGGATATTCGAAGAGGATAGTAATGCTCACTCCAAGGTCATGAGAGATCAGAGGGGTAAGTTTCAGAACCGGGGTAAGCCATATGAGGTTCCTACTGGTGGGGGTAAACAGAGATATGCTGATAATAAGAGGTTTGCTGAGGGTAAAAAGCCAAGTGGGGGAGATGCTCCCGCTAGTATTGTATGTTTTAAGTGTGGAAAGCCTGGTCACAAGAGTTTCGATTGCAAGGTGGGGACGAGAGTATGTTTCCGTTGTGGCAAAGAGGGGCATATGGCGTCTAACTGTGAACGCAAGGATGTGACTTGTTACAACTGTGGTGAGGTAGGTCATATTAGCACCAAGTGCACTAAGCCGAAGAAAGAGAAGTTCAGTGGGAAAGTGTTTGCTCTCGCAGGATCAGAGGATACTAATGAGATTAGAGGTACATGTTTTATTAATGGTACCCCCTTTGATTGCTATTGTTGATACCGGTGCTACGCATTCATTTATTGCTGCTTTATGTGTTAAGAAACTGGGCCTTGCTTTATCTTCTATGATGAGGGAGATGGTTATTGATACTCTAGCTAAGGGTTCAGTAACTACCTCTCTAGTGTGTGCTAAGTGTCCTCTGTCAATCTTCGGCAGAGATTTCCTTGTTGACCTTATTTGTTTGCCGCTGGGAGGGTTGGATGTCATCCTTGGTATGGACTGGTTAGTAGATAACCATGTGCATATTAATTGTTTTCGTAAATCTGTGAGTTTCCTTCCTCCCGAAGATGAAGAATTCGTTTTGTTGCCCGCTGGTCATTTGCATAAGGTGATGAAGGAGGGAGTTCATCTGTTTGCTTTGATGGCGTCATTGTCTGCTGAGAATCAGGCTATCATTGAAGGGTTGCAAGTAGTGTGTGAGTTTCCTGAAGTGTTCCCTGATGAAATTCCGAGTGTTCCACCAGAGAGGGAGGTTGAGTTTGCTATTGATTTTGTACCTGGTACTAGGCCTGTGTCTATGGCACTGTACCGGATGTCAGCCTCAGAGTTGTCTGAATTGAAGAAGCAACTAGAAGATCTACTTGAGAAGAAATTTTTAAGGCCAAGTGTGTCGCCATGGGGAGCTCCGGTGTTGTTGGTGAAAAAGAAGGATGGGAGTATGAGACTTTGTGTTGACTATAGGCAGTTGAACAAGGTGACAATAAAGAACAAGTATCCGCTCCCGAGAATTGATGATTTGATGGACCAATTAGTGGGTGCTAAAGTGTTTAGCAAGATTGATTTGAGGTCGGGTTATCACCAGATCAAGGTAAAGGATGAAGACATTCAGAAGACAGCTTTCAGAACTAGATATGGGCACTATGAGTATTCTGTGATGCCGTTTGGTGTTACCAACGCGCCGGGAGTATTTATGGAGTACATGAACCGTACCTTCCATAGTTACTTGGATCGATTTGTAGTTGTGTTTATTGATGACATTCTGGTGTATTCTAAGACGGAAGAGGAGCACGCAGGACATTTGAGGTTAGTACTAGAAGTGTTGAAAGAAAAGAAGTTGTATGCGAAGTTGTCTAAGTGTGAGTTCTGGCTGAATGAAGTAGGTTTCCTTGGTCATATTATCTCTGGTAATGGTATAGCGGTGGATCCAGCCAAGGTTGATGCTGTGTTGCAATGGGAGAGCCCGAAGTCAGTTACTGAGATTAGAAGCTTCTTGGGGTTAGCTGGTTATTACAGGAGGTTTATTGAAGGTTTCTCTAAGTTAGCCCTTCCGTTGACTCAATTGACGTGTAAGGGAAAAGCATTTGTGTGGGATGCTCGATGTGAGGAGAGCTTCAATGAGTTGAAGAAGAGGTTGCAACATCACCCGTTTTGACTTTGCCTGTTCCGGATCAACCATTTGTGGTGTATTGTGATGCTTCCAAGATGGGTTTGGGAGGTGTACTTATGCAAGAAGGTAAGGTAGTAGCTTATGCGTCTAGACAGTTGAGGACCCATGAGAAGAACTACCCTACTCATGATTTGGAGCTAGCTGCGATTGTGTTTGTGCTGAAGATTTGGAGGCACTATTTGTATGGTACTAGATTTGAAGTGTTTAGTGACCATAAGAGCTTGAAATACTTGTTTGATCAGAAGGAGCTAAATATGAGACAGAGACGTTGGTTAGAATTGCTGAAGGACTATGATTTCGGCTTGAACTATCATCCAGGCAAGGCTAATGTCGTGGCTGATGCTTTAAGTCGGAAGACCCTACATATGTCGGCTATGATGGTTAAAGAGTTAGAGTTGATTGAGCAGTTCCGGGATATGAGTCTAGTTTGTGAAGTGACACCGCGGAGTGTCAGATTGGGAATGTTGAAGATTGGCAATGAATTTTTGGTTAGTATTCGAGAAGCCCAAAAATCAGATGTAAAGTTGGTGGACTTGTTAGTTGCGAATGATCAATCTGTGAATGGGGATTTCAAGTTAGATTCCCAAGGTGTGTTGAGATTCAGGGATAGAATCTGTATTCCTGATGATGCTGAGATGAAAAGAATGATTCTTGAGGAGAGCCATAGGAGCAAGTTGAGTATTCATCCAAGGGCTACAAAAATGTACCAAGATTTGAAGAAGTTGTTCTGGTGGCCTGGTATGAAGAAGGATGTGGCACAGTTTGTGTATGCCTGTTTGACTTGTCAGAAGTCAAATGTTGAGCATCAGAAGCCTGCGGGGTTGATGCAACCATTAGAAGTTCCGGAATGGAAATGGGATAGCATTTCCATGGATTTTGTGACTGGCTTGCCAAATACCGTGAGGGGGTTTGATGCTATATGGGTGATTGTGGATAGGTTGACGAAGTCTGCTCACTTCTTGCCAATTAGTATCGCTTATCGAGTCCCAAAGTTGGCGGAGATTTATATCAAGACAATTGTGAAGTTGCATGGCGTTCTGCTTAGTATTGTATCTGATAGAGATCCAAGATTCACTTCTGAATTTTGGAAAATTTTGCAAGAAGCTTTGGGTTCTAAGTTGAGGTTGAGCTCCGCATATCATCCGCAGACAGATGGTCAGACGGAGAGGACTATTCAGTCGTTAGAGGACTTGTTGAGGGCATGTGTTCTTGAGCAAGGAGGTTCGTGGGATTCTCATCTTTCATTGATTGAGTTCACCTATAATAATAGTCATCATTCTAGTATTGGGATGGCACCATTTGAGGCGCTGTATGGTCGGAGGTGTAGGACACCTCTATGTTGGTATGAATCGGGAGAAAGTGCAGTGCTAGGGCCTGAGATTGTGCGAGAGACCACTGAGAAGGTAAAATTAATCTGTGAGAAGATGAAAGCGTCGCAGAGTCGACAAAAGAGCTATCATGATAAGAGAAGGAAGGACTTAGAGTTTCAGGCCGGTGATCATGTATTTTTGAGAGTCACTCCGGTGACTGGTGTTGGGCGTGCCTTGAAATCAAAGAAGTTAACTCCCCGTTTCATTGGTCCGTATCAGATTACGGAGAAGGTTGGAAGTGTTGCCTATAGGGTGGCCTTGCCGCCTAATCTTTCGAACTTGCATGACGTGTTTCACGTGTCACAACTTCGAAAGTATGTTCCAGATCCGTCTCATGTGATTCAGATGGATGAAGTGGAGGTGAGGGATAATCTCACTGTGGAGACTATGCCGGTGCAGATTGCAGATAGAGAACTGAAGGTTTGGAGAGGGAAGGAGATTTCTTTGGTGAAAGTGGTTTGGTTAGGAGCTGCTGGTGAGAGTATGACTTGGGAGCTGGAGAGTAAGATGCGAGAGTCTTATCCAGAGTTGTTTGAATCAGGTAAGAATTTCGAGGACGAAATTTCCTAAGTGGGGGAGAGTTGTAACACCCAAAATAATTTAATTAATTATTTGATTAAATTATTTAAGTGTTGCATATTTATTAATATATTAAAATTATTAATATGTTATTTTATTTTAAATTTAAGGGGGTGGTGTTGATAATTCCGAGACGATGAGATTGGCCCACGAAGCCCAAGCCCGTTAGCTAAGGCTCCTAGGCGCTTGGGGGTATGATGCATTCGCATCATTTGTGCAAAGAAAGGAAAAGAAAGAAAACGTAAAAAAAAGAAAGAGAGAGTGGCGAAGAGAGAAGAGAGAAGTCGAAGGAGAGAAAGAAAGAAAGAAGGGCGCGATCGCTAGGGAGAAAGGGAGAAGGAGAACTTTGTGTTGCTGTGGTTTTGTTGGTGACTCCATAGGAAGGACTTCGTCTTCGGCGTAATCAAGGTAAGGGTGGGTCTTACCTTATAATAGGGCTTAGAATGGGTTATATGTGAGGGTTTAGGGTTTATACCATTTGTCTCAAAATTCTATTGTTGAATTGATACATGATTGATTTGCGTGAGGATTGATTGTCTCTATGTGTTTTATTGAAAATTGTATAAGTTATGAGATGTATGTGATAGTCATAGTGTATGCCAATTGATGAATAAATTGAGTATTTGAAGATGTGAAGTGAAATTTGAGATGTTAGAAATAATTGTTGAATAATTGAACATAGGTTAGCTTGGAAAAATTTGAGTTTGAAGGACCCTAGGCGCCTTAGGCGCCATCGTTGCTGCCACTGTCCCATGTTGTTACTGCTATCTGGGCGCCATGGGCGCCTGTGCCTGTCCAGTGTTGCTGTCCTGGGCGCCAGGGGCGCTGATTCCCTGTGCCTGGGCGCCAAAGGGCGCCTAATTTGGCCTGCCGGCGTTGTGTTCTCGAGTTGTGTTTCTGAGTAGTCATGTTATTGGCATGTCATTGGGGTTGAATTTGGGTTGCTAGACTGTATGTCCTGAAATGTCACTGAGATCCCCTCCCCCGGGAGCCATGTTGCCTGCCTTGTTTTCTGTTGCAGATTTTGGGTCCCTATGCCTAGGCGCCAAGCCACTTATGTTTCCCTTGATGTTTTAGCCTCTGTCTCAGTGTAGGATACCTTGCCTAAGTATACTAAGATATTCCAGTGTGGCTCCATGTTGTTCCAGTACTGTTTGGGAAGGCGCCCTAGGCGCCCATGCACATGTTCTATTTTCTGTGTCACTGGTTCTGGTGCCCCAAGCGCCCAGAACGGGTTGTTATATCATATGTTGTAGGTTGGACCTTGCTCCTGAGCATTTTGGGTACTGTTGTGACATTTTGGTGGGTGCCCGGTCACTGGGCGCCAAATCCTGCGCTGTGTTGCCAATTCGGTGCTGCGCCAGTTTCTGCGTCTTGGCGCTAGGTGCCCTGCGCCAGTTTTCTGTGGGCACCAGGATCCCCCTGCGCCTGTTTTTAGTGTTCCTGCGCCAATTCTGTGTCTGGGCGCTAGGCGCACTGCGGCAGTTTTCTGTGGGCGCCAGGATCCCCCTGCGCCAGTTTTTGTGTGCTGCTGTTCCCTGCTAGGCGCCCAGCGCCTGGGAGCCATTTTCAGCACGTGTCTCGGTTTTGTCCCAAATTTGTTTTTGACGTATCTTTTGACTCGGGTGTCCGTTTTAAGTGCTTCAAAGTGCGTTTCGAAGCTTGGTCAGTCCTCTATCTGTATGTGCTACTGTTATGTGGAAAATAATTAATTTGGCTGAAAATTTCTGGACACTTGTATGTTGCCAATGATGTGGTAAAGTGACGGTGGGTCTACGGACCAAAAATGTTGGTGATGATTTTAGGCTGCGGTCTTGACGTTGTGATTTATGATGATGATGTGTGTGACTTGGGGTTGTGAAAAATTATGCTTATTGATTGTTCATGGAGTCACATGCATACATTAGGCTGCGGTCTTGACGTTATTTTTCGGCTGCGGTCGCGACGTGTCCAATTGGCTAATGAGAAGTGATAATGGTACCACATGCATTCTGCACCTCATACATGCATGCTCATTATTTTACTGGTGTGTGATATGACTGCGTGACAATACATGTATATAAACTGTGAGTAGTTTTATATTTATATTGTGGATGTTGATAAATATATATGCTATGGAAGTTGCTATACATATATATAAATATATATAATCAAAAATATAAAAAAAATGTTGCTGTGATGGGTGTAATTCTATATTCTAGCATATTGCTTATTATAAACCTTATTATGCAGTTTAGACTCACCCCTTCGTTGTTTATTACTACAGGTAACCATGAGTGAAGGCTTGTCTTCCCTCATTCCTGCGTCGGTCTAGTGATCTGATACGTAACACTCAGGGGATGGGCGCTAGTTTTCCTTTGTTTGTTTATTCGAGTTGTTAAACATTTTTATTGAGATTTTTATGTTGAGGCTGCGTTATGTGTGATGAGATTTATTTTATTCCGCTGTGAGACGTTGTAGTTCCTGTCATATGAACTGAATAATATGTTTTTGGGAACCCCATTCCATTGTTACGTGTTGCGTACTTTCCTTGATTTATAAAAGAAATTTTATTGTGTTGTTGATGTTTGTTTGAAGAAATGTAGCATCCCGTTTGGATTAGTTGAAAAATAACTTTTGAACTCTGATAATTTTTATTTAAATACCGTGTTGAAAATGGGGTGTTACAATAATCAAGAAGAGGGAATAGACTATGATGAAACATATGCACCCATAGTTAGATTAGAAGCTTTTCGCATGCTCCTTGCATTTGCATCTATCATGGATTTTAAATTATATCAAATGGATGTCAAAAGTGCGTTTTTAAATGGTTTTATTCAAGAAGAAGTGTATGTTGAACAACCACCTGGCTTTGAAAATTATGAAAAAGCATATCATGTTTTTAAACTCAAAAAGGCTCTTTATGGTCCGAAGCAAGCTCCAAGAGCTTGGTATGAAATACTGAGCAAAGTTTTACTCAATCATGATTTTCAAAGAGGGAAAGTTGACACTACACTATTTATAAAGAAGTCCAAAGATGATATCTTACTTGTACAAATCTATGTGGATGACATTATATTCAGTGCTACGAATGAATTGCTTTGCAAAGAATTTTCTAGTATTATGCAGAATGAGTTTGAAATGTCGATGATGGGAGAACTCAACTTCTTTCTCGGACTTCAAATAAAACAAACCAAGAACGGCATCTTCATATCTCAATCAAAATATTGCAAAGAATTGCTCAAGAGATTTGAAATGGATAAAGCGAAAGAAATGTCCACTCCGATGAGCACCCCATGCTACTTAGATAAGGATGAAGAAGGTAAACCGATAGAATTAAGCAAATATCGAGGTATGATTGGTTCACTTCTCTACTTAACTGCTAGTAGACCAGATATCATGTTTAGTGTCTGCATGTGTGCTAGATATCAAGCAAATCCAAAAGAGTCACACCTAGTGGCAGTCAAGAGAATAATGAGATATCTTGTAGGAACACAAAATGTTGGTCAGTGGTATCCCAACGGAGCCACATGTAGTCTTATCGGATATTCCGACTCTGATTTTGGAGGTTGTAAACTAGATAGGAAAAGCACTAGTGGAACATGTCACATATTAGGTAGTGCACAAGTTTCGTGGCATAGTAAGAAACAAGTCAATGTCGCACTGTCAACTGCTGAAGCAGAATATGTTGCAGCAGGAAGTTGCTGCGCACAAATCCTCTGGATGAAGCAACAACTTCTTGACTATGGTGTAGAGTTAGATCATATTCTGATAAAATGCGACAACACAAGCGCAATCAATCTTACAAAGAACCCCGTTCAACACTCTAGGACCATGCATATAGGGATTAGACATCATTTTCTTAGAGATCATGTCCAAAAAGGTGAGTGTGTGATTGAATTTGTTGAATCGTAAAAACAGCTAGCTGATATTTTCACAAAACCTTTACAAAAAGAAAGCTTCTTTTTCATTCGAAGAGAACTTGGAATCATTGATTCCTAATCTATTTGAATGAAATATATGCTGTTTCGGTTCGCAAGCTATGTCTCACGGTCACCCTTTTGATCATGACAAAAAGGGGGAGAAATATAGGACCTTACTTTTGTAAGATTCATATAGGATTGATGCATATAGAATTGTCACTTTGCATCTAGTCATTGAGACAGGGGGAGCATCAAGTAAGGGGGAGTCAAGTCACATATATGCATTATTTCGTTCGATGAACTAACCTCCCACCTAAAGATGAGTCAAGTTTTGTCATCATCAAAAAGGGGGAGAATGTGGTTATATTGTATTGCAGGTTAGGTTTTGATGATGAAGTGATCAAAGTCAAAGTGACAAATGGAACTAAGTCAAAATGACAAATCCAAGGCACAAACAAAGACTCAAGAAGTAAGGGTAGTACTAGGAGTTTGGGTCGTGTCTTAGGAAATTTGTAAACCGCTTTAGAGGGTCGGCTCAAGTCACTCATCACTCATCTCACAATCTCATAGCATTCACCTTATCTAAACGTATGCATGCATAGGTAAGGCACGTAACATGAAAACAAGTTTTTGAAAGATAGAAATCGATTCATATCATTCTTCCTAAAGCCCAAAATCGATTTCCAAACATTTGTGAAAGATAGAAATCGATTCATGTCTTTTCTCCTAAAGCCAAAAATCGATTTCCCAACATATTTTAAAGATAGAAATCGATTCCTATCCAACTTTGTTTTTAAAGTTAACAAATCGATTTCCTTCCTATACACATAAAGCCATAAATCGATTTTCTCTTTACTTTGATCAAGCAAAGAATCGATTCATGTACTAAGTTTCTTCAGGCTCAAAATTGAATTTACACCTTATGCATTGAGCACATAATCGATTCCCTTCCTTTTTAGAAGCCATCAACAGTCATATTTTTGAGCAAAGAATCGATTCATACACCAAAACACTTTAAGCCCAAAATCGATTTTATTCTTATGTGTTGTTACAGCATAATCTGTCCAACAGTCATATTTTTCCTAAATCTATAAATAGGACCTAAGTGCTGTACAGAACACACAACCCATTCTCACGCATACGCTGAAACACAAAACAAACCCTAGCACACACACTTTTGTTCTTCACGTATTTTTCATCTGTCTAAGCTGATTTCTCTCAAGGGTTAGATTGGGTTGGGAATCTTCAAGTTGTTTTATCTGCCTTCATAGAGGTATTTTGGTATTTACTTTGTATTTGTTTTTTAATGTTGTAATTGTACTAGAGAGTGTGGTATCTCTCTAGGGTTGTTCTCTGTACTAGGGAGTGGGGTATCTCTCTTGGGTTGTTGGTTGTAACAAGGGTGGGGTATCTCTTGTTGTTGTATTTGATTTGAGGGCTCTTCAATAGGTGGGGTATCCTAGGTGAAGAGTGTCTGAGTCTGTAGGGGTTTTAAAGCACCCGGTTAAGCTTTATTTTGTTAGTGGAAAATCTCACACGGTGTGAGGATTGGACGTAGGTCACTGGGAGGTGACTGAACCAGTATAAAATCTGCTGTGTTCTTTACTGTTTTTATTTTCTTTTTCCTTCGTTCCATAACCTGCGCGAAAAATTGATCTAAGTCGTTAAAGGGGAAATTTTTTTAAAATTGTTGCCAAGTGGCTTCAGTCTCAAGAGGGGGGTGAATTGAGATTTAAAAATTTTGAAAACTTTTTCCCCTTTTCAATGACTTAGATTAATTTTCGCGCAGGTTAAGTGGAAGCGAAGGAATTAGAAAATAAAGCAATAAAGAACACAACAGATTTATACTAGTTCGGTCACCTCCCAGTGACCTACGTCCAGTCCTCACACCCTTGTGAGATTTTCCACAAACACAACAAGGCTTACGGATGTCTCGAAAACTTTTACAGACTCAGGCACTCCTCTCCTAGGATACCCCACCTATGAAGAGCCCTCAAATCTATTACAACAATAACAAGAGATACCCCACCCCTGTTACAACCAGCTGCCCCAGAAAGATACCCCACTTCCTAGTACAAACAGCTACCCTAGAGAGATACCCCACTCCCTAGTACAAATCACAACAAATAAACAATTACAAAAGTAATGACCAAAATACCTCTAATGTAGGCAGATATTACAACTTGGAGATTCCAACCCCGACTAACTCTTCCGAGAGATCAGCTCTGACGGACCAACGGTGCGAGAAGAGCAGAAATGAAAGTGTGAAGAGTTTTTCTAAATTATGCTTTGAATCGTGAAAATGGGTTGTGAGAAATGAAGAGTATGAAGCCTCTATTTATAGGTTATGAGAAAAATATTACTGTTGAAACAATTTTGGAAATGACACAATCGATTGTTTGCCTGAATAAACTAAAAGTGAGAATCGATTTCATGCCTAGGATGAAAATCGATTGTATGTTTGTTTGAAAATAGATGAAATCGATTTATAGCTTAAGAGCAGGAAGGAAATCGATTTTTTGCTTGAGTATATTAAAGGAAGAATCGATTCTTTGCCTGATTAAAGTGTAGGAGCAAATCGATTATATCTTGTTTGAAAATAAGACGCAAATCGATTTTATGCTTTATTATACTATAGGGAAAATCGATTATGCACTTTAAATTGAAGTAGGAAATCGATTTTGATGTTTAGATAAAAATGATATGAATCGATTTTATGGTTTTCTCAAAATGCTTTTTATGTTTACGTGTGCATGCATGCAATTTGAAAAGCTAGTGAAGACGTGAGACTTTGAGAGATGAGCTGACCCTCGGAAGAGCTTACACTTTTTCCTAAGACAATCCCAAACCCTAAGGACTACCCTTATTTCTTGAGACATGATTCTTTTGTCTTGATTGTCTTGGATTGTGACTATGATATTTTGTCACTTTCATCAATTTTCACTTTCATCAACTTTTGCCTTCGGTCACTTTCATCAACTTTGGCTATCAACTATGGCTTTTTCTTTTTCATCATAAAAACCTAACCTGCAATATAAGTTACCTGCAGTACAAGATATCCACATAAATCTCAATTCACCCCCCTCTTGAGACTGAAGCCACTTGGTAACATATAACTCCCATGAGTAAAGAGCTTTAACTCATTCTTATTGCTCTTAACTTTGTGCTTGTAAGTTACAAGATTTGTATCCTATAAATAGGACTTATATGGCAATGTAAATGACACATTCAAGAGTAGAATGCAAATGCTCTTTTCTTCTCTCATTCTCTTCTTCTATTTCTTTTTCATCTATAGTTTATTATAATGGTTATATCTTACTCTTGTTTGGATCAATTTCATAACACGTTATCAGCACGAAGCTCTACCAAAATGACGGCTTAATAAGCTTGGAGGCTATTTGGCAAAGAGATGTTTTCTTCTACTATCTTATAGTTAATCTAACTCATATTATCATGTTTCCTTTCTTATAGCTTTTATTTTATCATGTTGACATTTTATATTTTTTGTATAGAAATTTTATTGAGAATTTAGTTTAGCTACTACGGTTATTATTTTCTATTCTTGATGAATTCCTGAAGAATTCAACATTAAAGCATCCCTGTTGGATTGCATAAAGACAATTAGCATGTTTGTCTATTCTTGATGAATTCTTGAAGAATTCAATATTCAAGCATCCCTATTGGATTGCATAGGGACAACTATCATGTTTATGTATTCTTGATAAATTCTAGAAGAATTCATCATTTAGGCATCCTAAAAGGATTGCACAAAAAAAAACTTAATATTGAAGCATATCGTGTTTGTCTATAATCTTGATGAATTCCAGAAGAATTCATCATTCAAGCGTCCCGGAAGGATTGCACAAATAACTAAATATTGAAGCATCCTATAGGATTGCTCAAAGTATGAAAGTTTGTGATATAGTTCTTGAAGAACTGGAAAAAAAATGTTCAAGAATCCCTGTAGGATTGGTTAAAGAATTTTTTGTGATGATTTGTTATATAGTTCTCGAAGAACTGAAAAAAAAATATCCGAGTATCCTTGTAGGATTAAAATGTGAAGATTTGTGATAGTTTCTTGAAGAACTTAAAAAGAAAACTTAATATTCAACCATCATTGGAGGATTGTTCAAAGAATTATGGTAATCATATAAACTCGTGGTCTAATTCTTGGAGAACAGATAGTTAGAAAGTATGATTTTTCTTGATCATCACTAATGAAATATTTGTGGTCAAGTTCTTGAAGAACTGAATTTTTAGACCATGATTGTAATCTAAATGATCTATTTGATCTTAGTATAATAGAATCAAAGGAATATAAGGGAAATTTTACTTGAATATGCTCCTGGAGTAGCACAAATGAGAAAATATTTTGAATCAAGATTATGTGATATTGTGATTGAATAACCGCAAACCACTCAATGGATTAAACTTCATTCCCAGAAGAGAATGAATCAACTTAAAAGTTTGGGTTACAACAAAAGTTGAGGTTATGATCATTGGTGTAGTAAAGGTTACCATTATCCATTATGAAAGATTTGTAACATCCCCAATTTAGCTAATTTCATTTATTGAAATTAGCAAGAAAGTTATAAGATAATTAATTAGCTAATTTAAAATAATTAGGCTTAATTAATTATAAGTCATAATAATTTTGATTGCCAATTATACATGTGTGTGCTTCGGTGAGTTAAATTGGGATTTTAAGTGACAATAGGAGCACAGGGGTATTTTCGTCTTTTCCACCCATAAGTGGGTTTCAGCTGACCCACCTTCTACAAACAACCATATATGCATAAATTAATTATTGTGTAAGAATTGTTTGATTATGTGATTAGAAATGAATTAAGTGAGGTTTAAGTGGGTATTAGGATTGAAGGGCAATTCTATCTTTTCCATCCTATAAGTGACCTTCAGCTGAAAAGAACACAAAATGAGACACACTCACACCAATAAGCTGGAGTTTCAAAAAATTTTAGAAGGAAGAAATCTATGGAGAGAGAGAGAGAGAGGAAGTGCAAGAGTGAGAAGGAGAGGAGAAGAAGAGACTACCTTCAAACCTTTATGCATGTCTATTATTTTTACACCATTGTGATCCTTATCTCCTCCTCTCCAAACTGATACTGATTTCACCACCAAAGAATCATCCATCCTCCTTTCACCATTTTCGAATCCAAGCTCCATTTTGGAGAAAAGTTGAGTTCCTAGCTTGCATGTGATTCTAGTAGAGCTCTAGGAGTGATTTGATGTATAGCATTTCAGTTGGAGTGTTGCTGTGCAAGACGTGAGACTTTGAGAGATGAGCTAACCCTCGGAAGAGCTTACACTTTTTCTTAAGACAATCCCAAACCCTAAGGACTACCCTTATTTCTTGAGACATGATTCTTTTGTCTTGATTGTCTTGGATTTTGACTTTGATATTTTGTCACTTTCATCAATTTTCACTTTCATCAACTTTTGCCTTTGGTCACTTTCATCAACTTTGGCTATCAACTATGGCTTTGTCTTTTTCATCATCAAAACCTAACCTGCAATATAAGTTACCTACAGTACACGATATCCACATTCTCCCCCTTTTTGATGATGACAAAACTTTACCCATCTTAAGGTGGGAGGTTAGTTCATCAAAGAAACTAATGCATACATGTATATGTGATTATACTCCCCCTTACTTGATGCTCCCCCTGTTTCTTTTACTATATGCAAAGTGACAATATTTCTCCCCCTATATGTTTAATATGACAATATTATATGCCTTATGAAACACTACTTTATGCAACACTATATTTCTCCCCCTTTTTGTCATGATCAAAAGGGTCGACATATGATAAAGTTTGCGAATCTAAACAGCATTTGTTTCATTCAAATAGAAGAGGAATCAATGATTCCAAGTTCTTTTCGAATGAAAAAGAAGCTTTCATTTTGTAAAGGTTTTGTGAAAATATCAGCTAGCTGTTTTGACGATTCAACAAATTCAATCACACAATCGCCTTTTTGGACATGATCTCTAAGAAAATGATGTCTAATCTCTATATGCTTGGTCCTAGAGTGTTGAACGGGGTTCTTTGTAAGATTGATAGCGCTGGTTTTGTCGCATTTTATTGGGATATGATCTAATTCTACACCATAGTCAAGAAGTTGTTGCTTCATCCAGAGGATTTGTGCGCAGCAACTTCCTGCTGCAACATATTCTGCTTCAGCAGTTGACAGTGCGACCCTGACTTGTTTCTTACTGTGCCATGAGACTAATGCACTACCTAGTATGTGACATGTTCCACTAGTGGTTTTTCTATCCAATTTACAACCTGCAAAATCAGAGTCTGAATATCCTATAAGGCTGCATGTGGCGCCTTTGGGGTACCACAGACCAACATTTTGTGTGCCTACAAGATATCTCATTATTCTTTTGACAGCTACTAAATGCGACTCTTTTGGATTTGCTTGATATCTAGCACACATGCAAACACTAAACATGATATTCGGTCTACTAGCAATTAAATACAGAAGAGAGCCAATGATACCTCGATATTTGCTTAGTTCTATCGGTTTACCTTCTTCATCTTTGTCTAAGTAGCATGAAGTGCTCATTGGAGTGGACATTGCTTTTGCTTTGTCCATTTCGAATCTCTTAAGTAGTTCTTTGCAATGTTTTGATTGAGAGGTGAAGATGCCATTGCTGGTTTGTTTTATTTGAAGCCCAAGGAAGAAATTGAGTTCTCCCATCATCGACATTTCAAACTTACTCTGCATAATACTAGAAAATTCTTTGCACAACAATTCATTAGTAGCACCGAAAATAATATCATCCACATTAATAGGGACTTGGAAATCGATTCTCAGGCCACACAATAAAATAATACTAAGATGCTCATTTCTCTTTTAAAACACAAAAACTCTATGAAGCATATGATTAGTTCATATTTTATTTGATAAAAAGGCCAATGAACAAATTTTCTTTTGCAATGGTTTTTAAAAGAATATTAACTTGCTGTTTTGAAAAAACTCAACTAACTTAATCATACAACGTCTATCTGAATCATGGACTCTAAGATGGTGGTATTATAATTTCTATATGCACAGACTTAGAGAATTTAGCAGGGTCCTTTGTATTTCCATCTAATCATGATCTATATGAATGAGATATGTTCTGCTTAGTTATTTTGACATGTCTTATAAATGTTTTTCTCAGATGCATGAGACAAAGTCAAACACTTACTTTCTTGCATATATGTCAATCATAGTGGATAGATCATTTATAGGGACTAACCTTCACCGAAGATTCTTTGTTCTTACCATAAGTCACATGACTGCTTGACCTGGGGTGGGTGTTTAAGGGCTTTGCTTCTCCAGTCATGCGCTTTGTGTTTTTGCTGTCAAGGTACCAATCTGTCCCCCATACCTTGAAGCATACCTGCAGTGATTTAAAACAGGGTTCTAGATACCCAAATCTCTTTGGGTCCTTGTGGGTTAGTGTTTGGTATGGTCCCTTTAGGAACCCACACCTTTTTCATATTTTGATTACCTCTTGCCCTGCAAACAGATGTTGTATGTCCAGGTTTATTACAATAATAGCATTTAATGTTTGGTCTAGTGGAAAACTTTGGTTTATGATGCACATGACTTTTAATGAGATTGTTTCTAGGAGGTCTATGATGCACATTTTGTAGGTTAGATAATTTTCCTACAGTCCATTCTAGTTCATGAATTTTCTTTTCAAAATCAACACATTTATCACAAGTATAGTTTTCTTTAAAGCATGCAAGACTATCATTTTCTTTTCTAAGCTCTGATTTTTCTTTAGTTAAAGCAATAACATCATTTTGAAGATGAGTGATAACTTTCTTTGATTTGCTTAGAGATTTGGCTAGTTTTGATGATTTATCATGCAGTTCAGTAAATGCTTCATATAATTCATCTTAAGCATATTGTAAAGATACAGAGTTAGAAGATACCTCATTTTCGTTGTCGCTATCATGATCAGCCATTAGTGCAATTTGAGCTTCTTCGTTCTCTGATTCATCTGATGAATCCATGCAGTTGTCTTCCCATGCGATGTAGGCTTTTCTCCCTTTGTTTTCTTTGGATGCCCTCTTTTCGAACTTTGATTCCTTTCTTTGTAGATTAGGACATTCCATCTTCATATGCCCGGGGTTTCCCACATTCATAGCATGTAAGAGGACCGGATGAGCTTTCTTTCCTTTTAGGGTTGAAGTTCCCTTTAGAATAATTTTTCTGTTTCATAAATCTTTTGAACCCTCGAACCATAAGAGCCATGCTTTCCTCATTTTCTGAATCTTCGCTGTAACACCCCCTTTCTATATCAACTATTATTATTATTATTATTATATCAGAGTTTTAAAAAAAAATTCTTTTGAAAGGAAGCGTCACATTTCACCGCTTATAAATCACCCAGATTAAAACAGGGATATACGGTCAACAATCTAACAGCATGATATATAGCACGAATAATTTGGGGACGGGCCCACAACACCTGTTTTAGTTTACAGCACATAACTAAGATAGCCTCAACGCATCGGAATGGCACCAATACATTAACATAACAAATCCAATACAATCAAAACGACAAAATATAATAATACTACGCCCTCCCACTGGTGCTACATATCAGAGCTGACACACTACTAGAAAAGGGGCATAAGGATGCCCTCACTCTCGATCACCTGCAAGTTGCCGACATAAGAAGCAACAAAGGCAGTAGGGTGAGTCTCTTTATACAATTAATAATCAGTAAGATAGGCATTATATTCAGGAAGGCAACAGACAATACCCACTCACAGAAATCATTACATATTTCATTTAACTTACAACCATCCACAGATATTTATCAACATAATATGAATATGTACACTTATATGCATGTATGCAACATGCATGAGGATCCATCATCACCACTTTATGCCTTGAGGGCACTCACCACTTTGGCCGAAGCCACCACACCACTTTATGGCCGAAGCCCACACCACTTTATGCACATGAGTCATGAGACGCTTTGACAATGCACCACAACAATTATTTAAACTCACCCCTTTTCACTTTTCAATTCAACATCATCACATATAAGCCTTAAGGGCACCGCACCGTTTTGGACCGAAGTCCCACACCGCTCTCACACCTCCACTTAATCACAACTCAGTTGGTATTCTTTAAATTATTAATTTTAGCTCATCATCTATTAAACCACCTCTTACTTGAAGAAGCATCACAATTTGAGTTTAGGAAACACCACATTTAATTTAAGAAAACTCACAATTCAACCTATCACACCAACTTAACTAAAACAGTAGCTTTTGTTCAATAATTCAACTAAATTACAATTCCTCCTATCACACTAAATTAACTAGGACAGTGGCTTTTGCTCAATAATTCAACTAAATTACAATTCATCCTATTACACTAAATTAACTAGGACAGTAGCTTTTGCTCAATAATTCAACTAAATTACAATTCATCCTATTACACTAAATTAACCAAACAGTAGCCATTATTTTCAATTTCTAACTAAACCCCTTTCCTTAACATATATATATACTAACATATGGTAGAGGGATTAGAAAAAGGTGACAATTATACTCTTAAGAAAATTTGTCCAGCACATTGTATAATGTTACATAACTAATCAATACAAACTTAGGCAACTGTGTTGGCTTGAATATTGAACTAGGAGCTACTACAATTTACAAATTCATTTATGTAAAATTTAGAATTTATAAATTCATTTATTGAACTAGGAACTACTACAACTGTGTTAGATTTTATTGATCTAGGAACTAATCAACATTTCACAAGGATAACCATTCAGCTCACATCATCACCACAAATCCAATCCAAAACAGGGGCTGTCCTATTCAACACTTATAGTCCACTAAAACAATTATTCCCCATTTCACAATGCAACAAATTCATAGATAACAATGTACATGGCAATTTCGCATAGCACTCACAGTGGTAATTATATGGCACCACAATTCAACAATTAATATTAATTTACTTAACAATTCATTAACTATATCATTAACATTGTTTTCATCTCACTGTCAGTAGCTATTATTCAACCATTTCACAACACAACAATTCAACCTATATCACTACAACAACCAAATTTAATCAATTGTTCAATCATCTCACAAACACCCAATTCAGCCCAACAATACAACAATCCATCTTAATCATTATTACAAGTATAAATAGAGCCCCCTAACCTTGTAATTGAAGAACTCAGCCACCCCTAACCTCAAGAACGAAAATGGCAGCAACTCCTCTCCTTCCTCTTCTATTCGCAAGTCGCCAACAGCAAACAACCATGGAGGAAACAAAGAATAAATCGCAACAGTGGAAGATGAGTGTTTTGAAACCACCACTTGCAAGAGAAGAAGAAATGGAAGGGATAAAGGATCAAGACAACTTACCTAGAGCAAAGATGATTCAAACTCTCCTTCTCCTCCTTGCTGAATGTCGCGCGCCCCTGCTCCTCACACTCTCAGTATTCTCGCTGAATCCTTTCTTTTTGGTGAAGATGGAAAATAGTTTAGGTTTTGTTTGAGGCTTTAGTATAAATGGAATGGGCTTGGGTCACTTAAGTGACTTGGGCCCATTTTTCACACCACCCCTCTTTAATTCAACACACCTCCTGAAACAAAACAATTCCAATTTAATTATCTCACTTAAATAATTTTGTAATCCCTCAAATAACTTAATTAATTAATTTAATTAAATTATTTTAGGGCGTTACAACTCTCCCCCACTTAGAGAATTTCGTCCTCGAAATTACCTGAATCGAATAACTCTGGATAGGCTTCTTTCATCTTACTTTCCAATTCCCACGTCATGCTCTCGCCCACGGCTCCCAACCAAACCACTTTCACTAAATTGATCTCTTTGCCTCTTAACACCTTTACCTCCCGGTCTTCAATTCTAACTGGCATAGTTTCTACGGTGAGGTTCTCCCTCACCTCTACATTATCCATCTGGATTACGTGCGACGGGTCAGGTACATACTTCCGCAACTGAGATACATGGAACACGTCGTGCAGATTAGACAAATTAGGTGGCAATGCCACCCGATAGGCAACCTTCCCAACTCTTTCCAAAATCTGGTATGGGCCAATAAAACGAGGGGTTAGCTTCTTAGATTTCAAGGCACGACCCACACCCGTCACCGGAGTGACTCTCAAGAATACATGGTCACCGGCTTGAAACTCCAGGTCCTTTCTTCTCTTATCATGATAGCTCTTCTGCCTACTCTGTGAGGCTTTCATCTTCTCTCGGATCATCTTCACCTTCTCTGTAGTTTCCCGCACAATCTCAGGGCCTAACACCACACTCTCCCCTGATTCATACCAACACAAGGGTGTCCTGCACCTCCTACCATACAATGCCTCGAAAGGCGCCATCCCAATACTCGCATGAAAACTATTATTATAAGTGAATTCAATCAATGGCAAATGCGAATCCCATGAACCTCCTTGTTCAAGAACACATGCTCTCAACAAGTCCTCTAGTGACTGGATAGTTCTCTCCGTCTGCCCGTCTGTCTGGGGATGATAAGCGGAACTCAATCTCAATTTAGAACCTAAGGCCTCTTGCAAGCTTTTCCAAAATTCAGAAGTAAACCTGGGATCCCGATCAGATACGATACTCAACGGAACCCCATGCAGCTTCACAATTGTTTTAACATAAATATCTGCCAACCTCGGAACCGGATAAGTCATATTAATCGGTAAAAAGTGAGCAGATTTCGTCAACCTGTCCACAATCACCCATATAGCATCAAATCCTCTCACTGTAGTCGGCAACCCAGTTACAAAATCCATGGAGATACTATCCCACTTCCATTCTGGAACGTCCAATGGCTGCATCAACCCTGCCGGCTTCTGATGTTCGACCTTAGATTTCTGACATGTCAAACAAGCATACACAAATTGGGCTACTTCTCGCTTCATGCCAGGCCACCAAAACAGTTTCTTCAAATCTTGGTACATCTTTGTGGCTCCTGGGTGGATACTCAACTTACTCCGATGTCCCTCTTCAAGGATTGCTTTCTTAATTTCTTCGTCATCAGGAATACAAATTCTTCCACGGTGTCTCAACACATCTTGTGCATCTATCTCATAATCCTTATTCTCAGAATGTTCAATCCCAACTGCCGCTTCAACTAACTTAATATCTTGTTTCTGAGCCTCCCTAATAACATCTAAGAATTCATTGTGAATCTTCAACATTCCCAGTCTCACACTCTTAGGCGTTACCTCACAGACCAAACTTAAATCCCGAAACTGCTCAATCAATTCGAGTTCCTTCACCATCATTGCAGACACATGAAGGGACTTCCTACTCAAAGCGTCGGCTACAACATTAGCCTTCCCCGGATGGTAGTTCAAGCTAAAGTCATAGTCCTTCAATAATTCTAGCCACCTCCTTTGTCTCATATTCAGCTCTTTCTGATCGAATAAATACTGCAACCCCTTATGGTCACTGAACACCTCAAACTTAGCACCATACAAATAGTGTCTCCAAATCTTCAAAGCAAAGACAATCGCCGCAAGCTCCAAATCATGAGTAGGGTAGTTCTTCTCGTGAATTCTCAACTGCCTAGACGCATAGGCTACTACCTTACCATCTTGCATCAGCACACCTCCTAAACCCATCTTGGAAGCGTCGCAATACACTACAAACGGTTGCTCTGGAACAGGCAATACCAAAATAGGAGATGTAGTCAACCTCTTCTTCAACTCATTGAAGCTCTCTTCACACCGGGCATCCCACACAAAAGCCTTTCCCTTACACGTCAATTGAGTCAACGGAAGGGCTAGCTTAGAGAAACCCTCTATAAACCTCCTGTAGTAACCGGCTAAACCCAAGAAACTCCTTATCTCAGTCACTGACTTTGGGCTCTCCCACTGCAACACAGCATCAACCTTGGCCGGGTCTACAGCTATACCGTCACCAGAAATCACATGGCCAAGAAAACTCACTTTATGCAACCAGAACTCGCACTTCGACAATTTTGCATAAAGCTTCTTTTCCTTCAATACTTCTAGCACTAACCTCAAGTGCTCTGCGTGCTCTTCTTCCGTCTTGGAATACACCAAAATATCATCTATAAATACCACCACAAAACGGTCCAAGTAGCTATGGAAGGTACGGTTCATGTACTCCATAAACACCCCGGGTGCGTTCGTAACACCAAACGGCATTACAGAATATTCATAATGCCCATATCTAGTTCTGAAAGCTGTCTTCTGAACGTCCTCATCCTTCACCTTGATTTGGTGATAACCCGACCTCAAGTCGATCTTACTAAACACCTTAGCACCCACTAACTGATCCATCAAATCGTCAATTCTCGGAAGCGGATACCTGTTTTTGATTGTCACTTTATTCAATTGTCTATAGTCCACGCAAAGCCTCATGCTTCCATCCTTCTTCTTCACTAACAATACAGGTGCTCCCCAAGGCGACACACTAGGCCTTATGAACTTCTTCTCAAGTAGCTCCTCTAGCTGACTCTTCAATTCAGATAATTCAGACGCCGACATCCGGTACGGTGCCATAGACACAGGCCTCGTACCCGGCACAAGATCGATAGTAAATTCAACCTCCCTCTCTGGCGGAACACTCGGAATTTCATCAGGGAACACTTCCGGAAATTCACACACTACCTTCAACCCCTCAATAATATCTTGACTTTCAACAGACAGAGACGCCATCAAAGCAAAAAGGTGAACTTCTTCCCTCATTAACCTACGCAATTGACCAGCAGGCAGCAAGGCAGATTCTTCTTCCTCGGGGACAAGGAAACTCACAGATCTCTCGAAGCAATTGATATGCACATGGTTATCAACTAACCAGTCCATACCAAGGATAACGTCCAATCCCTCCAAAGGCAAACAAATAAGGTTCACAAGAAAATCTCTGCCGAAGACTGACAGAGGACACTTAGCACACACTAGGGAGGTAGTTACCGACCCCTTAGCTGGAGTATCAATAACCATCTCCCTCATCATAGAAGACAATTCAAGACCCAATTTTTCAGCACATAATGAAGCAATGAAAGAATGAGTAGCACCGGTATCTACTATAGCAATCACAGGAATACCATAAATAATGCAAGTACCTCTAATCTCGTTAGCATCTTCGGATCCTGCCAGCGCAAACACTTTTCCTTTAGCTCGCTCCTTCTTGGGCTTAGGGCAATTAGTACTCACATGCCCCACTTCGTCACAATTAAAGCAGACAACCCCCTTCTTTTCACAGTTAGCGGCTTTATGGCCCTTCTGACCACACTTGAAACAGTTACCCTCGGGACACTCACTACTCTTATGACCAGGCTTCTTACAGGAATAACACACAATGCCCGAAGGGGCACCTCCCCCACTTGATTTCTGACCAGAACCTGCTTTCCACTTACCTTTACTTCCAGCAACCTCATAGGGCTTTGCCCTAAACTGAGAATTCCTATTTTCCTTCACAGCCTTGTAAGCAGCATTACTGTCTTCCTCATAGATCCTACACTTATCAACCAATCTAGCAAAATCCCGAATCTCTTGATACCCAATTGCCTTCTTTATGTCAGGGCGCAGACCACTCTCAAATTTGACATACTTGGAGAACTCCGAATCAGCATCATTGGCATAGTAAGGACAAAACTTGGCTAACTCTTCAAATTTGGCGGCATACTCAGCTACCGTCTTATTTCCCTGCTTCAGCTCTAGAAATTCCACTTCCTTTTTAGCTCGCACATCCTCAGGGTAGTACTTTCTCTTGAACTCCCTTGTGAAAACTTCCCAAGTAACTTCCACACCAGCATTTTCCAATCTCCGCAGCATTCCCAACCACCAGTCGTCAGCTTCCTCTGCTAGCATATGAGTTCCCAATTTCACTTTCTGAGCAGCAGAACACTCCATGACACGGAAGATCCGCTCTATCTCCTTTAACCAGGCCAAGGCTCCATCGGGGTCATACCGACCCTTGAAGGTGGGTGGATTTTCCCTCTGGAACGTTGCTAAGTTACGAGCATTTGCATCAGCAGCCGTGTGCTGATTCCCAACAGCTTGAGCTATGGCTTGCAGAGCAGCAGCCAAAGCAGCGTCATCACGTCTTGCCATCGAATCAGATTTTCTACACAAATAAACATAATTAGATACAACAGACATAACACCTAGACACTTGGTCGGACAGACCAACCTGGCTCTGATACCACTAATGTAACACCCCCTTTCTATATCAACTATTATTATTATTATTATTATATCAGAGTTTTAAAAAAAAATTCTTTTGAAAGGAAGCGTCACATTTCACCGCTTATAAATCACCCAGATTAAAACAGGGATATACGGTCAACAATCTAACAGCATGATATATAGCACGAATAATTTGGGGACGGGCCCACAACACCTGTTTTAGTTTACAGCACATAACTAAGATAGCCTCAACGCATCGGAATGGCACCAATACATTAACATAACAAATCCAATACAATCAAAACGACAAAATATAATAATACTACGCCCTCCCACTGGTGCTACATATCAGAGCTGACACACTACTAGAAAAGGGGCATAAGGATGCCCTCACTCTCGATCACCTGCAAGTTGCCGACATAAGAAGCAACAAAGGCAGTAGGGTGAGTCTCTTTATACAATTAATAATCAGTAAGATAGGCATTATATTCAGGAAGGCAACAGACAATACCCACTCACAGAAATCATTACATATTTCATTTAACTTACAACCATCCACAGATATTTATCAACATAATATGAATATGTACACTTATATGCATGTATGCAACATGCATGAGGATCCATCATCACCACTTTATGCCTTGAGGGCACTCACCACTTTGGCCGAAGCCACCACACCACTTTATGGCCGAAGCCCACACCACTTTATGCACATGAGTCATGAGACGCTTTGACAATGCACCACAACAATTATTTAAACTCACCCCTTTTCACTTTTCAATTCAACATCATCACATATAAGCCTTAAGGGCACCGCACCGTTTTGGACCGAAGTCCCACACCGCTCTCACACCTCCACTTAATCACAACTCAGTTGGTATTCTTTAAATTATTAATTTTAGCTCATCATCTATTAAACCACCTCTTACTTGAAGAAGCATCACAATTTGAGTTTAGGAAACACCACATTTAATTTAAGAAAACTCACAATTCAACCTATCACACCAACTTAACTAAAACAGTAGCTTTTGTTCAATAATTCAACTAAATTACAATTCCTCCTATCACACTAAATTAACTAGGACAGTGGCTTTTGCTCAATAATTCAACTAAATTACAATTCATCCTATTACACTAAATTAACTAGGACAGTAGCTTTTGCTCAATAATTCAACTAAATTACAATTCATCCTATTACACTAAATTAACCAAACAGTAGCCATTATTTTCAATTTCTAACTAAACCCCTTTCCTTAACATATATATATACTAACATATGGTAGAGGGATTAGAAAAAGGTGACAATTATACTCTTAAGAAAATTTGTCCAGCACATTGTATAATGTTACATAACTAATCAATACAAACTTAGGCAACTGTGTTGGCTTGAATATTGAACTAGGAGCTACTACAATTTACAAATTCATTTATGTAAAATTTAGAATTTATAAATTCATTTATTGAACTAGGAACTACTACAACTGTGTTAGATTTTATTGATCTAGGAACTAATCAACATTTCACAAGGATAACCATTCAGCTCACATCATCACCACAAATCCAATCCAAAACAGGGGCTGTCCTATTCAACACTTATAGTCCACTAAAACAATTATTCCCCATTTCACAATGCAACAAATTCATAGATAACAATGTACATGGCAATTTCGCATAGCACTCACAGTGGTAATTATATGGCACCACAATTCAACAATTAATATTAATTTACTTAACAATTCATTAACTATATCATTAACATTGTTTTCATCTCACTGTCAGTAGCTATTATTCAACCATTTCACAACACAACAATTCAACCTATATCACTACAACAACCAAATTTAATCAATTGTTCAATCATCTCACAAACACCCAATTCAGCCCAACAATACAACAATCCATCTTAATCATTATTACAAGTATAAATAGAGCCCCCTAACCTTGTAATTGAAGAACTCAGCCACCCCTAACCTCAAGAACGAAAATGGCAGCAACTCCTCTCCTTCCTCTTCTATTCGCAAGTCGCCAACAGCAAACAACCATGGAGGAAACAAAGAATAAATCGCAACAGTGGAAGATGAGTGTTTTGAAACCACCACTTGCAAGAGAAGAAGAAATGGAAGGGATAAAGGATCAAGACAACTTACCTAGAGCAAAGATGATTCAAACTCTCCTTCTCCTCCTTGCTGAATGTCGCGCGCCCCTGCTCCTCACACTCTCAGTATTCTCGCTGAATCCTTTCTTTTTGGTGAAGATGGAAAATAGTTTAGGTTTTGTTTGAGGCTTTAGTATAAATGGAATGGGCTTGGGTCACTTAAGTGACTTGGGCCCATTTTTCACACCACCCCTCTTTAATTCAACACACCTCCTGAAACAAAACAATTCCAATTTAATTATCTCACTTAAATAATTTTGTAATCCCTCAAATAACTTAATTAATTAATTTAATTAAATTATTTTAGGGCGTTACATTCGCTCTCACAAATTTGACTTGAACTAGATGCTTTTAGTGCCAAGCTTTTCTTTTTCTTATCATTATTTTCGTGCTCAGCCAGCCGGGTGAGCTCTAGTTCATGCTCTTGAAGTTTTCCAAATAGAGTGGCAAGTGACATGGTAGCTAAATTTCTCTATTCAGCTATAGCGGTAACCTTGGGTTGCCATTCTCGATTCAAACATCTCAGAACTTTGTTGATTAGATCCTCAATAGGGAATGACTTTCCTAACAAGCTTAGTTGATTCACTATGTGAGTGAACCTCTTTTGCATTTCCGGTATTGTTTCACCTGTATTCACTCTGAACAGCTCGTACTCTCTGATAAGGGTGTTCGTTCTTGCTCTTTTAGCCTCACTAGTACCCCCATGAGCTACTTGAAGATTATCCCACATTTCTTGAGCAGATTTACAGTTTGAAACTCTAAAACATTCATCAGGACTCAAGGCAGAAGTAATTATGTTTTTAGCCCGCAGATTATGTTGAACTTTTCTCTTTTCCGCATCAGACCATTCATTTCTCCCTTTAATTGTAAGAATACCATTTACCATATGCATTGGGACATAGGGCCCCTTTTCTACAGCATCCCAAACATCTAAGTCTACCCCTTCAATAAATATTCTCATTCTTTCTTTCCAATAAGCGTAATCTTTCCCGTTGAATCCCGGAGGACGCGTAAGAGAAGCACCCTCTTGCGTCGACCAACCTGAAGCCATTACTCTTGAAGCTGCTAGGACCTTTATACAAGAGTCTAGCTCTGATACCACTTGTTTCCAAGTGGCTTTAGTCTCAAAGGGGGGGGGTGAATTGAGATTTAAAAACTTTTGAAAATTTGTTCCCCTTTTCAATGACTTAGATTAATTTTCGCGCAGGTTAAGTGGAAGCGAAGGAATTAGAAAATAAAGCAATAAAGAACACAGCAGATTTATACTGGTTCGGTCACCTCCCAGTGATCTACGTCCAGTCCTCACACCCTTGTGAGATTTTCCACTAACACAACAAGGCTTACGGGTGCCTTGGAAACCTTTACAGACTCAGGCACTCCTCTCCTAGGATACCCCACCTATGAATAGCCCTCAAATCTATTACAACAATAACAAGAGATACCCCACCCCTGTTACAACCAGCTGCCCCAGAAAGACACCCCACTTCCTAGTACAAACAGCTACCCTAAAGAGATACCCCACTCCCTAGTACAAATCACAACAAATAAACAATTACAAAAGTAAAGACCAAAATACCTCTAATGTAGGCAGATATTACAACTTGGAGATTCCAACCCCGACTAACTCTTGTGAGAGATTAGCTCTGACGGACCAACGGTGCGAGAAGAGCAGAAATGAAAGTGTGAAGAGTTTTTGTAAATTATGCTTTGAATCGTGAAAATGGGTTGAGAGAAATGAAGAGTATGAAGCCTCTATTTATAGGCTATGAGAAAAATATTACCGTTGAAACAATTTTGGAAATGACACAATCGATTGTTTGCCTGAATAAACTAAAAGTGAGAATCGATTTCATGCCTAGGATGAAAATCGATTGTATGTTTGTTTGAAAATAGATGAAATCGATTTATAGCTTAAGAGCAGGAAGGAAATCGATTTTATGCTTGAGTATATTAAAGGAAGAATCGATTCTTTGCCTGATTAAAGTGTAGGAGCAAATCGATTATATCTTGTTTGAAAATAAGATGCAAATCGATTTTATGCTTTATTATACTATAGGGAAAATCGATTATGCACTTTAAATTGAAGTAGGAAATCGATTTTGATGTTTAGATAAAAATGATATGAATCGATTTTATGGTTTTCTCAAAATGCTTTTTATGTTTACGTGTGCATGCATGCAATTTGAAAAGCTAGTGAAGACGTGAGACTTTGAGAGATGAGCTGACCCTCGGAAGCGCTTACACTTTTTCCTAAGACAATCCCAAACCCTAAGGACTACCCTTCTTTCTTGAGACATGATTCTTTTGTCTTGATTGTCTTGGATTGTGACTTTGATATTTTGTCACTTTCATCAATTTTCACTTTCATCAACTTTTGCCTTCGGTCACTTTCATCAACTTTGGCTATCAACTATGGCTTTTTCTTTTTCATCATCAAAACCTAACCTGCAATATAAGTTACCTTCAGTACAAGATATCCACATAAATCTCAATTCACCCCCCTCTTGAGACTGAAGCCACTTGGTAACATATAACTCCCATGAGTAAAGAGCTTTAACTCATTCTTATTGCTCTTAACTTTGTGCTTGTAAGTTACAAGATTTGTATCCTATAAATAGGACTTATATGGCAATGTAAATGACACATTCAAGAGTAGAATGCAAATGCTCTTTTCTTCTCTCATTCTCTTCTTCTATTTCTTTTTCATCTATAGCTTATTATAATGGTTATATCTTACTCTTGTTTGGATCAATTTCATAACACGTTATAAGCACGAAGCTCTACCAAAATGACGGCTTAATAAGCTTGGAGGCTATTTGGCAAAGAGATGTTTTCTTCTACTATCTTATAGTTAATCTAACTCATATTATCATGTTTTCTTTCTTATAGCTTTTATTTTATCATGTTAACATTTTATATTTTTTGTATAGAAATTTTATTGAGAATTTAGTTTAGCTACTACGGTTATTATTTTCTATTCTTGATGAATTCCTGAAGAATTCAACATTAAAGCATCCCTGTTGGATTGCATAAAGACAATTAGCATGTTTGTCTATTCTTGATGAATTCTTGAAGAATTCAATATTCAAGCATCCCTATTGGATTGCATAGGGACAACTATCATGTTTATGTATTCTTGATAAATTCTAGAAGAATTCATCATTTAGGCATCCTAAAAGGATTGCACAAAAAAAAACTTAATATTGAAGCATATCGTGTTTGTCTATAATCTTGATGAATTCCAGAAGAATTCATCATTCAAGCGTCCCGGAAGGATTGCACAAATAACTAAATATTGAAGCATCCTATAGGATTGCTCAAAGTATGAAAGTTTGTCATATAGTTCTTGAAGAACTGGAAAAAAATGTTCAAGAATCCCTGTAGGATTGCTTAAAGAATTTTTTGTGATGATTTGTTATATAGTTCTCGAAGAACTGAAAAAAAATATCCGAGTATCCTTGTAGGAGTAAAATGTGAAGATTTGTGATAGTTTCTTGAAGAACTTAAAAAGGAAACTTAATATTCAACCATCATTGGAGGATTGTTCAAAGAATTATGGTAATCATATAAACTCGTGGTCTAATTCTTGGAGAACAGATAGTTAGAAAGTATGATTTTTCTTGATCATCACTAATGAAATATTTGTGGTCAAGTTCTTGAAGAACTGAATTTTTAGACCATGATTGTAATCTAAATGATCTATTTGATCTTAGTATAATAGAATCAAAGGAATATAAGGGAAATTTTACTTGAATATGCTCCTGGAGTAGCACAAATGAGAAAATATTTTGAATCAAGATTATGTGATATTGTGATTGAATAACCGCAAACCACTCAATGGATTAAACTTCATTCCCAGAAGAGAATGAATCAACTTAAAAGTTTGGGTTACAACAAAAGTTGAGGTTATGATCACTGGTGTAGTAAAGGTTACCATTATCCATTATGAAAGATTTGTAACATCCCCAATTTAGCTAATTTCATTTATTGAAATTAGCAAGAAAGTTATAAGATAATTAATTACCTAATTTAAAATAATTAGGCTTAATTAATTATAAGTCATAATAATTTTGATTGCCAATTATACATGTGTGTGCTTCAGTGAGTTAAATTGGGATTTTAAGTGACAATAGGAGCACAGGGGTATTTTCGTCTTTTCCACCCATAAGTGGGTTTCAGCTGACCCACCTTCTACAAACACCCATATATGCATAAATTAATTATTGTGTAAGAATTGTTTGATTATGTGATTAGAAATGAATTAAGTGAGGTTTAAGTGGGTATTAGGATTGAAGGGCAATTCTCTCTTTTCCATCCTATAAGTGACCTTCAGCTGAAAAGAACACAAAATGAGACACACTCACACCCATAAGCTGGAGTTTCAGAAACTTTTAGAAGGAAGAAAGCTATGGAGAGAGAGAGAGAGGAAGTGCAAGAGTGAGAAGGAGAGGAGAAGAAGAGACTACCTTCAAACCTTTATGCATGTCTATTATTTTTACACCATTGGGATCCTTATCTCCCCCTCTCCAAACTGATACTGATTTCACCACCAAAGAATCATCCATCCTCCTTTCACCATTTTCGAATCCAAGATCCATTTTGGAGAAAAGTTGAGTTCCTAGCTTGCATGTGATTCTAGTAGAGCTCTAGGAGTGATTTGATGTATAGCATTTCAGTTGGAGTGTTGCTGTGCAAGATGAGGAGCCACATTTCGAATTAGAAGCACATTTGGAGAAGGTTCAGTAGCTAGAGGTGTTGGAATTCGAAGTTCCGGTTGAAGATACAACAAGTTCCCCAAAAAGAAACAAATCCAGTAGAAAACCCGTTTGGACCATCTTCGGTGTTTACCCTATATCTCTCTGTACACAACTCATCCGAACGTAATTTTTGTTTATTCAGAAACTAGACACAAAATTCTCAACATAGAAACAAGAATCATCTAATTTCATTAGGTATGGAGGGAGATATCGTGTCCACAAGTTTTGTTTCTAAATCAGTCACAGTTTTGACCCAGTCCCCTTGTTTCAGCCATAACTCTCTCAATACTGGTTGCATCCGTTTGGGACCTTAACCCTCAGAAACTAGACAAAATTCCCTACACATTAGGCACTGTTTTGGATTGTTTTGGTTAAGAATTGACTAAGTTGTGTGCACTCCAAAACTGCTCCCAGATGCTGTCCAGAAATAGTTTGAATTGAAGCGAGAGTTTGAGTACGGGGATCGTTCGAGTGTTACTTTGTCGGTGCCGTCGTGTGAAATATCGATTATTTGAGGATTCGTCACTTCGGTGAGTTTTATACTCGCTTAGGGAAATGTTTCAAAACGATAATCGTGCATTTTGGTTTTGTTTTCAACTCGTGTTTTTGTGTTAGAAACCGTATTTCGAATTCTTGATGTTTGATGTGCTGAAATTGTGATAATTATATGATTGTTGGCATGTGATTGCTACGACTATTTGTTCTGGCTATGTGCTGATTTGGACTGAATTGATATATTGTGGTTTTCGGGGATCGATCGGAACGATAATTGGGAACGAACAGGATGGCCATATTATGAGAAAACAGCAATTCTGTGTTACTGATGAACACGCACGGGTCGTGCGCCCTGGGGCACGGACCGTGCATACTCTTCGCAAACTGTGTTTCAAAAACTTTGGAAACACGCACGGGTCGTGCGCCTCTAGAGCACGGACCGTGCGTGTACTTCTGTTACCCAACTTCAAAACGCGTCTTAGGCCATTCCGAACGATTCCAATTGCATTCTAATCCCTTCCCCAATGTTATATAATGATAAAACAACCTCAATTCATTGGACTTGCTTAGGTTTGGATTGAATTGGGGAAGAATTTCCTAAGCTATAATAGATGTTATATGGACTGGTTAAAACAAAGCAAATAAGTGATATTCCCCTTTGTAAATGGGTTAAAACATTGTTTTAGTGATAGCGAGTGAGAAGTTATAACATATGCTAATGAAACGGACTTGGTGTTCCGCTACGGTTTTGGTAACTGCTTATATGTGAATTTAATGAAATGGACTCGGTGTTCCGCTATGGTTTTGGTAACTGCTTAATAATTAGTTAATCGAGGTGACGACCTCTACCAGATATCACACTAGGGGAGGGAAGTCATGATTCCCATAACCTAGTCCCCTCATTGTTTTCCCACTAGTAAGAGTGGATTGGGTTCACCAAAATTCGATAAACAAACCGAATAAGGTGACTTGCGGTGTTGTGTTAGTACGAATGTTATTGTAGCTATCCAGGCTTGGGCTACGAATAAAATATTGCACGTAGTTATCTAGACTCGGACTACGATTAAAATGATGCATAATGAATCGCTAGAGTTAGTAAGGGGTCTCGATAGGACTCACTGAGATAATGTTTATCTCACCCTTTATTATTGTGGTTTTTACAGAGAAATAGGGGAAAGCAAAGGCCAAGAAGCACAGTTAGCCGAGGTCACTCACGGAGTTATCAGAGAAAGCAGTTTTAAGTTTATGCCTTATCCCTTTGTTGTCTTTGTATTACCGATTGTATAACTATTACTTGCTAACAGTTGTAAATTGTTTCCGCTACTTATGTTTTGGGTATTGAACACCAGGATTGTACAAGTTTTAAGGCATGGGACTTAAGTACTTGGTTAAGTTTAATGAGGTTCATGGAACCATTTGATAATTATTTATAAAAAGTTTTTAGTTGTGTTCAATATTCAATAACAGGAAGTTACTCTGATGTATGCCAAGTGGTGCACTTTGGTATTTCTACAAGCTAGAAATATCGGGGTGCTACAAGATTTCTTTGAACTTCTTTGACCACAAAAATATGAAAAATTTGTGGTCGAGTTCCTGAAGAACTAGACTTTTAGACTGTGATTGAAATTTGTAAGATCTACTTGATCTTAGTATACTTTGAAACAAGGAAAAGTGGGAAAAACAAGTAATTTATTTCTCTGTCTCACAATTATGCTCTTGAAGTAGCAAAATTGAGAAAATACTTTCAAGAATATTTTGAAAGTTTTTAGACATAATTTGATTGAACAAACGAGTGGTTGTTGATTAAAATGTGAAATGTCACATAACAATTGAACTTTATTCACAAAATTGAATGGTTTATACTAAAATTTTAGAGTGTGGCAAATATTGTGGTTATGACCATTCATATTGTATAATAACATCATCATAATTTGTGTTTATATCCTTTACTACTCCTAATAATGGTGTTGCGGTTCTCTTTCAAAAATATAAGGATGTAGTAACGGATTGACACAAAGTTAATTTCTTTAATATTTTTAATAAATGTGTTGTGGTTTTCTTTTCATTAGTATGATTTGTGGTTATGACCTTTGGTGTTACTAATAATGGTTTACTATTTTGGTATTATGGAATATGTAACTTATTTTGTTTCTCATGCTTGGAATTCCATATAAATATATAGGAAAAAGAAATGTGTGTGCCTAATTCTTTGTTTGTAAATAGTAATTTTGTTATATGCATTAGGTAGTATTTTTATATTTTGTTGTTTGAATGATAAGAGTTTAATACATTATTTTTATTCATTGTCAATTCAAATATATATGAGAGAAGTTAAAATTGTATTCATTGTCAATTCAAATATATATGAGAGCAATTAAAAATTTTCTTTTCATTAGTTTGCTATGCACTTATAGAAGAAAAAAAGAATTAAACCTGAAGTTTAATAGTCTACATAGTTTTACCATTTACAAGCCATATGATAGCATGTGTACTTATTTCCCACTTGCAACGAGAAGTTTTCAAATATAATAGAGGACTCTAGAAGAGCTATTGTATTGTTACTTAAAGGAAGAAATTACACATTGATATTGTATTAGATTCTCTCATCAAGTCTCATAGAAACTAATTAAGTTTCAAGGATACTCATCTAAGTGGGTATACCAAATTGAATAATAAATGAAGAAAATATTCAATGTATGTATATCATGAGACTTACCTTAAACCAGATGTTTATGGATCATAATAAATTTGTTGTTGGCAAGACCGGCTGGGCCATCCCGGGTCTATTATGCTGCGGAAAAAACCATTTAGATATTTTATTATTTTAATTGATGCATCAACTAAATGACTACATATATATAATTGTCATCAACTCACAACCAGAAGTTTGTGAGATTGTTTGCTCAACTAATTCTAGTAAAAGCTTATCATGTGAATTATGTTGAAAGCATCTGATAAGTATTTTATGACTATTAGAATTTATATTGAACATCACATAGTATATGTTCATTCATAAAATGGTCTTGAAGAACCATTCATTAGACATCTAAAGTTAATTATATGACCAATCTTGCAGGCTGACACATTGATACGCATGAAGCCAATAAGTTAACATCTATCTGTAAGTTCTCCCCTTTACAATTGATTTTTGGTTGTTATACCCTAATTTTGCCCGGACTTTTTATCCTTTTCGCTTTAGCCCCGTGTCACAAACCTATAGCATTTCAAGCGCTATTTTGTTTAATGTCGGACCAAACTATCCAATTGGGCCTATGTCCAACCTTTTGGGCCTGTTTTTGTTAGCTTGCCTAATTGGGCTTACGCTTAGTGTTTGAATCAAGTTTTTAATGTTTTGAGTCGTTTGGGCCTACATCTAACTTTTGGACCAAAAAGCCATAAAAAAAAAGTGATAATAAAATCAGATTAATATATATATATATATATATATATATATATATATATATATATATATATTACAAACATCCCAAAATATAATAAAAATTAGAATTAATAAAAATTAATTTACAATAATCCAAAAAATCTTTAAAATGCCAAATTGTACAAAAAGTCCAAAAAAAATACAAAATAATAACTAAAAATACAAAAAATAGGAAAAAACGAAAATTACAAAAAATGATAAAAAGAAAAAAACAGCGGCTGATCCATGGGCTGTTTCTTGTTGCCCAAGAGCCCAAAACCTGCAAAAAAGGGAAACAAAATCAGGACAAAATCATAACTCAATTTGCTTAACCTAAAAATTGCCTATAAAAACAAGCTTAAATCACAGAGAAAGACGGCAATTCAGACACGAAAAACTCACACAAAAGAAAACAGACACAAAAGAAAAAAATTCAGAGCAGAAAAAGATTAGGATTCCACACAGAAACCCTAATCATCAAACACCTAGAGATCCAGAACCGAAACAGCAGTAGAGCCGAAGAGGAGCAGCAGTAAGCATTCAGAAGCAGTAACATCCGGCAAAAAGGAAATTTTCAGAGGCTGGAGTTTAGGTTGGTATTTCATTTTTACCCTTGTATGCCTTATTCCTATCTAGCAAAATAGTTCAAGAATATCAGATGTAAATATTAAACAAATAATAGCAGGTTTGTGTTGCTCTAAGTATGTAAATAAACTACTGTTTTTGTTTTAAAACGTTGATTTATTAGAAAACATTAAACCTGGGAATAGACAAACCGTGAACAGAACATCTTAATAAAATTAAGATTCGTTTTGTGTATACCGTAAATAGATAGTTAAGTAGGTTCTAAAAAAGCAACGAAATCAGCAACTTTCGAAACAATTTTAGAAAATTAGGATTTTGGATTAACTTATTTAGGCTTGTAAATAAGAAACTGAAGCGTGCCTTTCGTTTTCTTTAAACATCAGAATATCAGCTATAGCAAAAATTGGATTTAGACATAGAGATCAGGAAAAAATATAGAAAAAATGTGTATATAAAATGGAATCTAAACATACCTCCGGCCACCACGTACGATGGCTGTAAACCGTGTCGCCACCACAGGTCACCGTCGCGAACCCCCTCGTGTCGTTCTCCCCGCCGTCGTTCGCCCCTGCGTAAGCACCTGGCTGTCAAACCACCGACGCGCATCACTTCATCTCCGCCGTTATCCCCTTTGCGTCACCACGAATGTCGTCGCCATGCCCCCCAACGTCCGTGCGCCTCTTCGCACCAGCGTGTCTCCGTCGCCACACCTCAGGCGCAAAATCCACCATGTGCCACGAAACGCTGTCACCTTCGTCCTTCCGTAGTCACCGCCGACGTCGCCACGGTACCCGCGGTAGTTGGCTCCTCCGGCGCCGCTGACTGGCGTCCCCTCTCCTCCGCCAATCTCGTTCTCTCTCTCCGCAAATCTCTCTCCCTCTGCAAATCTCTCTCCCTCTCTCATCCTGAAGTTTCGCACTCTTTCTCCAAAGAAAGATCAGAAACGGCGCTGAAATGAGATTTGGAAAATTAGGGTTCCCAATATTTAGAAGTTGCCTTATATAGTACCTGCCCTTTTTAATACTTTTTTAGTTTTTTTTAATTAAAAATCAGATCACTCCTTACACCCTACGATTTAATACGGACACCCCACTGAAAGGCCCATGAATTCGTGGACCAGTCTACACATTGGGCTGCTGCTTTTCACACCTAGTTTTAATAATACAACTCCCTCCTGCAAACTGCACCCCATTTTACTATTGCACCCTCTCTTTTCGTTTTTTTATTAATTTCTTTTAAAAAAAACTATAAAAACAAATAAATAAATATTTCATTTTTTAAAAAATATAAATAGGGGACTAAGTCGACTGTACAGTCGGGTTTGTCTGCTTTTTAGGTCACTAATGAACCGTTACGGATCATGTCCTAAAATCCCTATTTAAAACAAACAAATTTCTAAATTAAAATCAACACAAACACATTTCTTTCCTCAAAACAAATTCTCAAATTAGGGGATTAAGTCGGCCGTACGGCCGGGTTAGTCACCGTTTTAGGACGAATGAACCGTACGGATCAAGAGTCCTAAAACCCCTATTCCAATAAAATCAAACCAACACACTTCAAATCATTTTTCGAACTCCAAAAACCTCATTTTTACAAAATAGGGGACTAAGCCGACTATACAGACGGGTTAGTCATCATTTCAGGACAAATGAACTGATCACTCAGGAGTCCTAAGATCCCTATATTAAAAAATACCAACCAACAAACATTTTTCTACCAAGAACTACGTGTGATTTGATTCTCTACCAAGAGATACGTAGGAGCAGAGGGCGGCCGACCTCTGTCAATTGCACTAATAAAAAACCTTTTTCAGTCTTTTCCTAAATAATCATTTTCTTAAATAAAATATCAATTTTCTTCTTTCTTTTTAATTCACAATAAAAGGGTAAAAATAAACATTTTCAAAATTAATATTCTTTCCTACAACTAGTTAGCAGGTAACCTTCATTAGGAAGGATGTCGTGGGGTGCTAATACCTTCCCCACGCATAACCGACTCCCGAACCCTTATCTGGTCTTAAGGACCCTTATCCATTCCAAAAGGTATTTTCCAATGTTTGCCCTTAAATTAAACTTTGGTGGCGGCTTCATTTTTGAACCTTCGAGGAATCCTCACCCGGATTTTTCGGTCGCTACATTGGTCAATGACCTAATATTCTCCATCTAAGATATTTTTGATGGATCCTTAAAGAATGTTGGGAATATATGAGTATATGAATCTCCATCTATCATAAAGTATGTTGAGCCAATAGCCAGAGATGTATTTATAGCTTAATCAGCTAATTATCATTTTGATGAATTACTTTTCCCAACATTAGGGGGAGAGATAAGCAGCTGGAAGTTAGTATTAGTTGAAATAAATTATTATTATCTTATCTTGATCCTCTTATAAACCAATGTGAACTAGAAGTTCAAAGAATAATTCATTTACAAAATTTAATTTGTAAATTATTCACCAGCTGCACTACGCAAATAAAATTAATGTCCCTGTTGGACACTCAGACGTTGCAAATGAATCTTAACCACGCATGAAGCATGCGGTTTAGTCGGTTCCAAAGAATAAAAACCTTAGAACAAGGAAATGAGCTTAAAAGTAATATGGCCCAAAAGAGGATATGGAAACTCCTAACGAGTAATTTGACATAATTAATTTTCAAGTTCCAGAAGAACTGATCATGTACCTGAAATTTGTGGAAATGAGATCTCAATAAATTATGTCAATAATGAAATATGATGGAACCGAAACAAAGTCAACGTTGACAATTTTGTGTGTGTATAATGTAGCGCTAAATATGAAAAATGATGAAGAGGATCATGGACCAAAGTCTATTAAGAATTTAGACAAAGCAATGATTGGCCAAAATAGGAAAATGCAATTGAGGCGGAATTAAACTTGCTTTGGAATGAAAAACGTTTTTCCGACCTATAGTCTATACAGCCGAAGATGTGAATCTAGTTAGACTCGATGTTCTAAAGTATTCGCACAAACTTAACATTTGATTTCGAAGATAAATTCACCTGTAGTGAATGCAAGTAATTTTGAAAGGCTTAAATACAACGATGGATGTGTTACAACTTTTTGTATGGCTTATTTGATAGTCATGGTTATATGAGGATCCCAGAATGATCTAATTTTTTGAGATTGGCTGTTTGGACTCTTGAGATGATTACTCTAATTGAAGTAATCCCTCCATGGGATAATATTATCTGCACACATGTGGTATAATCATCTCAATGCATATTTTAAATTGCTTAAAGAAAGAGTTTGATATGAAGGACCTCAAATTATATTTTATATTTTATATTTTTATATTTTATATTTTTACAATTGAATTGAAGCAATTATTTTATGAATATATGTCCATCAAATTAACCATGCAGATACAAGATATTTTTCTGGTCCAGATCAAGCCAGTTCTGAAGTATATGATTATTTACATATGGCGACATTGAGGCATCATCATGATCTACATAACAATCTATAGTTATCACTTCCTCATATCATGTTCGAATACCAAAAATTCAAGGAAGAAACCCCGAAGATAATACCAACTATGAATCTCAATTGAAAGGAGGATAAATTATGAAGTATATTGCTTCATATGCATCAAGGGGAGAAAATCTAAATGTATATTCTTAAGAGATTCTTCAAACAGAGGGAGAAAACTGTACACTTTTTCCTTGTCGTGGTTTTGTCCCATTGGGTTTTCCACGAAAGGTTTTTAACGAGGCTGTTCCCCACATAAAGGATATTGTCTCTTTTTCCTTCACTAAGAATTTTTCCCACTGGGTTTTTTCTTAGTAAGGTTTTAATGAGGCATATCCTCAATGGACATCCAAGGGGGAGTGTTATGAATAATTGGTGGATGTCCATCTCTCCTCACTCCTATCATCTTACCTAGGATACTCTATAACTCCCATGAGTAAAGAGCTTTAACTCATTCTTATTGCTCTTAACTTTGTGCTTGTAAGTTACAAGATTTGTATCCTATAAATAGGACTTATATGGCAATGTAAATAACACATTCAAGAGTAGAATGCAAGTGCTCTTTTCTTCTCTCACTCTCTTCTTCTATTTCTTCTTCATCTATAGTTTATTATAATGGTTATATCTTACTATTGTTTGGATCAATTTCTTAACAAAACCAAAAAAATTTCCGGGATAAAGATTAAACCACACCATCAAGATACAAATACTATATGCAAAATCATAGAACCACAATCTGATGTCCCCCGGCCATTATTATAAATGATCATGTCCAATGATATGATTAGCAAAATGTAGCTCACCATTATTAGGTTAGGGACCAGCATAACCCAACCAAGCATAAATTTAACTCCATACGTTATGTTCTGTACCGTATCTCTGGACCTGTATCCGATCTTAGACACAAGGTCCGATCCGAGATAGTTGGTAGGGGTTGGTCTTGATCGACCGAGCTCCGCTTCCGATTCGGGGCAGGTGGTACCTGCGGGGACACTCCGACGCTCAAGTCAGCTAGGGAACTGATTAGAGGTAAAGAGTAGGAAAGAGTGTGTACCTTTAATGAAGCATTCAATGCTTATTTATAGAGTTTGGTGGTGTTTGACCTGATGGATCAAGACCGTCCGATCTCTCGCTGCGACCTCCACCATTGGTTGATGGATCTACATTTGGTGTTGGGCCTTAGTGATAAAGGCCCAATCCGTAACAGTTTCCCCCCAAGTCGGGTCGTCTTGGGGCGAGCTAGACTTGATGCATTATTTGGACTTCGTGAGAGTTTTTGAATTTGAGGTCGGACCTTCGTGGCGACCTTCTTCAAGTCCGGGCTTTTAGCTACAAAGGGGTCTGCCCCCAGCCTCGGAGTGCCCGAGATACAGGTCTTGTCAAAGATCTTCGAGGCCGGGTTTATACCAGCGAGGGTGTCTACCACCAGCCTCGGAGCGCCCGAGATATGGGTCTTGTCAAAGATTTTCGAGGCCGGGTTTATACCAGCGAGGGTGTCTACCACCAGCCTCGGAGCGCACGAGATTCGGGTCTTGTCAAAGATCGTCGAGGCCGGGCTTATACCAGCGAGGGTGTCTGCCACCAGGCTCGGCAACGTTAAAAACGTGACCAACTGAGGGACTCGAGGTGTCAGTTTAAAGTCGGCTTCAGGGCAGTTTACCAGGACTCGGCCCAGATCGAACTCGCCCTTCAGGGTAATGGCAACCTCGGCCATTTAAAACGCGACCACCTGAGTGACTCGAGGTGTCAGTTTAAAGTCGCCTTCAGGATAGTTTACCAGGACTCGGCCCAGATCGAACTCGCCCTTCAGGGTAATGGCAACCTCGGCCATTTAAAATGCGACCACCTGAGTGACTCGAGGTGTTAGTTTAAAGTCGCCTTCAGGGCAGTTTACCAAGACTCGACCCGGATCGAACTCGTCCTTCAGGGCAATGGCAACCTCGGCCATTTAAAACGCGACCACCTGAGTGACTCGAGGTGTCAGTTTAAAGTCGGAGGATCTCTGTGAGCGAAGGCGCCGACGTTCCTGCCTCAAGGATTTTTCCCGGATTCTGGAACGTCGCCTCGGAGAAGAGGAAGCCCGAGACGAGCAGTGTAACGCCCCAAAATTAATTAGTTATTTATTTAATTAATTAAATAGGGTCTATGTGATAGAAATAATATTATAATTATTATTTATTATATGTTAGTGTGTTGGTCCTTATTAGGAATAGTAATAGCGAATGGGGGGTGAGTTAGCCCATGATTAAGTCGCATGGCCAAGAGAAAAAGCCCATGAAAATTAACTAAGTATAAAAAGGCATTATTTAGGGTTTTGCTCATTTAGAAGGAACAAAAAATAAGGATTTGAAGTGAGAAGAAGAGAAGAGGGTGACGGCTAGAGAGAAGAGAGGAGAGAAGGCGTGATCCACAAGCAAGGAGAGAGAGAGAGAGGCGGAGCAACCAAGGAGAGAAAAGGAAAGTTAGGGTTTCGACTTCTAAAAGCTAAGGTAAGGGTGAGGATCATGCTTTATAAGGGGTGGTATGAAGGGTTGAATGTGGGGTTAGGGTTTTGATAATTACCATAGGTGTGTCACGATTTTTATATGTTGATGTTACGTCTTGATGCCTTGATTGAACGATTTCATTATGTGTTGATGCTCCCATGCCTTAAAAACCTAGTTTTGATGTTGCTATGTTCATGACTTGAATTGATGTCATATGTGGTTGAATTCGTGTGATTGAGGAATAATAATTATGTACATCTCATGTTGCCTTGTTGAACAATTGTTGTGTGATTGGTGTTCTATGTTATTAGCCCTAGATCTATATTTGTGCTTGCCATGTTCATAAGGGAAACGATCTGGATATAGGTTCGGTTATACAGTAACTGGGAACAATTTAGTCGTCCAAAAATTATGTGATTTACTTTTTCAGAAACTAGACTTAATTCTTGTTAATTTGGCACTGGTTTGGTTGCATTTGGAGTTGTATAGCTCAAGTTATAGGTGTCACAAGTTAGGTTAAAATTCTGGAAACGATCTGGATATAGGTTCGGTTATACAGTAACTGGGAACAATCTAGTGGTCCAAAAATTATTTGGTTTACCTTTTTAGAGACTAGACTTAATGCTTGTTAATTTGACACTAGTTTGGTTGCATTTGTAGTTGTATAGTTCGAGTTATAGGTGTCACAATTTAGGTTAAAATTCTAAAAACAATCTGGATATAGGTTCGGTATTTCGTGTATAACGTTTTCGTTTGAACTCCTTTTTGAATGATTCTTGATTCATTGAAAACTACACTCAATTTGTTTCGGGTTAGGCTCAAGTCCCATGTCATTTGATTGAGTTTTGATAATTTTAGAGGTGTTACAAGCTAGGTCATGGTGGCTGTCCTGTTTTCTGAACCTTGTTACTTATTTACTGAAACTGTACGAATTGGACCATTATTTTGCAAAATAAAAATTATAATCAGGAACTAGACATTCTTAGCTTTCCATAGAGGGGTCCTTTGCTAAGTTTCGATACCGTTTGATAGGTTAATTAATTCACCGAAGTAGAGGTATGTTTGTTGGAAATTATTATTGCTGTTGCTGGAAATTATTATTGTTGTTGCTGAAAAATTATTATTGCTGTTGCTGAAAGAAATCATTGTTGCTGGTTCTGAAAATTGTTTCCGAAAATTGTTGCTGGTTCTGAAAACTGTTTCCGAAAATTGTTGCTGTTTCTGAAAACTGTTCCCGAAAATTGCTGTTACTGTTTTCGAAAATTAAGTTGCTGTTTTGCTGAAAATTAAGTTGCTGTTTAGCTGAAAATTAAGTTGCTGTTTCTAAAAACTATGTTGCTGTTTTGCCGAAAATCAGTGTTGCTGTTGCAGAAAACTATTGTTGCTGTTGCTGTCAGCTATTGTTGCTGTTTGCTGTAAATTATCATTGCTGTTTGCTGTAAACTATTGTTGCTGTTTGCTGTAAATTGGTATTGTCACTGGTGTCGTATAATTGTTGTTGGCATTGGTGTTGTAAAATTGTTGTTGTTCCAGGTGTTGTAAATTGTGTCGTCATTGGTGTTGTAAACTGTGTCGTCATTGGTGTCGTAAATTGTCGTTGTTCTCGGTGTTGTAAAATTGTTGTTGCCATTGACGTTGTAAATTTATTGGTGTCTTTGGTGTCGGTGGTTGTTGATGTTACGGTCAAATTGTTAGACTGCCCTATAGGTGTTGGTGTTATTGGTGATGATTGGTATTATTGGTGACGATATAACAGGTGATGTGCCTATTTTATTGGCTAATGTGATAGGTGATGGGTCTATGACCATTTGTTGATATTGGTGTTGTTGTGTCACTTAGATGACTATTGTTGTTAATTGTCTCTGGTGCATTGTTCATGGTGTCGCATACATTTCATATGCATTATTTTGGTGATGAAGGCTCCGGCCTTGGAGCTATAGGTGATGATGATGATGCTTAAAAACGTGGTGATGATATAGGTGATGATGCCCTTATTGGCTATTTTATTGGTGATGATTGGTACCACATGCATTATAGGGTAGTTGGCCCTCTGTTGAGCATCCCGCATTCATACCGCATGTTTGAAGTCACTGACTGTGGTGAACTGTTGTTGTTGTATATTGACTGTTGTTGTTGTTGTATTATTGACCGTTGTCGTTGTATATTGACTGTTGTCGTTATAGATTAACTGTTGGGTCGATATTTGACTGTTGAGATGATATTTGCATGTTGTGCTGATGTTGACCGTTGTGCTGATATTGACTGTTATGTCCATGCTGTTGTTGACCTATTGTCTGTTATGATTATCTGACTTTCTGACCTCGATATACGGTCTTTCATACGATTTTTTATACTGTGTGATATCTCACCCCTTCTGTTTGAATGTTACCCCTATGTTGGTAACGTGCAGGTGATCTCGAATGAAGACCATAGTCCTTCATTAGTTCGGTGTCATCGCTCTGATACGTAGCACTCGGGGGGATGAACGCTTGATTATTTCCATGTCTTTCATTTTGTTGAATTTTAATGTTGAGGACCTTGCACATTTGCAACGATTTTTGATGAATAAACTTGTTGAATTTTCCGTTGCGTGATTGAATAAATTTTGATGTTGATGTTTTAAAAGTGCTATATATTCGAGCTGTTTTGTGAAATGTGACATCCGTTTTATTGTTAAAAACAAAACTCTGATTTTACGCTAATAAATTACTGGGTAGAAATGGGTGTTACAAGCAGGGCCGAGGGGAACCCTCGGATCAGTAGGAATCATCAGGAGTTCCGATCCTAGGTGGAGTTCTGGTCTTAGCGTGAAACTTTAAGGCGATCGTTCAACCGATCCCAAATCCTTCACTCCAACCTCGGAACTCGCTTTTACTAAGCAGTCAGTGTGAGGAAAATCGTAGCCGATCCATATATATTAGATGGTTGAACGTTTACAAAGTTGGATTACATCATGCCCGTAGGCTCATTCCGAGACCTAGGTGAAACGTGACCTTCCTGCGTTAATCCCTTCTTCATCGTCGATATACTTCTGAGATCGCTGGAGGAACTCGGCAAGCGACTCAACTTGGTTGACCCCGACGTCTATCTGAAATAGACTCCCTTCACGAAGGCCAGCCTCCATGAAGTAAAGACGGAAGGAGTCGTCGAGGTTCCGGACTTGAGCAGCTTCTCTATTGAATCTCTCTATGTAGTCCCAGATGAACTCATTTTCTCCTTGCCGAATTGCCTGCAACACCTTCCGAGATTTAGGCTTCATCTTCGAGTGGGCGAAGTATGCAGAAAAGAGCTTGGCTAACTGATCCCAAGAGGAGATCGTATTCGACCTAAAAGTCCCGAACCATTCCAGAGCCACCTTCTCTAGAGTGAGGGGAAAGGTTCGACACTTTATCTCCTCTGGAACGTTACGGTATTGCATAACCGTGTCAAAGTAGTTGAGGTGGCAGTCCGGATCGCGAGTCCCATCATGCATTTTCAAACCCTCAGGGGGCTTCTCGAGGTGCTTTGGCACCAGAAAGTAGTCGATCTTAGCTGTGAAAGGTCATTTACGCTTTGCCGACCTCTCAAGGGGTGGAGACCGTCGGTAGCCAAACTTGCCGGGGGATTCCCGTGAGCTAGGGCGCTGACGTTCCTGCCTCGGATACCTTTTCCGACTTCTGGTACGTTGCCTCGGTGATGAGGAAAACATAAACGAGCTAGGCCGAGGGGAACCCTCAGGACCACAGAAATCATCAGGGGTCCGAATTGGGGGAGTCTCCGGTCCCCGTCCTCCCCTACAGCGAGGTGGAGTGCAATGATGGTATCTCTTCCAAGCCGGAGATCGGTGGCGCCCGCGGCCATGAGTCGTTCCACTTGAAGAGTTGCGCGGAGGGGAACTCCATCCGGGATGTTACGAGCCCGGATCTCAGCAATCTGAGCTTCTAACTGGGTGTAGCGTTGGCTTTCCCGCCAGTCGGCCTCGGCTTGCCGATTTAGGAACAGGACGAGCTGTTGAACAGCATCGACCGGTACTTGGACGGTCGGAGGGGGAGGTGGAAGTCGGTTCCGGGCTGAGCTCCCAGGAACCATAGGCGTAGCCGAGCTTTGAGCAGGCGCCGGGCTAAGGGGTAAGGTGACTGCCACTCCTTCTGGAGTCACCCGCTGCAGAACCGGTTCTGCAACGCCATTCGGGATAGTCCTATGACGTAAGGTCGGAGCCATTGTCAATCAAGGAGATGGGAGAGGAACTAAAGTACAAGATCCTCCCACTGTGGTCGCCAATGTTCTGTACCGTATCTCTGGACCTGTATCCGATCTTAGGCACAAGGTCCGATCCGAGATAGTTGGTAGGGGTTGGTCTTGATCGACCGAGTTCCGCTTCCGATCCGGGGCAGGTGGTACCTGCGGGGACACTCCGACGCTCAAGTCAACTAGGGAACTGATTAGAGGTAAAGAGTAGGAAAGAGTGTGTACCTTTAATGAAGCATTCAATGCTTATTTATAGAGTTTGGTGGTGTTTGACCTGATGGATCAAGACCGTCCGATCTTGCGCTGCGATCTCCACCATTGGTTGATGGATCTGCATTTGGTGTAGGGCCTTAGTGATAAAGGCCCAATCCGTAACAGGGGCAGACCCCTTTGTAGCTATAAGCCCGGACATGAAGAAGGTCGCCATGAAGGTCCGACCTCAAATTTAAAAACTCTCACGAAGTCCAGATAAGGCATCAAGTCTAGCTCGCCCTAAGACGACCCTACTCTTTACCTCTAAACAGTTCCCTAGCTGACTTGAGCGTCGGAGTGTCCCCACAGGTACCACCTGCCCCAAATCGGAAGCGGAGCTCGGTCGATCAAGACCAACCCCTACCAACTATCTCGGATCGGATCGGATCGGACCTTGTGTCTAAGATCGGATACAGGTCCAGAGATACGGTACAGAACACGTTATAAGTGGGCACGAAAACACTAAACGATGATCACTATCCATTCCTCATCCTACCTAAGACACAACACGCATGGTGTTCCAAGGGAGGGATCAATAAGCCCTCTTTGGAAAAAAATTGATCTCACTGGTAGTCTTTTTAACAGTAACTCCACGCAAAGATTTTAACTTTTGAGAGAGCTAAACTTTTACATAGATGATTAGGGTTGGCTTTTGTTCAGATTTCCTTCTTTTTTAAGTTTTATAATTTGACCCAGTAAGAAACAGCATTTTCCATAAAGAAAAAGGTTAAGCCCGCCAAGGTATAAAATATTGCGGCCTGGATTCCTGGAGGCCAAATAACCTATGGCTTTGACTATTCCCACACCTCTCCCTACTCACCCCACACCCCCAAATCCCTTAAAACCCAAAAATACTCTTAACTCAAAAACACTCTTTCTCCCTCTCAAACCCCTCACACCCCCTCACACCCACCAAAAACACACCCATCCGAAACCCTCCCCCTCTCCCCCACCCTCTTCGACTTCTCCCTCTCCCAAACCCACTCAATCTTCGATTTCAAGTTCCAATCTCGTAATCCACACATAAGGTACACGATTCCTCACTCTCTTCTCTTTGCATTTTGCTAGTTTTGCTGTGTTTATGCTTTTTTTCAATTATGCAAATTGCGAATCATTCGGTTGAGTTCTATCGAATGCTTTCTGGGGAAGAAGACTCACGAAAGCATTCGGTTGAGCCCTCCCGAAAACTATCGGTTGAGGTCAACCAAACAGTCTAAAACCTGAAAACTATTGTATTTTAATTTTTAAATTTGTTTATAATGTGTTACTTTTTTTTTTTTTACAGTTATGGCCAAGACTAGAGGTGCACATTCTTAGTCATAACCTGAGTCTCGGGGAGCCAGGCCGCCACCTATGACGGTTTCAAACCGTAAACGGAAGGAGGAAGCACGTGTTGCTGTTGGGCCTAGTGATAACTCTCCATTTGTAGAGTTATTTATGCATTTTTATTCTTAAATCATTGTGAGTTTGTGTGCTTAGGCTAGGAATTATGTGAATATTTGTGCTTAATTAGGAAAAAGGGAATCAAGCACTGAATTGGAATATATTTGGCACAAATGGTGCCCTTGTGAAATTTCTGATTTTTTCTGTCTAAGTGCTATAGCATCAGATGCTATAGCATCAGGTGTTATAGCATCACTGTGGGCAGTAGAGCTGGGACCCACTTGAAGACAGCAGCAGAAAGCAGATCTGCAGTGAATCCTAACCTGTCCAGTCAGCGCCTCCCTATTGCCACAATCCATGCTGATGCAGCTACAAGGCTTTTTGGTTTTTGGTAAGGCTTGCCACTTGCCCATTAAATTGCAGCACAAGGCTTTTTGGGCGACCAAAAAGCTAAACTTTGATTTAAAACAAGCTGGAAAAGCCAGAATGCTGCAACTCAATGAGCTTGAGGAGCTAAGACACTTTTCGTATGAGAGTGCCAAAATATACAAAGATAAAACAAAGGCTTGGCATGACGCCAAAATATTGAGAAGAGAACTCAAGGAGGGTGATCAAGTACTGTTGTTTAACTCTAGACTACGGCTGTTCCCTGGAAAACTGAAGTCTAGATGGTCTGGCCCATTCACCATTCCCAAAGTGCACCCCTATGGGCCTATGGAATTGAAAAATGAAATAAATAGCAATGAGTTTAAAGTGAATGGCCAGAGAGTTAAACTGTGTTTGGGTGAGCCTGTGCCCAGCACAAAGGCATCCACCCACCCCCCCGAGTGACCCAAATTTATGAATACCTTTCAGTCAGGCTGAGGACTCTAAAACCAAGCGCTATTGGGAGGCAGCCCAGAGGCTAACAATTTTTATTTTTAGTATTTTTACCAAGTTTCAGGAACAAAAGAAGGAAGAAGAAGCTGAAACCCCACACCCAAGCAAGAAGAAGAATTGATCCCACCCTGTAACTTTTCTTATTTTTTACTTTTCTGCACTTATGTTTTAGTTTTTTTTATTATTTCCCTGTTCTGTGCTGAACATTGCACATCCCTGGCTTAGCCAGTTGACAGTGGGAACACTGTCAAGGGTTTAAGTTTGGGGGTGGCACAGGCAGCCCTTTTGCTCTGAAGTCTTTACTGAGCTAATAGTAAATGCCTTATTGCTCTACTATGTTACTGTGTTGTTCTGATAGCACCGAACTGTGTAGCAACAACAGGGGTAGTGCTAGCATAGTAGTAGTGATAGCATTATAAAAAAAATTCTCAAGGAAGAACCCAGTGAGGATAACCAGAAGTGGTGTGGACTTAGATCTGTGAAGGAATTAGCCTAGCCCCTCTAGTAGACACTTAACTTTGGCTCTTTGAAAATAGGCGCAAGGCACTACTTAGGTAGAAGTTAGGGGAAAACTTAGCAAGGACCGAAGCTTCCAGGAATTTGATAGAAGTTGCAAGTAGAGTAAAAGTCAAGTTTGGGGGTAGCACGCTAGTAGCAAGGCCAAGTGCTGTCAAAATCAAGCAATATAAAAGGAGGGTGCACATGTGCAAAAGAAGGCTGGTTTGGCCAATGTGTAGGGAGGAAGTTTTGTGGAGACACCATTATAGTTTCAGTCGAAGCAATGGTCAAGCCAATCCAAAAAAAAGAGAAAGTGCACCACTCCAATTGGCTAAAGTGTTATCAATGCCCAAAACTAAAAAGGCAGCCCCTGTGTACATCATCATAACTTTGCTTGCAGCAATTGAGAAGGAAAGGCAGCATAGGAAATTCTAAGTGGGAACCAAAGCCAAGCCTAGTAAGCTGTCGAAGCCTATGGAAGAAGTGCGAGAGAGCACACACACCTTTAAGCTAGGGGGCGAAGGCTACGAGTTCACATGTTCCTAAGAGATCTAAAAGTGTTAAGCCTGAGGGGAAAACCTTGAGGAAATTTTTTGCTGAGGTGGAAACATGTTTTAAGAATGCTATCATTGGATGTTTGTTGAATACTTCCCAGTTTGGATGCTGTCAGTAATGCTGCCAGCTCTGTATCTGATGCTATCATTACTTGAGGACAAGCAATGGTTCAAGTTTGGGGGTGTGATAACTCATAGAAATGTGAGTTATTTACGTCAATCCAAATAAAAATTACCTTGATCCAAGAGTAAGTTGTGCTAATAAGTGTAGCAAATATTCATAAATTAGATACAAATGCAATTGGTGATAAAAATCATAATTGGGGCACGCAAGTGCCATTTTGTGGAGTTTAATGTGTTTGCTAGTGTGCAGGTTTTCTTTAGCTAATTCAGTGCTGAGAAGGATACTACGACAGCATCACAGCAAACAAATGGATAAGAGTGTGACTAAATTAGGCGCCTCATTAAGCGCAACAGAAAAGGAAGTTCCAATCTTGTTAGCGAACAAGGCGCCAGCTGAGGAATCTGTAAGGAGCAAGACAGCGTGATTTCTAGGGTTATAGTAACAACCATTCGCGAAGGCCCAAGAGGAGGCGCGCCGTGCTACCAAAAGCATATAAATGGGCAGCTACCCTAGTGAAGAAAGCACGCAACATATACGCAATTCTTTGGAGAGAAAAAGAGAACGAGTTCAGAGAATACAAGACACCTTCCTCACCACCCAAACACCATACGCTCCTTTCACTTCCACACTCCAATACAAGATCACCGTTAGCCAGTTCTACCAGTATCGTGAGAGCACCGCTAAGTAGTAGTTGTGAAACGCCTTCATGCTCGTTGGTGTAACTCAGTCTCTAAGTACTTTTACTATGTTGAGGGATCTGTTTACGGTAACTTTGTGTTGTTTTATCATGTCTAAGCTCATCATGAGCTAAATCCTTTTATAGTCAAGACGATGGTGATATAAACATGATCTTTTAGATTGCTTTAACGTGATTGATATGTGGTACTTCATTAGCTTGTGTGTTTCTATTGTTATAAACTCTTTTCGAACTTGATCACTTTGATTAGGGTAACGTGCCTTAACGTCTGGAAAGAATTAACGCGCTGATTTCACAAGTTAATATAGTTTGAAGAATAATAGGAATATTGTTCTTTCCTAACGAAGAATAGGGATATGAAGTTAGGGCTATAGTGTGAACTGAAACAGGCTTTTCAACCTACGTAATGAACCTCAATGGGAGATTAGGAATAAGGAAACCTTGAAAACATTACGTTTCACAGTGATAGGAATATCCACTTTCATTCTGCACACTGAATGCTACCACAGCATCAATCACAACACTGCATCTATGAGTGATTGTTTATTGACCCTGGTTTTGGCTATTACCACCTCTCGTAGTTTTACTCGTTCATATCTTGTTACTCTCACTTTTATTACGTTACTTATTGCTAAACAAACCTCACTTTACTATTTGGTTACGTTTACTCATTGAATCAAACGCTACTCCATAGACTTAGCAATTGAACCTTAATCCTCGTGGGAACGATCTTACTTACTACTTTATTATTTGCTTGACTGTGTATACTTGCACATGTTTTTGCACAACAAGTTTTTGATCGTCAAGACCCTTAACAAACTTAGGAGATGTAACGCCCAAATATTTAACTAAATTATTTAATTAAATATTTAGGTATTCAATTATTTATTTATTTAATTGGTATAATTAAAATTATAAGTTATATTAAGGTGTGGTATTTCATTAGGAAGTGGTGGCACTAATTAAATTGGGCTTAAGCTGAAGGAAAGCCCGCGATCCAGGCCCACTAGACTAGGCGCATATTTAAACCTAAAATTTAGGGTCTTAGCTCATTTGCAAAAGAAAAGAAAGAAATTGCGAAGAGGAGAGAAAGAGAGAAGGAGGGGCGGCGCGAATCCCAAGGGAGGAGAAGAAGAGGAGTTCGCATAGTCCAAAGGAGAAGAAGAGAAGCTGCGTTGCTGTGTTCTGTTGGTGACTCTCTCTCCAGGGTCTCCTAATCCTAACAAATAAGGTAAGGGTGAGATCTCTCTTTCACTATAATGGTGGGTATGATGGGTATTAGGGTAGGGGCTTAGACCTATGATGCCTAGTATTTGATTTGATGTTGATTAGATGATAGAGATAACATGAATGTGCTAATTGGAGAAAAAAATGCCTTGTGATTGAAAATCCATGATTTGCATGCCAAGTGCTTGAATATTTGTTGATGGTGTCTTCAATTGATGTTAATTGGGTGGACTATGACAATTGATGTTCATGTTGGTGATTTAACCTTGGTGATTTGAATTGGTGTTTTAATTTGATGATGAAACAAGAATTTGTGAAACATAGGCGCCTTGGGCGCCATGTCTAAGTGTGCTGATTTTGGCGCCCTGTGCATGGGCGCCGTGGCCAAGGATGTTGCGTTTTGGTGTCTTGGCGTGGTGCTGTTTTTGGCGCCCTGTGCATGGGCGCCGTGGCCAATTGTGTTGCGTTGGATGTCTTGTGCATGTTCTGTTTTAGGCGCCCAGTGCATGGGCGCCGTGTTTAAGTGTGTTGCGTGTGGTGTTTGTGTCGCAGGAGATGGCGCCCTGTGCCTGGGCGACGTGCCTCTCTGTGCTGGCCTGGTGTTCTGTTGCTGTGTTTGGCGCCCTGGGTTTGGGCGCCGTGTGCCATGTTGTTGCCATTCTGTTTTTGGCGCCCAGTGCATGGGGGCCGTGTGCCAAGGTGTGTGAGTGTGTTGTTGTGTGTGTGGGTGCGTGTTTGTGTCTTGGCGCAGGGGCGCCTTGGCGCCCTGTGCCTGGGCGCCTGTGTCTGGGTGTTGCGCGCTGTCTTGGCGCAGGGGCGCCATGGGCGCCAGTTTTCCGTGTGTGTTGCGTGCTGTGTCTTGGCGCAGGGGCGCCAAGGGAGCCTTGTGTCTGTGTTGCGTGTTGCCTGCTCGGCGCCCAGTGCCTGGGCGCCATTTTCAGGATGTTCCTCAATTTTTCCCGGTTTTGTTTTTGACATATCTTTTGACTCGGGTGTCCGTTTTAAGTGTTTCAAAGTGCGTTGTGAAGCTTATTCAGTTTCCTACTGGTATATTCTATTTTAAGGTAAAAATTATTATTTTTCTGATGGTTTCTGGGCGCCTCAAGTGGCTGTCCCCGGTGGTCGTTGTTGTTGGCGTTGTAAAATTATTTCGGTGTCTAAAACCCTTTTTGGTGTCCTTTTTGGTGTCGTGAGCTGGAGTAAAACCTTTTGGTGTAATCGGTAATATTAGTGTCCCGGTGTCAATAATGATGTGTTGATGTTTTTGATGACAATGCCCCTAGTGGCTATTATTTTGATTGACGATGGTATTGATGATGAATATAAGTTGCGGTCTTATCAGTGACGATGACGCCATAAAGGCTATTAGCGATGAGGATATTAATGACGATGAGTGTTAGTGGCAATGATATGTGTGATGATAACCTGACAGGTGATGTGCCTTTTATTGGCAAATTGGTAAGTGATGGATCACTAAGTTGATTGTGATTGTATGTGACTGTCCCTAGTGCATATCATGGTGCTTCATGCATCTCATGTGCATAAACAAGTGACGATGATGCCATAAAGGCTATTTAGTGACGATGATGCCATAAAGGCTAGTTAGTGACGATGATGACAGGTACCTCATGCATACGCCCGTTGTGATGGGTTGCATTTCATACATGTTCATGACATTGTGATGACTTGCAGTGATGACTGATTTGATGTTGCGATGTGGTTTATATAGCGTTTGTAGCTCTAGCATAATACTTATCATATGCACTATTATATTGTTAGATGAACTCACCCCTTCTGTTTGAATGTTACCCCTATGCGGTAACGTGCAGGTGATCTCGAGTGAAGGCTTAGATACCTTCGTTAGCTGAGTCGGGTCGTCTGCTCTGATACGTAGCACTCAGTGGGGAGGGAATGAACCTTATTTATTTTTATTATTAGATTGTTGTAGTTGATGTTTTATGACTTTCCGCTGCGTAAATGCTGAGTTTTACTATGTTGATTGAATTGAGCGTTTTGAGCTCACCCCAGTGGTGATGTGCTATGTATCGCATTATTATTGACGATGAACTATTTTAGATTGATGCATGATGTGATGTGGATTTATGTGTGGCATCTCTTTTCAAAGTATGAATAAAATTTTGAAACTCTGATTAAATTAAATAATTACCGGGTAGAAAAGGGGTGTTACATTAGCACATTCATTTTTTTCTCCAATTAGCACATTCATGTTATCTCTATCATCTAATCAACATCAAATCAAATACTAGGCATCATAGGTCTAAGCCCCTACCCTAATACCCATCATACCCACCATTATAGTGAAAGAGAGATCTCACCCTTACCTTAATTGTTAGGATTAGGAGACCCTGGAGAGAGAGTCACCAACAGAACACAGCAACGCGGCTTCTCTTCTTCTCCTTTGGACTATGCGAACTCCTCTTCTTCTCCTCCCTTGGGATTCGCGCCGCCCCTCCTTCTCTCTTTCTCTCCTCTTCGCAATTTCTTTCTTTTCTTTTGCACAAATGAGCCAAGACCCTAAATTTTAGGTTTAAATATGCGCCTAGTCTAGTGGGCCTGGATCGCGGGCTTTCCTTCAGCTTAAGCCCAATTTAATTAGTGCCACCACTTCCTAATGAAATACCACACCTTAATATAACTTATAATTTTAATTATACCAATTAAATAAATAAATAAATAATTGAATACCTAAATATTTAATTAAATTATTTAATTAAATATTTGGGCGTTACAGGAGAAGTCAGGCTGAGGACTCTTAAACTATGCGCTTTTGGGAGGCAACCCACAATTTTGTAACTATCCATTCTGTTATTTTTAAGTATTTTTGTTATTGTAGGAAATTTTGAAGCTGCAAAAATGCTATAGCATTTGATGCTATAGCATGAGATGCTATAGCATTGCTCATAGCACTCTTCAGAAAAGGCACAAGTCAAAGCATTTGTTGAGGTGGCTTGGGCAGTCCAATCTCAACTGCTCTGCGCATGTCTGAGCAGCACGCACGCTTTCTCTCTCCAGCCATGAATGCACAGTAACGGTCACTTCAGGCTTTCCCAACTCCCCACACCTCACTACGTTGCACGTTAACTCATAACTCCCCACACCACTCTTCATTCTTATCATATTCAACCTCTCATCATTGTAACTTCCGCAAGCAAGCTCTCTAATTTTTCATCTCAAACCCAGAAACACCTCGCTCAAAACTCAAATATGGTCAAGAAAACTGCTGGAAACAAACCTCCTAGGGCGAGAAAAACACAACCCGAATCCAGTTCCTCAAAAACTCAAAAATCACCATCAAAGGCTACAGCACCTGCTGCCCCAAACAAGAAATTTTCGAGCATGGACTTCATAGCTGAAAGAGGCTTCAAATCTGGGAAGCAATCCCCTTCTTTTGTATCAACCATTGAAGCACTTGGATGGGAGCACCTGACACAGCACCGTAAGTCATTTATTCCACCATTAGTGAGGGAATTTTATGCAGGAATTCCAGAACTTGCAGAAGGACATGCACCAACATACTCCATTGTAAGAGATGCCAGGGTTCCCTTTGATGCTCATGCAATCAACGATTGGTACGGATTAGGGTACCATGGAACAAACTTTGAGAAAAAGGCTAAAAATTGGGGGAAGGCAGAAATGGAGGAACTAAAGAACAGGCTGGCAGTAGAGAACTCACCATGGGAAAATTTTGGAACAGAATTCAAACTAAAGAAGAACTACCTTATTGATGAAGCAAGCATGTGGTTTAACTTTGTGAGGCACTCAATCTTGCCTACTGGCCACACAACCACAGTGGAGAAAGAGAGGTTGATCTTAATTGACACAATCATGAAAGGAGAGAATGTGGATATAGGAAGACTGATATCCAGGGAGATCCTTGCATGCAAGCTAAAACCAGTGGGTAATCTCTATTTCCCTTGTTTAATTACTGAATTGTGTATTAAGGCTAAAGTTGAGATTGAGAGAAAAGAGGAAAGAAGAACCCCTGCAGGACCTTTCCCAACTGAATTCAACGCAAGACCGAAGCCTGCTGCTATAGCATCAGGTGATGGGTCAATGCTACAACACCTGAGGCTACAGCAGCAAGCTGTCTGGAAATTCATGAAGGAACATTATGACTGGGAACAGGCTATGTTTAAAGAACTGACCAAGGGGAAAATCACTATGGAACCACCACAGTTTCCTGAGTGGGTGCTTGAAGAAGAAAAGGAGCAAGAGGTTGAAGTTGAAAAGCAACCCACTGAAGCCATGTCCCCACAAAAGGAAAAGAACCCCACTAAAAAGCCCACAAAGAAACCCATTGTATAGGATGAACCCACTCTAAGTTCTGAGGAAACTGAGGAAGATGAGGAAGAAAGGAGAAGGATGGGCAGGAAGTAGTGAGTGAGGAGGAAAGTGAAGAAACTAAGAGTGAAGAAATTGAGACTGAGAAAATTTCAGAGACAGAACACCCAGAACAAAACACACCAACACTCCCCACCTACACCCAAATTCCACCACCATAATCACCCAAAATCCCCACACCTCCACCCAAAGAACCAACACCAACCCTGTAACACCCCCTTTCTACCCCATAATTTACACGTCACTTGTCAGAGTAAAACTTTTTCGCAAAATTTAATTTGACTGATAGAAAGGAAATGCCACGTCGTTATTAACAAAAAGAACGTCCACTTGTATTCATTAAGTTTGCGCAATCATCCTCATAAAAAAATTTCAACCATCACCCGTCATAAAATTAAACTCCAAGAGTTACGTCACAGCGGAATTAAACAACACTCACTAAATACCACTCAAACACGCCTCACGCCATCAACAAAATATGAAACAATTTATTATTTAATTAACAATGTCAACCACGCCCCCTAGGTGTCACAGTATCAGAGAGCGACTCAACAGACATCCCAATAGCTATAAAGGAAGGCAGCATGTCCTTCACTCGCAGTTACCTGCAGCGTTGCCACAATAGAGCAACATTCCAAGCAGAAGGGGTGAGAATTTTCAACAAAACATAATTAAGCATACAGTAGAGTAATATGAGCAACCTATCACACAACATCATCATTATCATCAACTTCATCGTCATTACACACAAAACCAAAGTCATAATCACATCACCAGTCATAAAAAAAAATGTATGCGCATGAAAATGCAACCCACACCTGGGCATATGCATGATGGTACCATACTGGTCATAAATAGCCACTTGGGCACATCGTCACTGGTTTTCGTCAATAAGAGGCCAAAGCCTATTCGTCATAATATGCACATGCTATGAGACACTATGGACACATGTGCAATCACCAATTTCAACTCACCCGGAGTACTCGTCATTGTCGTCATAAAACACTAATATAGTGTACTCGTCATAATCACCATAATAATATCACAACTTTCTCATAAACATCCCATTCAAAATTGGAGTAACAACGTCCTTAAATCTTAAATAACAATACATTAAAATTTAAGTGACAAACCATTTAAATTTAATTAACTACACGTTAACAATTTAAGTGACAACCTATATAAAAAAATTCGAGTACAACTTGTTTAAATTTTTGGACAAACATCTCATTTTCATGTCTAGGAAACATCACAATTAAATCGAGAGAAACAGCAATAGGACAGTAGCCTTTTAGCGCAAACAGCAGCCGGATACAACAAGTATTACACATAAAATAGCGCTTTACTCTTTATAAAACAGCAGCATTTTTATTTTAGAAAACAGCAAGACAGCAACATATTTAAATGGTTACAGCAACATTTTTAGTTCTGAAATCAGCAGCATTTTGTTTAACAAAAACAGCAAACAGCAACACATTTAAATGGTTAACAGCAACATTTTAATTCTGGACAGCATCAATTTATTTGACAAAAACAGCAAACAGCAACACATTTAAATGACAAACAGCAACATTCTTAATTCTGGACAGCATCAATTTATTTGACAAAAACAGCAAACAGCAATACATTTAAATGACAAACAGCAACATTTTCATTCTAGGGACAGCAACATTGTCTATTTTCTATTCCTTGGTATCATTCAAGTAATTATACTCATATCACTTAATTCATCAAAATTTCATTTCAACGCCAACAATTCACCAAACCTCGAAATTAACCACACCTCATTCACCAAAAAAAAATCGAAATTCATCTCTTCATCTCATAGGGCAATTCGCATATCAACACTAATAATTCAATCCATCATTCCTCTTAACATATAAATTACGAATTCAACCACCACCAAAAACCCACAAACCCACCATATACCCAATTACATTAAATTGAAACGCTCACCCTTACCTCGAATTTGTATGATTCGGAACAACGACGAAGGAGTCACGTACAAAACCCAACAACACAACGAGCCAAAGTCACCAAAAACGCAGCAGCTCTTCCCTTCTCCCCTTCGCAATTCGTGGCCTCACTAAGAACCATGGAGGAGCAGCAACAATAGGGAAATTAGGGATTGGAACTACAACACTAGAAAAAGGAAGAAAAAAAATGGAAAGGAAAGGATCAAAGAAACTTACCCAAAGCCAAGATGAACCAATTCCCTTCTTTTCTTCCTTGCTGGTCGCGAGCCTCTCCTCCCTCTCACTATTCGCTGTTTCTTTCTTTTGAGTGGGAATGATACACAATTCTAGGTTTTGGGGTCTTTGGAATGGGCTTGGGTCACTAATTGACTTGGGCCCATTATTTACACCACCCTTCTTAATTCATTTCACCACCTGAATCAAACAAATTCTAATTTAATTATTCCACTCAATTAATATTGTAATCCCTCAAATAACTTAATTAATTTAATTAATTAAATTATTTTAGGGCGTTACAAACCCCACAACCAGCGAATGAACCCACTTCCCAATGCAAACAGAAACACAAGCACCAGTCACCACAGACAATCCACCACAAACCCCTCCACCTGGCCCTGCAACCACAACAGAGGCTATAGCACCCCTCCAAACCACCAATGACCAATCAGTAAGTGAAACAATAATTTCTGCAAGACAAGAGAAGGAGAAGAAAGCTGAAAAGAACCAAGAGACACAAATGGAAGAGGCCGCAGAAGAAGGATCCCAGGAAGAGGATGCTGCAAAGAAGGCCCTAACATCACCAGATGCTATAGCATCTGAAGCTATAGCATCTGCTGACTTGGCCCAGGAAACAACAGCTGAAGCAGACACAGCAGCAGCAGCAGGAGAGGACCAGCACTTATCTGTGGAGCAAATCTCCAAGAAGTTTGTGGAAGACACCCTTGCATCAATGGGATTGACAGAGCTGGCAGAAAAACTGAAGAGAGAGAAGGCAGAGAAGGAAAGAGCTGATGCTGTAGCATCCAGTGCTACAGCACCTGCTGCAGAAGAAGACGCACCCCAAGAGCCAAAGAAGAAGAAGCAAAAGACAGAAAAGAAACCAGCCCAGAAGCCAAGCAGGATCAGTAGCAGGCTCAAATCTGGGTTAGCAAGAAAATGATCCCTTTTTCCTTAGTCCTTTTTAAATTTATTGCTTTAAATAAACCTGTTGGGTGCTATAGCACCTGTCCTGCACCCAACAGTTGTGTTAGTTTTAAATTTTGTTTCTAAATCATGCCAAGTAGTCTTATATTTTGCTGTGATGTTCTACTTGACCCTCTCCCCTATATCATTTTGAAGGCAGTGAGGACACTGCCAAGTCTTAAGTAGGGGGGAGGAACTTTAGTTGTTTTGAAATATTTTTGAATGATTGAAAATAGGTTTTGTATCAAGTCAGTAATTCCCCTAGTTTTGCAAAATCAAAGAACTTGCATCTTGAAGATTTAATGATGATTGAGTGACTGTGTGAAGTAGCCTTGTTTGAATGATAACTAGTCTTATTGCTGCTCCCACACAAACTCTAAGCTTAGAAAGAAACTTAGTCATCTAGGAATGATCTAATGCTGAAGTTAGTCTTGGTTAACTAAGAATGTGTCAAGTTTTTAATAAAAATTGAGAGTAGCTTTAGAAGCTAAGTTTGGGGGTGCATCGGTTATATTAAGGCTAGACTTGAAGACTTAGGAAGGTCAGTGTAGTTCAGTTGTGCCTGAAATTGGAACATCAGTTGTATAGCAATGTAGTGCTATAGCATCTCCTTACCAATAATGTTGTGGCTGTGCCTAAAAGCTCAATGAAAAAAAAAAAAGAGAGCATACTGGAGTCCATCAAGGGATGCTATAGCACAAAAGTCATTAAACACAAACAGAAATCTGAACTCAAAGCATAAGTGCTATAGCACCTCATGCTATAGCACTAATACCATTCATTTCTCTTAGTTTAGTACACTGGCCACTGTCTGAAATGCCTAAATCAAGCCATTTGTTGTGCTTTGAAGCCCCCTAAGTCTTGTGTGGAATTGTTAGTCTACTCTCTCTTTTGAACTCTTCTTGACACACTCAAAAGAAGGCCACTCTCTCCTAGGCTAAGTGAAATTCTGAACCTGGCTGAGAAATAAACTATGCTTAGAGGTCACACACTCACTTTGGGCAATGATTTGTGTGAGTAGATCTGAAATCTTAACCCAACCAGAAGCATGTTTTGAAAAAGTTGTAACTTAGGGAAGAACTGACTTTAGTATGCTTTCTTGTTCATATAAGAAGTGTCTTGGCATGATTGATTAGTTAGATTTACTTGTCTTTTTGTCATTACTTAGGGACAAGCAATGAATTAAGTTTGGGGGTGTGATAACTTTCCATTTGTAGAGTTATTTATGCATTTCTATTCTTAAATCATTACGAGTTTGTGTGCTTAGGCTAGGAATTATGTGAATATTTGTGTTTAATTAGGAAAAAGGGAATCAAGCACTAAATTGGAATATATTTGGCACAAATGGTGCCCTTGTGAAATTTCTGATGTTTTCTGTCTAAATGCTATAGCATCAGATGCTATAGCATCAGGTGCTACAGCATCACTGTGCGCAGCAAAGCTGGGACCCACTTGAAGACAGCAGCAGAAAGCCGATCTGCAGTGAATCCTAACCTATCCAGTCAACGCCTCCCTATTGCCACAATCCATGCTGATGCAGATACCCTCGTACCACTTGCACTTCACCACTTGTCTACCATAGGGGACAACAATCCTTTAGTTGGTGAAAAGAAGATCCACTTGCTCACCCACTTGCAAGATAGGAGGGAAAACTCAACTATAAAAGCAAGCCTAAACTTCTGCACTTGATATACATTCTGGAGCACGGAAATTCTCTGGTTTAAGAGGAAACATACAAGTAACAAAACTACTTCATTGAACCCATTAAAGATCCATCCTCAAACCTCTTGAAGATTCTGCGAGGTTCATGCTATAGCACTGTCAGCACACCAGCACACGCGTGGAAGTTGAAGGAGTGTATCTTCTGCACATTCTTCTTCTATTTGTTGTCTTGGTGAGATGAACACCTCTGTTTGTAAGTTGTTGACATTGTTTATCATGAGCTAAACTCATTTTGGTTGGATTGCTAAGCTATGTAATGACATTCTAATGTGTTAATGATATAGTATTTTGATGTATGCATTTTAATCTTTGTGTTTAAATATTTCCAAACTTGTTTTGGTACTGGTCAACTAAAATAGGTAGATTCATGAATTCATAAATGGTTTATGAAAAGATCTCAAAGATTAATATGAGTGAGTGGTTGTTTTAAAGACATTTAAAACAATCATTGCCCAAACCTAGACATAGGAGGGCTTAGTTCATAGAGTGAACACTATGGGTTCTTTAATATACAAAAGTGAACTTACTTGAAGCCTAGACATAGGATCTTGTCACGAAGCCTTGGTGAAAGTGACCGAAAGGCACGCAGCTTATGCTATAGCCCTCAATGCTATAGCATTAACACAGAAGAGAAATTTACTAAGCAAAAGCAGTCCAACTAATCCTTTACCATATAGTTTCCATATTTGTTTATTAAGCAATTTATCTCCTTATTTCATTATTCTCAATATTGTGACTTGTTTTACACACTAAATTTCTGAGATATTCCAACTATAAATTAAGAACAATCCATGTGGGTTCGACCTTTCTTTCTACTATATTACTTATGTGACTACGTATACTTGCGTATATAAATTGCACAACACCTATGAAAAGTTCATTTTTTATAGCTCGAAATGAACATTTCAACCACGGACATCTAATACTGCATTGTCGCCCAAATTCTTCATGATCAATGTACTTAGCACAAAAAATAAACTCTTCTACTCCTTCTACAAAACGTCGTTTTACACCAGTTCTTCCAGGATACAATCGATCATACATCCAACTACGATCCATTTTCAAGAACTACGTATAGAGGTAGAAGTAGGGGTATGACGAGAGGTGGTCACATTTTGACCAGCATTTGGTAGACAAGGGGGCCTCTATTAGCCCGGGTGCGCTAGACACCATGCCAAGGTACGTTGCTTTGTTCACTAATGGAAAAAAGGCATTTCATATCTGTTAAAATTGACATTTCATATCGGTTCCTGAACCGTTATGAAAAGTTGTTTTTATATCGGTTGCCCCTAGAACCGTTATGAAAAGTCAGTTTTTTATCAAATATAAGCGTACATTTGACATCGGTTTTATATGGGAACCGATATGAATACTGATTTTTAACATCGGTTTTTTATGGGAACCGATATGAAAAGTCGTTTTTTTTTTTAAAAAAAAGTGAGGTTTCCAAGATCACTATCTATGATTCTTTTAATGAGGTTCAAATTATTGTATCAATCAGCTCATGAGCATGTGATTCATTCATTAAATTCACAACCAGAAACAAGTAAATCTGTAACAATAACAACAATCCAAAAGTGATATCAAATCATGCACCACTCCTCACATCAAGAAACAACTTATAAAAAAATAATCATCCATACAAATAAGCTACTAACAGTAGAACTACATGTGCTGACCAAATAATCATCCAGTAGAACTACACCGAAAACCGTAACCGCAAAAACCCGTCCTCAAATAATAGATACAATCAGCTTCATCTGGTCGCTGAGGGCACGATTCACCACCAGCTAATCCAACTTGCCACACTGATTCTGCATTCACAAAATCAAAGATCAACTTACGTTACTCTTCCACATTACCTTGAAGCTTTGATTGCTTAGGTAGACCCACAGGATATGTCACCCAAAAAGGAGCAGAAGGAAAATCAGACTGAAACTTCTCATGGGGAAAGATCATTGCCCATGATTTTGCAATTTGGTCATCAGAGTAAGCTGCCAAACTATAATACCACTGCCGGTTTTTAACGATACCTAATAAAATCAACAAATGAAGTATAAGTGAAAGAAAACTAATAGCAGCAAATTCATCACACATATATCAAGCTAATGCAAATAGCCTTAAAATTTTCCCCACAATTCTGCAGATTCAATTCCCGTTACCCAAATCCAGAAACAAATGTCAAGTAAACAATCATTTATATCCAGCACAAGTCAAATATTAAAAATGAAGAATGGCGAAATTGAAAGGGAAGAACATACAAATGAAGGAATCCCGCGGTTGATCAAAATTGTGGACGGAACAAATGGAGGATCACTTTTCCGCAATACGTGAAATCAATCAACCTGTTAATTATCACTCAAAAGGCATATTAAAACAAGAGTAAACATCAAATTTTTGGGCTGACGCAAAAGTGTTTGAACCTTTGGTATAGCATGAGTTTTATTAATCACATGCAAATACAAAACAGATACAAACATTGTGAAAGCACATTCCTTCTGTTTTAAAATATGAAACATAATTAAATTCTTTCAAAACTATGTACATTTTTCTCAGTATTTGAAATACGTTAGCTCAGTACTCTATGTTGGGCCCAATAAGTTGATCAATTTGAAAATTAAAAGTAAGAAAAGAACACAATCAAACTGTTGCATTAAAGTGCATCTCATCAAATTTGGTTAACAACATAATTAGAAGCTGAAAGCATAAAATATATTTTAAGCACTATTGCTGAATTTTATTTTACTATGACCAGACTACTGCTGAAAGTTATCTAACTTGATTAAGTAGAATGCCTCTTCAAACCTGATGAATCATGTAGTATGATGCCTGCAAAAACACAGAATAACATATTCTTATTTCTTTTCCATCTTTTCTGTATAAATTTAAGGGTTAAAGGTATGTTTCGTCCCTGCAAATATCACAATAATCCAGTTTCGTCCCTGTAAAAAAAAAGTTTTAAAACAGCCCTTGCAATTACCAAACGCTTCTAGTTTCGTCCCTGCTGTTAACTTTCCATCCAAAAAACTAACAGTTGCCACGTCATCAACCCTTGCCCAAAAAAAAGTTTTAAAACAACCCTTGCAATTACCAAACGCTTCTAGTTTCGTCCCTGCTATTAACTATTCATCATCTTCAACCTCTTGATTGTCTTCTTCAAACCCAAATCCCATCAAATCTCCTTAAAACAACCCTTGCCCATAACAATAAATATTCCAAAAACACTCTCCAAAAGTTAGGAAAATTGCATTCCAACAACACATTGAATTAAACAGGTACATTCAGGGGATATGGAGGGTGAGAATAAAGTAGAAGGTCATGAAGCTTTATACAACATTACAATAGTATCATATCATGCATGTCGTAACTTCGTTGAACACTACACAAGTGACATTCAATGGAAATAAAGTTCCGTAGGACATTCTACAACAGGAGGCGCTAATTCCTTAATAAGATATTATATATAAATATTAGATACTCACACGTAATAGGCTAATACTGATGTATAAATTGAAGGAAATTAAATATACTGATGTATAATTTGCAATGCAGCAACCAGCAAGTTACAATCTTTAAATAACATTTATAGTTGTAAGTTGAACTTTCATTAATTCATTACTCAGGGTAGCAAATATTACCAACTTGGGTAGTTAAAAGTTGATTCAATTGAATTCTAAACCATCAGTACTATACAGTAGAGGAGGAAGGGTCAACAGCAGAAAGTGTCAAAGTACAAAGCATCTCATGTTCATGTAATATTGTAGCCACTTAAACAATTACTAGAACATCTAGATAGTTTTCCTCATTGAATAAAGAAGCAAACGCCACACACAGACACAAACACAAATTTCTGCATCAACCAGAACTACAAACACAACCAGCATTATCTTTGCACGACAGACAAATCAACAAAACAATAGATAAATGAATTATACAATCCAACTCAATCTGAAAAATAGTGTGCCCACAAGATCCTATCAGTAAGTGTAGATTACGAAGTGTGATTTTTCACGGAAAGTACTCACCATAAAATCAAAAATACAAACAAGAAGATTTGATGGGATTTGGGCAAGGGTTGTTTTAAGGAGATTTGATGGGATTTGGGTTTGAAGAAGACAATCAAGAGGTTGAAGATGATGAATAGTTAATAGCAGGGACGAAACTAGAAGCGTTTGGTAATTGCAAGGGTTGTTTTAAAACTTTTTTTTGGGCAAGGGTTGATGACGTGGCAACTGTTAGTTTTTTGGATGGAAAGTTAACAGCAGGGACGAAACTAGAAGCGTTTGGTAATTGCAAGGGCTGTTTTAAAACTTTTTTTTTACAGGGACGAAACTGGATTATTGTGATATTTGCAGGGACGAAACATACCTTTAACCCTAAATTTAATAATATTCAATATTAATTACATAATTGGAAATTTTCAAAGGTGAATCAAAGTAAATACCCCTGATATCAAAATTGTGGGGTAAAAGAAATGAAAATCAAATGCTTCTGAAATGCAAATTTCTTGCAAAGGAGAAATTATCAACCGTTTCTTGCAAAATTGTGGACAACCAAGAGGACTACTGTTTCTTTAAAAATACAAAAAGGGACCCGGTTATCATAGTTATCAACTGAGTAAAGCACTAACAGGTTTAAAAAATATCCCGTTGCAATAAAAGAGACTGCAACACACAGATAGAGATATGTGAGTGAGTGAGTGAAAAGCCTGTTTTTCATACTACTTAGCAAACTAATATTAGCTCCTTAACAGTGCAAACAATTGATGGTTTAGCTGTAAAATCCTCTCTAAGTATGACACAAATACTATACTACTAAGGAACCTACTACCTTGTCCTTAATAACAGGACCTTGCAGAGAAGAACAATGTGTTGTATCTCATAAGCCCCACCCCACCTAATCATAAATTTTCATCTCATTTTTCCCAACCTCCCCTTCCATAACATTTATGCAGTTTCCCATTTATGTTAAAAAATATGGAGCTACCGGCTCAAGCAACGAACACAAATATTACTTGTATATAGATTCAGGCTCCCTTCTTTCAGCCTGAGAAAAGGCCTATTATTTTCTACAGTTCCATAGAAAATTCAAAGCGCCAAGCAATTTTCTCCATAGTCAGGAGAAAAAAGCCAATATTGTGCACTGCAACATTCAAATATCAAGCTTCAATAATTGAGGAATATTGATGGAATCCAAACACTGACTTGGCTAAGAAAACAGTATGTATGGAAAAAGGTATGATTTTTCTGGTCAAAAATGTACAGAAAGAATAAATAAACACCAAGTGAAAGGACTAAAAACCATTTCATAGAATCTAAAACAGCAACAGATAATGAACATGCAGGAAGAAAGGGTGAAAAGAAAGTGTTACCTGAATAAAAAGAAAAGAATCAGCAACAAAATTACTTGGATATCCAGCATCAGAAAAAGAAGCACACGTCACCACAAGATTGGCAACCGGCCAAACAGCACTCTCATCATTTGATACATTCGACTGCACATAATAATCAAAGAGTAAACTAATTCATCCCTCAAATCCACATCACAAAAACAAAATTCCCAATTAAAATAATGTCTGTACTACCCTCACTTTATCATCCTGAATCATTATTCATTCAGTCAATATCAATTCTCTATCTAGGACAATGCAAAATAAAAATAAAACAATCAACAAATTTCATTTTCAGGATCAACATTTTCTTTCTCTGTGGGACCTACTCAGCTCACTTTAACATATTGACAAAACAAAACATGTAACACAAAAATTCTTCCCAAATTCTCCACCACCATAGAGATTTGAGATATCAAAGAATTTCATCAAATAATAATATACGAATTGAACAATTGAAGTTGAATCAAAGTAAATACCCCTGATATCAAATTGGTGGGGTAAAAGAAATGCAAATCACATGCTTCAGAAATGCAAACTTCTTGCAAAGGAGAAATTAGAAATTAGGGTTTTCAATGAAATTCAGATTCACCAAATTACATTATCATTTCAATCAATTTCCCCAAATTTCATCAATTTCAGAAATTAGAAATCAGGGTTCTAAGATTTCAATTTAATCCAGATTTTCAAAGAGATGCGGGCTCACCAGAAAACAGAGAGAAGAGCAGAAGAAGACGGAGGCGGCGGCGTGAAGGCGTAGAGGCGTGCAGTGCGTGTGGGCGGTGATTGTGTGTCGTTTTGGCTCGTTCCTCTTCGTTGGTGATTTCAGTTCGCAGGAAACATAGAGAAGTGAGATGAGGGCTCGCCGGAGCTCGTGGCTAAGGGGTGGTGGTGAGGCTTGAAGTTGGGCAACAATGGTTTGAGATGAGAGAGAACACAGAAGGTCCGGAAGAGAGAGAGCCGAGGAAGAAGAGTCAAAGATTGGGTGTAGAGGGAAAAGGAAGATGATGAAAGGAAAGGAAGATGCGAGAGGGGAGCGAGATACGAATGAGAGGGGAGAGAGATACGAGCTAGGGTTTTCTGCGAATGAGAGTGAGAGGGAGCGAAGGGTGGAAGAGATGCGAACGAAAGCCTAATTTGTTTCGTTTCTGTAACGGGTGGTTTTGTGACCCGTTATGGAAGCCTAAATTTTTGCACTTTCTATAACGGTTATGGAATGGAACCGATATGAAAGATGGTTTTTGCACTTTCTATAACAGTTCGTGTGACAACCGATGTAAAGATTATAATTTTAATTACAAAACTGCCACCGCGTCACTTTTAACATCGGGTCGTTTTCAACCGATATGAATGACCGTTATAAAATGCATTTTTCCACTAGTGGTTTGGGAAGGTCTCACACCCATTCCTTATGCAGTCTAATTATGTGGTGCTGGAGGATGAGCCTGTTACTAGACAGGTACGTGTCTTTTACATTTTTTGTCTTTTTATTGGTTTTAAAATATGTACTTAATTAAAAAAATTATCTCACGGGCCATGCCAGATGTGGTTCGGATGGTGGATGACATGGAGTGTGCGTTGGATGGTACCGTTCCATGAGACACCCAACCATGGTGAGTACTCAAGGGCTTGAAGACCCTCGTGAGGCCATTCTGTAGGCTTAGGAATTATGGTTGTGTATAGTAGGAGGAGCCGCAACACACGGTAGGATATTTTTTTGTATGGATATTATGGTTGTGTGTATAGTAATTTATATTTCGGTTTACAGTTTAACTCAAACAATTTATAATTCGGTTGAAATATTTTATTTTTTTAAAAACACCTATTCGGTTTACAGTTTACAGTTGAATTTTTTTTAAAAACATAACACCTATTCAGCTGCCCCTGTCCGAATATATTCGGTTAGGGTTGTCCGAATAAATTCGGTTGTGCCAGCCGTGTGCCTTTAAAAATTTGAAAAAGGGGTGTGTCTCAAAAAACAACTGTTCGGTTGTGCGTAACCGAAAATATTCGGTTTACCCTAACCGAATCGGCGAAAATAGCGCGCTTCATTAATAGCATATTGGTCATTTCGCAGGATTTGGGGGTGTGGGTGAGTAAAAGGGGACGTGGGAAAAGCCAAAACCATGACCTATTATAGTTTATGGACCACAGGGTCAGATATTGGAAGGTCATTGTTTGACTAAGATGGTAGTAAGAGAGAGTTTAACTTGTCAAACTGTCCAAGTCTCAAACAATCTTAAGTGATTAATAAGAAAATAGTCATTATAAAAATAAAATTAATAAATAAATAAATGAAGAATGTGCTAGAAAGAAAAAAAATCAATCATCAGAGTTTCAATAAATGTTAATTAATTTTTTTTTGGTAAACCAATGTATCCTCAACGACGACTGTGGAGACTAATCATTCGAGGTATCTGAGATCCATTTAAGGGGTTGACCTCTTCCAACAAATGTTTTTCCATACGCACCGGACAGGGATCGAACCCAGGACCAAATGGTTAAGGGACCTAAGTATCTACCACTTGTGCCACATGATTTCGGTAATGTTAAATAAATTTGATTTTATGATAGTGAGTATAAAACTAATTTATCATATTATATTTTGTTATTTTCAAACTTAGAAAATTTTATATATTAATTAGTGGATATAAGTTCGAATCATGTTATTGAAGGAAAAATAATCTATGTTTTTTGTAGCAAAAAAAAAAGAAAGAAAAGTTGTATATATTTTTAAACTTTAGGATTTCAAACATTTTCTATATATTTGATCTATTTGAATAAACAAAATAAAACCAACATTTAGATCAGAAATTAAATACCAGGCATATTGAGGAGGCGAGCTGGAATGGTGGAAGGCGGGAAGTGGGCGAGAATGTGAACGAGGGTGTGGTAAGTTTTGCTGCGCAAATGGGAACGACGGTAGGGAGGGAAAGTCACTGGAAGAGAGGATTTTGAAGGACACAATTCACCTTCCTCCATTGCAATTCAGACTAAAGTAAACGAAAGGGGTCAAATTTGCAAACCCTTCGTTTTAGGGCTTTCCCTCAACCTTACTTTTACACCCCTCAATTGCTTAAAAATGGAAGGCTTAGCCTTGAGGGATTCAATCTCTCAACCTCTGTGACAACTTTCTTGAATTTGATTTGTTCATCACTTAGTGTTCACAAAAGGTTCTAAAAAACGGACCGCGACACCAAAAATGGCCGCAACAAAACGGTGCCGGTGGCGGCCATTACCGTTATTGACCGCTTACGACGGAGTGAAAGAAAATCACAGGAAATCGACGCGATGGATCGCCGTTATCAGCGCATTCGTGAATCGTGACTGTGTGCTTTTAAGTGGGTATTTTTTTTTCAATTTTCGATTTTCACCGTTCTTTCTAGAACACAGTTGCGTTGTAGATTTTTTCTGGGAAAGATTTGGGTGGATCAGGTGGTGGGGTGAGCTTTTTTGATGTGATACCGTGAGTTTTTTTTGTTCAATGATTGCTTGATTTCATTTAAGGGTTTTTTTTAAACCCCCACCCCATACCGATTTACCCCCACAAATTTGAGAAACCTGAAAATACCCCTCTCATTTATTACTCAATCTTCAAATTTGACAAGATTCTCTAGTGGGACCCACAATATCGTAAAACGGATTTACTTGTAGTAGAGGTAAATCCGTTAATCAATAAAACAATATTAAATACGACCCCAAACGGAAGTAAACGGATAAAGATACATCCGTTAGTTGACTTTTTTGTCAAAACAGAAGTATCGCAAAACGGAAGTAAGCATTTGATATTGTCCATGAAAACGAGCCAGACATTGGAGAACAAGATTTTAAACCTGATAACCAAATTGCTGCTCATAATGCTGAGTTTGCAAATGATTACAGTGAAAAACATGAGATTCCAACTCATGGTGCCCCCAAACAGATACTGCCCACGATGAATTTTCATCCAACTAAAGCTAAGAGCAAGTGATGCGCTATAAATTAAGTTGCCTTTTTTGACTGTTGAAGTGGTTGATAATCGTTATGTTGTCTTTTATTATTAGATATGGACATACAGATCCATCTTTGTGTTCCCAACACAAATATTTTTTAGTGTACACATCATTATGGTTAATTGGTTACGCTTACACTTTCACTTTCAAAATTTTGAAGAAGTTTGATCGATGTGATTTGGTACTCAAAACTCAAAACTCGCTTCTAAACAGAACCCATTCTGAAGCTAATATCAAAACCCTCACAGTTCTGAATCTTTCTGCACTTTTTAGTGTAATTTCAATCAAACTAGATATATAGTGTTTCTATTTGCATGATTGAACATCCTTTAAAATTAGTGAGCATTTGTAGGTGATTGTGTAGTTTTGTTTTTGGAAAATGCTAATGTTTCAAATTCAAATTTCGGGTGGTGGCTTGCTTAAGTTTGGAATTGTTTTCATTGTGATAGCTGTTGGAGAAGAAGAGAGGCAAGTGCAAGTTTGAATTATCAGAGATAATCAGCTCACCAAATTGAGGGTGAATCCTAAGAAGATTGTAGATGAGAAGCTTGCTCCCCAACTTGAAATCCTTACAATAATTGAAAGATAATTTTTGTAAAACAAATTCATGTCTCTATATATAAATATATAAAGCGGCTTGGCAGTAAAGCGCGCCAACTTCAGCAAATTTTTAGCTATTTTTTTTTTCATTTTTCATATTTGAGGTGTGTGTTAATTTTAAGGTATTTTATAGTTCAGCAAAAAATCTAACTGTTCAAATACACGTAGTTCGGTCTCCAATAACCGGTTTGGTGAAGAAAAAATAATTTCTGTGATAAAATACGTAAAGTACAATGCTAAGCTGACTGTTTTGGGTACTTTAGAGTCAAGATTAAATTTTAGATGTTCAAATATGAGAAGTTCGCTCCACAATAACCGATTAGGTGAATTTTTTTAATTTCATGATAAAATACGTAAAGTGAGATGCTAAGAAGTGTGTTTTTGTATACTTTAGGGTTTAGAAAAAATTAACTATTAAAATACTCGTAGTTCGCTCTTCAATAACTGGTTTGGTGAAGAAAAACTAATTTCGTGATAAATTACGTAAAGTACGGTGCTAAGCAGTGTGTCTTGGGGTACTTTAGCAGTTTTTTTCTTTTCCATATTTTAAGAAGTACTTTATGGTCTGAAAAAAAATTAGATGTTCAAATACGCGACTTTCTTTCCTCAATAACAGGTTAGGTGAGAAAAATTAATTTGATGACAAAATACTTAAAGTGGGATGATGCTAAACGGTGTGTTTTGATATACCTTAGGGTTCACAAAAAATTGTAACTGTTCAAATATGCAAAGTCTGTTCTTCAGTAACCGGTTTGGTGAAAAATTAATAATTTTGTGACAAATTAAGTAAAGTGCAATGTTCTTTTTTTTGACAAAAAGTAAAGTGTAATGCTAAGCGCTGTGTTTTGGGGTACTTTAGTGTTTCAAAAAAAATATTAATTGTTCAAATACTCAAAGTCCGTTCCTAAACAAACGGTTCGGTTAAAAAAAATTATGACCCTAACCCGTGCAACTCACCAATTTAATAATTTCACCACTTTAAAAATAAATTTCATTTTATACTTGTTCTCTTTATATTTTTTTGAACCATATTTTTCTGAACCTTTTAAAAAATAATTTATTTTTATACTTCTTCTCCTAATATTTTTTAGAACCATATTATTTTGACCCTAAAATATCTATTGAATCCATTTAGTTCGATCACTATCAAATCACAAATATATTTCTTAAAGTTTTTAGGATTTGTGGTTTATATGAATAATGTAACACCCCAAAGTAATTATTTTAATTACTTTGATTGTTACATAGTTTAATTCTTGCTTGACTTGTTGAATTGAGTTTGTTGTGTGATTTATTGCGGCGTTTATTCATTTAATTGCATTAGTAAAAGGGGCAGTAAAATAAAGAGAGTTTAAAATCCCATTAGAGTGCTAACCCACATTTAGTTTGTGTTAGTTCAGCACATCAAAAGACCCATATGCCCTTCATTAACTCCTCACTATAAATAAAGAGAGAGCTGAAAGCTTCTCCCACGCAAACACTTCCAAATTCAGTTTTTCCTCAAAGAGAAAAACCAACTTAGGGAGAGTGCGAGAGGAACTCGAGGGGGGAGAAGAGCAAAGAAATTGGGGAAAACTTGCATGTTTGTTTCACTTCCACCATTGAGCCACATCTCTCATCTCACTTCCTTTCCTTCAAGTTTCAAAACCCATTGCCATTTGAGTTTCACAAACCAGAAATTTCCACACAAAACCCTCAATATTGTCCTTCCATTTGATTTGCATGTCACAATGTCTGAGCTAGGAAGCATGAATTGAAGAGGGATTGAGTTGCATACCCATTTGGAAGGTTTGGTTGGGTTCTCCGTTGTGGTTGATGTTGTTCAACTACTTTTGGATTACGCTAAGTTAAGATAAGTGAAAAGGTAAGTAAAACACCGAGAGGTTAAGGATGAGGGGTCCCGAAAGAGCTCACTGAGATTGTAAATCTCACTGTGTATGTTGTTGTGTTTTCAGATTGACAGGATAAGACCAAGCAAGGCGAGGAGAAGTAGCAGTTGTTGTGGCTACTTAGTTTATGGGATCATTAGAGATCTAAGTTTAATTACTTAGTCCACCCTAGTTATTTGTTATGCATGTATTGTATTCTTCGATACTTTCGCCCACGAGCTTGTAATCAAGTTAATGTACTAAGTCTAAATCGTTCCTTGGATTTGAACTTTGGTTAAGAAATGACTCATGTAAACTCTTTCAGTTATGTCATTTAGTTGTCCTTTTGGTATTTATGCCATTCGGATGTTATGTTTCATTCAAATCCTTAAGCGGTTTAGAACTCTGATTTTGTTAAAATGGCTAGTATCCTAGACTTGATGTCGTCTAAAGGTTAGGATGTTACATTTTGGTATGGTAAAAAGGTTAGATAGATCGAGTCATTTAGGGACTATGACATTGACAGACAATTGTTACAACCTCTCAGTATGTTGTGTGAAGCGTCGAGCTTGATCAACTCAATATTTCACGCAGTGTACTGAGAATAACGACAATTAGTTGCTTTAGCCCCGAAAACTCCCGAACCACCGAACCATAGGATTCTTGGATTTCTCCCTTCATCAGAGTGCATAGCGGAAGCTTAGGGCTACAGATGATGTTACGGAGCGGAGGAATGGGCATCCGTGTTGGTTCAGAGGATTGTGGCAACCGTCTAGTCTTTGAAGCCAACTTGACCATTGTGTCACTGAGTAAATAGTAGAGGGTCACCTATAGAGTATAATTTATATTAAGTATGGAAGGAAATTGGATTGCACTAAAGAGGAAAACCACTTTTAAAAAAAATTGTGTCTTGCTTCTTTCTTAAATTCTTTGATGCAATCATGACTTCCTTCGATCCTTAATGTACGGAGATGTGCAAGGTGCCAAATTGGCTCCCCGGCATCATGGATTATGTGTAGGTTATTACGTGGTATCGGATTGTGTATGATCATTTCAAGTTGGGGTGAGTCCCTTTAAGTGTTCAATAAGAGAAGTTAGGGCTTTGGCTAGTTTCAATTTCTAGGAAGCTTACATTGGGGTTTTAAAACTCACATTGCCTTTGATGGCTAAGGGTTCGATTTGTGAAGTTGCATAAGAGTAAATGATGCTTTAGGAGGTTGTTTGGTCTCAAGCATGTTCATAGATGACACTATAGGTGTTAGAGAGAATGCTATTCTCGAAGTAATAATAGATAAAACTTGAATAATTTTTGGGGACAAAAATTTTCAAGTTGGGGTGAATTGTAACACCCCAAAGTAATTATTTTAATTACCTTGATTTGAACTGTTAACACCCAAAAATAACTAGGTCGTATGCCGAGGGCTGAGTGAAGAAGGGAGTGGAATTGGAGTGCTGAGGTAGGCCACTAGACAAATATTTAAGAGATAATTGCCTAAGAGAAGAATCAAGAGAAGCCCTCGGGGCATATCACTAGACAACTCCTCGAGGAAGGGAGTCAGCCCGAGGAGCAATGTGCAAGGCGGAGGGAGAGAAAAGCCTCAGCCTATAGAGGACCACAGCCAGGGTGGGCTCGGGTGCCTGAGTTACTGTCCGAGGATGAAGGTTAGCTGAGTAAGCCAAGTGGTTGAGGTAAGGCAGGCTTGCTTGGAAGGCAAGTAAAGGGAAGCACGAAGACAGAACGTGGGAGCGGTTGAAAGATCAAGTGAGAGGAGCGAGGCCATGAAAAGCGGAGCGAGGGAGTTCACCCCACTAACCGTGCTAGCGAAATCGTGGGTGCTTACTCCGTTTCTTTAGGGCTTAGGAACGATGGGGATCGTTGATCTTCGGCTATTCCAACGGTAGGCAAATGTTGGCTATGGTAGTGGTCGGCGAGGGCCTATGTATATCTATAGGAGAAGAGCAATTGTACAGAATACACATCAATCAATCCAAACTCTACGTTTATTTTATCTATCTGCTTTTATCGCACTTTATTTTTATTTTTTTTATGCATTAGCCAATAGTATAATCCAACCCTCGTGTCCCAGTCACTCAACCCGGCCCTTTCTAGAGGAGTCAGGATACCCACAGTCAAGGAGCAGAGTTCCCTCCCTGGCGCAATTACTTGAAGAACAGAGGAATCAAAACTTTATCAAACCTCTGGCCGATCTGACGACTAGGACCTAAGAGTTTGACGAAGCAAAAAATTGGCACGCCCGGTGGGACTAGAATGGGTGAATAGACCTTTGCGTTTGATTCGTCTGGACTGGATTATCATTGGCGTATGCACTTGAGCTCTGGTAAAAACTTAAGCATGGATTCGCCTTCTGCTTCAAGAAAGGCAACTGCTGCTAAAGGCAAAACCATGATGCCAGTATGTGCTTCGGGAAATAACACTGCAACGGTTACTGTTGAATCGAATGAACCACCTCACCAAGAGGAGGAGCCCGTGGTCATGACTACGTCATTCATTCGGAATCAAATAGATATGGGGATACATGATATAATGTACCAAGTGTCCCAACAATTGGCTGACATACTTAAACCTATGGTGCATAATGAGGTGCAACGGGAGAAGGAATTGGAACAAAGACATGCAACGCAAGGCAACGTCGCTACTAACCCCATTTTCCCCGGCCAATCACGGGGAGGACATCCTAATTCGCTGGGAGGCACTCATCAGTCCCTGCCATACACCAACCTTGTTGGACCTCAGCAGACATCCTCTTATACTTCTACGGGAGGCATGCATCAGTGTCCACCGAGTGGGAGTTTGATTGGGCCTCAACAAGCATTCTCTCATCAGGTATGTCCTACTCTTGTAATTCCTTAGCCTGGTACTTTTGCCACTGCCAACAATGGGGGGCAGTTTTTGGCGAATGTCACTAATACGGCTTCTCTTCAGTAGGGACAAGTGCAATTGGCCTGAAGGCCGCCCGAGGCAGTAGGCTTGGTGGGTCTGCCGCAAGGATCATCTTATGGATGTTCTGCCGCGGCTAACTACCCAGCCTACGCAGGGGGGCAAGACTTCGTCTCGGAATGAGGGAATGGCAGGATCAGTAGGTATTGCCCGAGTCAGCAGCCATGGGCCCAGAGCCCACCTGGCTCGATAAGCCTACCTCCTAGTCAGCCATACTCAGGAGCACTCAGTACCTACTCGTCGGGTTCCTATAAACAGACACATATGAGTTTTGCCCCGACCGAGCAGTCATGGAATCAACTTCCACCTCACCGAGGCATGCAAGCATCTGTACCAGGAACTGGCCTTGTTAACCTGGCCCAAGTAGTGCCTGGGCAGCCATGGACAGACGCTCCACCTAAGGTACCACCACAGCCAGGGGTGCAGGGTCCCCCAGATACACTGTGGCGACCAGCGCCTCCACCTGAAAGACCATCGGGGGCCCAAATCCCGGACCCTAATTTGATAGCTGATACCATCAAGAAGTTCTTCGGTGTTCAGTTGAAACCGCTTAACCGGCCAGTGTACAAGAAGCCTTACCCCGAGTGGATGGACAGATTGGTGCCTCTGCCCAGAGGATTTAAAACCCCTGACTTTGCCACATTTTTCGGGGATGATGGTAAGCCTACTATGGAGCACATCGGCCAATTCACGACTCAATGTGGGGAAGGAAACCATAATGAGTTCCATAAGTTGCAGCTATTCCCTTTGTCTTTGACATGGATTGCCTTCTCATGGTATTCTTCTCTCCCACCTGATTCTATACAGACCTGGGCAGCCATGGAAATGTGCTTCCATGACAGATTTTATTGGCCACAGCCTGAAGTTACCATAGCCGATCTCATGAATTTACGGCAGAAGGTGGATGAGGTTGTGACAGACTTCATTGAAAGATTCAGAAAGATGAACGGAAAGTGCTCAGTACCGTTTCCAGAATCTCAACTTACTTTCATGGCCATCTCTGGAATGCACCCTCAATTGAAGGAGAAGCTTGTGGGACAAGCTTGTAGTGACCTCAGTGGCTTGGCTTCCAGGGCAGTGCAGATTGAACAGTTTATACAAGAAAGAGAAAAGAAAAGAGCTACTAGGGGTCGAGGGCCTCAGTTGATATCAGTAGTGGATGCAGCCGAGGACTCGGATTATGATGAATCAGCTGATTACACGGCATACATCTTGGTGGCTGAGATAATCAAATATAAAGCATACCTCTGTCCTGCTCTTAAACCTGCCAAGGGAAAGGAGAAGGACGAGGCAGAGAACAAGGTTGAATATTCCTTTGACATCTCTAAGGCCGGTCAAATACTTGATTATCTCCTCAAGGACAAACAGATTAAGCTCCTCGACGGCCATAAGATCCCCCCTCCTGAAGCAATAAAAGGGAAGAAGTACTCTAAGTGGCACAATTCATTCAATCATGCCACTTCCAATTGCATTATCTTCTAATTCATTCAATCATGCCACTTCCAATTGCATTATCTTCCGTCAAGCCATTCAAGAGGCTATAAAGAAATGGAGGTTCAAGATGGCCGACAAGGGGACCCAGGAGATGAGCATTGATACTGATCATTTCCCAAACATGAACATCAGTATGGTCTCCTTCTCAGGGAACGACCGAGGGAAAGGAAAGAAGAAGTATGTGTGGGTTCCCAAGCAGGAGACTCCCCCAGAGAAGAATGTGTCTATCTTCGACCGATTGGGGTCACCCCCTAGAGGATCTACGATGGCAGATCGCATGGCACTGTTACAAGAGAGGTTGCAGCTGGGAGGACCTAGCCAACCCCAAGGGACCCAAAAGAAGCTACCAAATCCAGGGAAGCTTATCCAAGACCTCATAGAATTACATCTATCCAAGCTTAACCCTGGGAGAAGTGCACCTCAGACCAGAGATGTGAGAGAAAGATTCCAGCATATCTCACCTAGGGGCATGGTAGGCCTGTCAATGATCCTATTGGGTAAGCCACCATGCCAAACCCAGGCGAGGAGTCTCATCCCAAAGAGGAAAGAAGGGTAGCGCAGGTCACCGAGGCCCAAGGCTCAACATCAATGGATATTACTGTGCTAAACGACCGTGAATTAAGGGCTGTTAGAACAGTGAGGCCACCATCAGAGGTGCCACAAGGCCAAAGGATGATGCATGCAGCAGTGGAAGCACCAGCACCTGGGGTTGCCTCTAAATCTCGTTCACAGAAGAGGAGGCAACAAAGGGCGAGAGCTTACAACAAAATGAGGGAGACGCTTCAGATGCTCACCTCGGCCATAGAAGGGAATGCGCAGACCATCCCCGCAGCCACTGTGGCTACGGATTTGGAACAGGCCTTCCCTAAATCGGCCGAGGAAACAGCCTCAGAGCAGCAAACCTTCGACGTAGCTGACCCTAGGGCACCTACTGAGGCGACAGAAGAATCCAATGCCATGATATGGATGATGGATGCACCCCATAGCCCGCTGACTGAGGCGGTGATAGAGTGTGTATACGGGTCTAATAGCCCCAAGCCACCTCAGTCGGCCAATGTGCCTCAAGTCGAAGGGGCTATAACAAAAGAAGAGTTGGCAGAGGATGACCTCTTGGGGGAAGACGAAGAGAACCCCTTCGGCCCCTTGGATTTTGACAGGGCCTCCTTAACAGAATCAATCCTAGATGACATCATGGATGGGGCCGATGGTGAGTATTATGCTGATATAGAAATGGTGAGCCTTCTTCCACCAGAATTCTGGGGTAATAAAGATCAACCAAGAGCTCTTGAGGGAGATGTATTTGCCGAGGAGGCCGAATGGGCTGCCTTGACAGAGCCCGAGGGGGAAATTACTGAAGGAATGCTATATGAGAAACCCACAGAAGACATGACTAGACACCGGAAGCCATTGTATATCAAAGCCCGTCTGAATGGGAAGCTGTTTAATCGTGTCTTCGTAGATGGCGGTGTTGTGTTGAATATTATGCCTTTAGCCACTATGAAGAAGTTGGGGAAGAACGCCGAGGACCTCATTCCAACCACCATGACCATGATCAGGACTAGTTTTATGGGCCACCCATCCCACTCTTTGGGAGTGTTGGTAGCCGAGGTTACAGTTGGAAGCAAGGTGACTCACTCGGCCTTCTTTGTCATAGAAGGAAAGCCCTCGTATGCTGTGATATTGGGGAGAGATTGGATCCACACCAGTGAATGCGTCTCTTCTACCCTACATCAGAAATTAATGATATGGATAGGGGATAAAGTGGAGATAGTAGAAGCGGACCCTAATCCATTCCTTGCAGAGGTAAAGATGTTTGAGGTCGTCTTCTACTCCCCTCATCTGCATCCCATTTCCATCCCAGAGAATTAAGAGGAAGGTGGCATAGAGTCATGTGACTGGGCCAAAAGAGGTTTTGAATTCAAGATGTTGGCTGCCCACGGCCTAGCAATAAGGATAATGATTAATCTCCCACCAGAAGTACAGAGCCTGCTGGATTGGTTGCACCTATTCCAGATTGAATCCAGCATTGAAGAGGCTATGTTCAGTGCAATAAATGAAGAGCACGAACTTGAGGAACACTCCTACCAAGAGGCTTCGGATGACCCCAGTGACGGGACGTTGGCCAAACCTCCTTACATGGAACCCATCCAAAGGAAGATGCCCACGTTTGAAGCGCAAGATCCTCTGTTGGAGGTGAACCTGGGAAGTGAAAAGGATCCAAGGATGACCAAGTGGTGGCTTTAATAAAGGACTACTGTGACTGCTTTGCGTGGGACTACCATGAGATGTCAGGCCTTGATAGAGCATTGGTAGAGCATAGGTTTCCCATCAAGGAAGGTTGTAAGCCCCATAAACAGCCACCGGAGAGGTTCAATCCGTAGCTGATGCCACAGATCAAAGCGAAGGTAGAAAGATTGCTCAAGACAGGATTCATAAGAACTGCCAGGTACGTAGAGTGGCTGTCTAATATAGTCCCTATTATCAAAAAGAATGGTCAGGTCAGAGTTTGTATTAATTACAGAGATCTCAACTTGGCCACTCCCAAAAATGAATATGGTATGCCTGTGGCCGATATGCTTGTCGACGCCGCAGCTAACAATGCCATCTTGACCTTTATGGACGGCTATTCTGGGTATAACCAGATATATGTGGCCGAGGCTGCCACCCATAAGACCGCCTTTAGGTGCCCCGGTGCCTTAGGTATCTATGAATGGTTGGTAATGCCTTTTGGCCTAAAAAATGCAGCAGCCACGTACCAAAGAGCCATGAATGCTATTTTCCATGACCTCATTGGTAAAAGCATGGAGGTATACATCGATGATGTGGGGGTTAAATCCAAGAGTTTCGAAGCCCGCCTAGTGGAGCTTGAACAAGCTCTAAAACGGATGAGACTCCACAATCTCAAAATGAACCCTGCTAAATGTGCTTTTGGCGTGTCTGCAGGCAATTTTCTAGGCTTCTTGGTACACAACCAAGCCATTGAAGTGGACAAAACCAAAGCTCGAGCTATCCTGGAAGCAAGACCCCCCCCTCATAAACAAGAAGGAGCTGCAGAGTTTATTAGGCAAGATCAATTCCTAAGAAGATTTATCTCCAACTCGGCCGGAAAGATGAAAGCTTTCTCACCCTTGTTGAGAATAAAAAACACTAAGGGAATGATATGGGGAGCCAAGCAACAGAAGTCCTTTGACCAGATCAAGGCTGCCTTAACTAATCCTCCTATCCTAGTACGTCCGCAGCCTGGGAAGCCTTTGAAGCTATATATTGCGGCCGAAGATTGAGCCATCGGCTGCTTATTGGTCCAAGATGATGACAATGGCGCCGAGCGTGCTATATATTATCTTAGTAGGATTCTCAATGATGCTGAGACTAGATACTCTCCTATTGAGAAGCTTTGTTTGTCTTTATTTAATGCTTGTACCAAACTGTAATATTATTTATTACCTAAGGAGGTTTTGGTTGTGTGCAAAGTGGATATTATCAGGTATCTTCTTAATAGGCTCGTCTTACAAGGAAGACTTGTCAAGTGGGCCATTAAGTTAAATGTGTTTGCCTTGACATACATGCCACTAAGAGTCTAAGAGCTGTCAAGGGACAAGCGTTGGCCGATTTCCTGGCTCAACATCCACGACACCCCAGCCTTGGATCCTCATGTTCGATGGATCAAGTACCCAAACAGGAGCAGGCATTGGGGTAGTCATCACCAGCCCCTGTGGACAAACGTGGAGATTCATGTGCAGGATAGGGGATCAAGCCTCCAATAATCAGACCGAGTATGAAGCCTTGACCATGGGACTTGATATCTTGGCCGCCATGAAAGCCCGATATATAGAAATAAAAGGGGATTTGCAACTGGTGATCAAATAGATCACTGGGGAATACAAGTGTTATAACACGAAGCTTAAACAATTGAGAGCCTCGGCGAACTTGTTGAAATTGTTCACCGATGCAGTCATCATGTATGTCCCCAGGAGCGAAAACCAAGAGGCAAACGATTTATCCCAACAAGCCTCGGGTTATAAAGAGTTAGTGGTCGAGGTATCGCAACAATATACCCTTGTTACGGCCGAGGAGGATCCTGTCAATGGTTGGAATGGAGTATTGACAGAGTACCTCCGTAATCCAACGGCTGACACTGAACCAAGCAAAGGGCGTTGAAGTACATCTTGATAAGGGACGGCCTATATGCCAATGGGGTGTTATTACGATGCCTCAAAAGAAAGGATGCGTATATGGTGATGGCACAGATCCACGCAGGGATTTGTGGTGCATATAGGTCTGGCCCCATCATGAAATGGCTGATATACAGACATGGATACTAATGACCGACGATCACGGTCGATTGCTTCCAGTTTGCGAAGGGGTGTGAAGCATGCTAGCTGCATGGACCAATCGAGAGAGTGCCTGCGGATGAGCTTCATCCCATTGTCAAACCTTGGCCATTCAGAGGGTGGGCCATGGATTTAATTGGTAAGATATACCCTCCGAGCTCAAAGGGCCATAACTTTATTATTGTGGCCACTGATTACTTCACTAAATGGGTCGAAGCTGCGCCTTTAGCAAGTGTCAACCAGGCTGCGGTGATTAGGTTCATAGAAAACCTAATCATATACAGATTTGGCATTCCTGAAACCATCACGGCCGATCAAGGCACAATGTTCACCGGGGAACAAGTTGTGGCCTTTGCCCAAGAATATGGCATCAAGATGAGACACTCGTCTCCTTATTATGCTCAAGCTAATGGACAGGCAGAGACTACCAACAAAATCATCATTGAGCTCATCAAGAAGAACATAGAGGACAAGCCTCGACGGTGGCATGAGACCCTTAATGAGGTCCTTTGGGCTATGAGAAATTCTAAGTCCACGGCCACGGGGGTGACTCCCTATCATTTAGTCTAGCTATGGGCAGGACGACGTGTTACCATTGGAGATCAGTGTGGCATCTTTAAGAGTGGCACGGAAACACTCCCTCAGCATAGATGAATACCAACAAGCCATGTTAATGGAGTTGGACTCGGTGGACGATGACAGGCTAGCTGTCCTCAGCAAGATTGAGATGAACAAAGCCAAAACGGCCCAAGCCTACAACAAACACGTCAAGCCAAAGAATTTTGTTGAGGTTGATCTCGTGTGGAAAACTATTTTGCCACTTGGAAGGAAGGACGCCCAGTTTGGCAAGTGGTCTCCAAATTGGAACGGGCCCTACATTGTAAGTGAAGTATACGACAGTGGGGCATACCGTTTAATTACGTTCGACGGCAAAGAGTCCGAAACAAAAATCAATGGCAAATATCTTAAGGCATATTATCCTACTCATGGTGGCTCGCCACACACTGGCGGCCGGGTGATAAAAAATTTTACAGAGTTATAGACGGGGAAAGCCTCAATACTGCTCACTGGGTGCAATAACTACCTCGGGGGTCTCCACGGTGGCCTCAGTCTCTGACACAGCCTCATCTGAAGCAACCTCCGCTCCTTTCACCGATAAAGCATCTGTCACAATGTCCACCACCGCAGCAGAAATTTCACCTGCTATAACCTCATCTGTCTCGGCAGCAGCGACTTCACTTGCTATAACCTGGTCTGCCTCAGCAGCAGCAGCAGCCTCTTCCAATATCTCCAAACCCTCGGAGGGGGAATCCATCAACGGACATACTTCTGATAATGTCGCCCCCACTTCAGCTGCAACGTCGTCCCTAAGGTGTGTAGTTACCTCGGTAGTAGGGGCGTTGCTGGAAGTTGGAGGGTCAAGAGAAAGTGATGGCTCATCAAACATGGCTTCAGTAGGGGTCTCAACATTTTCTTGATCCACGTGGGCGAGGGCTTTCTTATAAGATGACCTCATAGCTCCCCATCCCTCGACGGCTTGATGTAGAGCAGCACTACTCTAATCTAGATCCGCCTCTAGGCCAGGTCGCAGGGGGAGGAAGTATGCGAGGGGAGGATCTAATGCAGAGCTGCGGAGGAACAATTGAACAATATCAGAAGAGATAACAGCAAGCTTATCTGTGGTCGTTGAGTGCTGAGGGGTGAGAGAAGCAAGTTCGGCTTGGAGGGAAGTTATTTGGTCTTCAATAGTCTTGATCCTACAGGAGATTCTTTCCTGTTCGGTTATGGTTTCCTGCTTGGTCTATTTAAGGGAGACAAAGGCAGCCCTGTAACCATCCTTCTCGGCACGAAGGGAGTCCAACTGATGTAGAGTAGCCAAGGCCCGATCCTGAGTAGCTTTGGCTCGGCCATATAGACTGGAGATGTCCCCAAGTTGCAGAGCTATCTTCTTAAGAGCATCTTTCTTGACTGAGGGGACATCAGGAGAGTTGAAAACCCGAAACAAAGTTGCTCGGAGGACCGCTACTTGTAACACCCCATTTCTACCCGGCAAAATAATGCAAAAATATCAGAGTTCATAAAAATCTTTTTCAACAAACAATGGAGTGCCACATTTGCTTCGTGAAAACAACAAACAATCTTAATTCGCTTTTGAAAGCAGTTATATAACACTTTTGGATGAATCGGTAAAACAACGTTTTAGTCCTCCAAATAATTCATCTTCGTAATTACGCAGCGGATTCACAACAAGTCAATTAAAATCATCGTGCGTCTTAACAACTCAAGACAGCTCAGAAAACATCAAAATAGCAACAAACGGCTTCAAGCTCCAACAACGAAATAACAAAGCAAATAACATTAAAACGTGTGTTCATTCCCCCCCGAGTGTTACATATCAGAGCGTGTGAACTGCCTTCATTCGGGATTACCTGCACGTTACCAACATTGGGGTAACATTCAAACAGAAGTGGTGAGATATCGCACTATATAATCGGATACATGAAAAGCAATATATAATTCAGGTCAATTCGTCACTTAACAACAGTCAAAGTCACCTCAATCACATAAGTATGCACATAATGCGAAATGTGACTCAACTCAGGGCCACCGCCCTATAATGCATGTGGTACCATAATTCAAGCCCGTAAATAGAGGCATCAACATCGCAACATCGTCGTCGTGGTTTGAGCATAGCTCCATCGTAAAAATATGCTATGCATGCGACGCTATGTAAATGCACAAACAATAACAACGATTACATAGCAACGCAACAACATCGGAAACAACATTGGCCATAGGCCTACAACACATCACCTGCCAATGAATAGAGGCAAATTCGTCTTCGTACAACGTCATCGTCAACAATTTACAACTTAGCAATTTTCAACATTTTAGCAACATCACAATAATTTAGCACTTTCAACATTTTGGCAACTTCGCAACAATTTAGCACTTTCAACATTTTGGCAACATCGCAATAATTTAGCACTTTCAACATTTTGGCAACATCGCAACAATTTAGCACTTTCAACATTTTGGCAACTTTGGGCCTAATCACATATTCAACATCATTTTAAATATCAATCGTAAAATTCACAGTTGGGCAGCCACACTTGGCGCCCTTGGCGCCCACTGCACCAAGCAACACAATTGGCAGCCAAACTGGCGCCCAGCAGCACAACGGGCAGCCAAACTGTCGCCCAGCAATGCAACACAGCACATGGCAGCCTGACTTTGGCGCCCATGGCGCCCCTGCGCCAGACACAGCACGAGGCAGCCAGATTTTGGCGCCCATGGCGCCCCTGCGCCAGAACACAGCAAGCAACAACAACAACCGGGCAGCCAACCTTGGCGCCCATGCGCCCAGAACCAGCAACGGGCAGCCAGACATTGGCGCCCTTGGCGCCCAGTGCGCCAGACACACGCAACAACAGCAACACAGGGCAGCACACTTGGCGCCCACAGCGCCAGAACAACACAGGAACATCGCAAATCGGGCAGCCAATACTTGGCGCCCTTGGCGCCCATGCGCCAGGAAACATCAACCGGCACCCATGGCGCCCAGGAAACAGCAACAACGGGCTGCCAGAATTCGGTGCCCTTGGCGCCCTATGCGCCAGGTACCTGCCAAAACAGCAACACAGCACAACAGGATGGCGCCCTTGGCGCCCAGGCAACAGGAACAGACACAGGATTTGGCGCCCAGGGAGGCGTCCAGCCACAGCATCAGCAACATTGGCGCCCATGGCGCCCTATGGACAGAATTTTTGGTTCAAATCATCAACAACCAAGATCAATCATCAACAAGCAAGATCAATCATCATCAATCATGTCCAATCATTATCAATCATGCTCAATCATCATCAAATCACATTCATTCATCATCAATCAAATTGATTCCTACAACTAGGGTTTTCTAACTTAATCACCTAGGGTTCCATTAACCTTTCTACATAGAGCCCTTCATACACCCAATTATAGAGATAGAACCCCACCCTTACCTTAGCCTTGAAGAATTCGAACCTTTGGCTTGCCCTAGCTCTTTTCCTTCTCTTCGTCGCGCCTCCTCTCTTCTCTTCTCTCTAGTTCTATTTTTTTTGTTCCTTCTAAATGAGCAAAACCCTAAATAATGCCTTTTTATACTTAGTTAATTTTTATGGGCTTTTCTCTTGGCTAATTCGAATACATCATGGGCCTCACTAATACTTCTCATTTTAATACACCCTACCCCAACAATAGGCCCATATATTCCAACATTATTATTATTTTATTATGTTTCTACCAATTAATTTCCCAAGCAATTCAATTAAATAATTAATTAAATTTTAGGGCGTTACAACTCTCCCCCACTTAGAATATTTTCAACCTCGAAAATTTACCTGATTCGAACAACTCTGGATACGACTCCCGCATCCTGCTTTCCAGCTCCCACGTCATGCTCTCTCCGGCAGCTCCCAGCCAGACTACTTTCACCAAAGCGATCTCCTTGCCTCTAAGAGTCTTCACTTCATGATCTTCAATACGCACAGGCATCCTCTCCACAGTGAGATTATCCCGTACTTGCACATCATCCATATGAATTACATGAGATGGATCTGAAACATACTTCCGAAGTTACGACACATGAAACACATCATGCAAATTCGAAAGATTAGGCGGCAAAGCCACCCTATAAGCAACATTCCCAACCCTCTCCAAAATCTGATACGGACAGATAAAACGAGGCGTGAGCTTCTTAGACTTCAAAGCGCGTCCAACACCGGTCACTGGAGTGACTCTAAAAAACACATGCTCACCTGCTTGAAATTCTAAATCCTTCCTTCGCTTATCATGGTAACTCTTCTGTCTACTTTGCGAGGCTTTCATCTTCTCCCGAATCAATCTCACCTTCTCAGTAGTCTCTCGAACAATTTCCAGTCCAAGTACTACACTTTCCCCAGATTCATACCAACATAGAGGAGTCCTACATCTCCGACCATACAACGCTTCAAAAGGTGCCGTCCCAATATTAGAATGGTAACTGTTATTATAAGTGAACTCGATCAATGAAAGGTACGCATCCCACGAACCCCCTTGCTCCAGAACACAAGCTCTCAACAAATCCTCCAACGACTGAATAGTCCTCTCTGACTGACCATCCGTCTGAGGGTGGTACGCCGAACTCAACCTCAACTTAGAACCCAACTCCGCTTGCAAACTCTTCCAAAAATCAGACGTGAACCTTGGGTCCCAATCCGAAACGACACATAGCGGAACACCATGCAGCTTCACAATCTCTCGAATATAAATCTCTGCCAACTTCGGCACTGGATATGTGATGTTAATAGGAACAAAATGAGCCGACTTCGTTAGCCTATCAACAATCACCCAAATAGCATCATGGCCTCTCGCGGTATTTGGTAATCCCGTCACAAAGTCCATTGAAATACTATCCCATTTCCATTCTGGAACCTCTAACGGTTGCATCAACCCTGCAGGCTTCTGATGTTCAACTTTCGACTTCTGACAAGTTAAACACGCATACACAAACTGCGCTACATCACGCTTCATTTCCTGCCACCAAAACAACTTCTTCAAGTCTTGATACATCTTAGTAGCTCCCAAATGAATACTCAACTTACTCCTATGACTCTCTTCAAGAATTGCTTTCTTCATCTCCGCGTCATCAGGAATACAAATTTTATTACGGAACCTCAACACATCTTGCGTATCCAGCTTGAAATCTTCATTCTCAGACTGATCGACTCCAACCATCGAATCCACCAGCTTAACATCCAACTTCTGAGCTTCTCTGATACTGTCCAAAAAGTCATTATTAATCTTCAACATTCCCAACCTGACACTCTGCGGTGTCACTTCACAGACCAAACTCATATCTCTGAACTGCTCAATCTCTTCATTTACATCCTGAGGACTTCTCCAGCTCAGCATTTTGGCGCCAATTTTCAGCTTTCCCGCCCAAAAGTTCCAGCCAATAGAATAATGCCATGTGTCTTCCTGCCACTCCCATGTTAGTCAGCTGAAAAGACAGGTACAGAGAGAAAAAAGAGAACCACTTTGCTAAACAACTACACTGTTGCTTCTCATCTCTCACTCTCAGTCTCTCACGTCATTTCACCTTCATTCGCTGTCTTCTCCACGCCAATCACTCCCGTCTGTACGCGCAACCCCAAGCTCTCAAGCTGCCTCCTCCGCCGTGACCTCAACATCCACCGTTCGCGAGCTCAAGCTGCCTCTGTTCGCGAGCTCGCCTCTTCCCTCTGTTCGCGAGCTTCCACTTCAATCCGTTCGTGACCTCAACATTCCTCCCCCGTGACGAACACGACGTCCTCTGTCTGCGACGCTGCTTCTTCATTCTTCCTCTGCATTGCTGTGGATCTCCATTTTCGATTAACTTTCTCATCTTCCTCAATCCTAATTTGTTTCTCTATTTTGTGTTGTTTTTCTCTCTATCCTTCTCATTTGTATTCAATAAAGTTTCAGGCTTTTCATCTTCAAGGGTTGCATGCACAAAGGATTTCGCACACGCAAAGCAGGTCATTAGGGATAGAGGGATGAAGGGAGAGATGTGGAAAGGGGGGATGAGAAAGGAAAATGCGATGACAGAGATGTTTATTGAGGTGAGACAGAGGGCGTGGTGGAGAGAGAAAAGGCGCGGTGGAGAGAGAAAGGGCAAGAGTGAGGGAGAGATGATGAGTAGAGTGAAAGGGAGGACCTAGAGGGATGTAACAGCTGTTGTCCGCGGTGGTCGCTATGAGGCTGGTGGCGGTGCGGCGCCGCACCGTGGTGGTTCAAAGGAACAATATTTCTTCAGCATAATCTGCATCTCAGGTGACTGAGGTGAGTGCCATGCCTTGCCCTCCTCCTTACTGACTGAATGTTTTTTCTTTTTCATTTCACCACCTTGAATCCCCATAAGAACATATTGCTTCAATAACTCTCTTCATTTTGCAGTGAAGAAGACAAAAACCACAACAACTCTTCCTCCTTCCTTAGCAAAAATAGGACGCTGAGAAATCTGCATCTCAGGTGACTGAGGTGAGTGCCATGCCTTGCCCTCCTCCTTACTGACTGAATGTTTTTTCTTTTTCATTTCACCACCTTGAATCCCCATAAGAACATATTGCTTCAATAACTCTCTTCATTTTGCAGTGAAGAAGACAAAAACCACAACAACTCTTCCTCCTTTCTTAGCAAAAATAGGACGCTGAGAAAAAGAGGTAAAGAAGCCATCACTTTTTGTGCCAAAGAATACTCCTCAGTTTCTGCTTATCTTCCCCACCCATTTCCCCTCTTCTAATTAAGCCCCGGCAAATTAAAAACTAATAATGATTAACCAAGTTTGCTATATTTTTCCTTACACCACTGCAAGTAGAAAATGATTAAGATTAAACTATTTATGTATAGCTGCAAAAGAGTGTGCACATCTGTTAGTATCAAACACAAGACCTACAACCAATGAAGTCATTGATGTTGAATTTTACATTTATTACATTTAAATAAGAATCATAAAGTACCATTAGAACTGATAGTGTACATCATGCAGTTTGTATTGGGTAGTTTACAGGGAAAATAACATGTTTAAGGCTTATTGCTTCTTTCATTCCTTTTAATCTTGATTTTATGGCTTATTACAAAGGCATTTTTCATGAAAGATATTGTTAGAATGCAATGTCTATTACTTTTTGGTTGTAAGCACATGTTACAGTTTTTGGTAAGCAGCTGGAAGCTAACATGGAATCAATTACTATTTTGGCTTTTGCTAATCACATGCTTTTACTCTTCACTTGATTCCAGAAGCATCGAGGAGACATATAAGTGGCTTTTGATCTACAGCTCTGCCTCTCATGACTTATTTTCATAGGAGTCGGTACAACATCACAGGGAATATTTGATAAGTCTATTTTTAGAGTCTTTTTAATAGTTATTTTATTAAGTCTTTTTAGTATTTTAATTATATTTTTGATCTATTTTACTGCAAATGTTTACTTTTTATCTTCAGGTTTTATTTTGAAGCAATTTCGACTGCTTCTGTCTCAGCAGGTTAGAATTCGACAGCATCTGTCTCCCAGAATTCGACTGCATCTGTCAGAATTCGACTGCATCTGTCTTCAAGAATTCTACTGCATCTGTCAGAATTCGACTGCATCTGTCTTCCAGAATTCGACTGCATCTGTCTTCCAGAATTCAACAGCATCTGTCTCCCAGAATTCGACAGCATCTGTCTCCCAGAATTCGATTGCATCTGTCTTCCAGATTTCGACTGCTTCTGTCTCAGCAGGTTAGAATACGACTGCATCTGTCAGAATTCGACTGCATCTGTCAGAATTCAACTGCATCTGTCTTCCAGAATTCGACTGCATCTGTCTTCCAGAATTCGACTGCATCTGTCTTCCAGAATTCGACAGCATCTGTCTCCCAGAATTCGACAGCATCTGTCTCCCAGAATTCGATTGCATCTGTCTTCCAGATTTCGACTACTTCTGTCTCAGCAGGTTAGAATTCGACAGCATCTGTCTCCCAGAATTCGACTGCATCTGTCAAAATTCGACTGCATCTGTCTTCCAGAATTCGACTGCATCTGTCAGAATTCGACTGCATCTGTCTTCCAGAATTCGACAGCATCTGTCTCCCAGAATTCGACAGCATCTGTCTCCCAGATTCGACAGCACAACGCAGAACTGGCGCAGGACAGGGCACCATGGGCGCCAAGGGCGCCAAAATACAGTCAAAATTGGCTGCGGCCACTTGTTGGTGGCTATCTTTGCCAACTTGATTTTTTCACTTCTTTTTGACTATTTTGCCCCTCCACTCAAGTGCTATGCCCACTTGCTCATGTGCTTTGTCCACTTGAGGATGGCTTTTTGATGACTACCTTGGCCAACTTGATTTGCCACTTTTTCCTCTTTTGGACCATTTTGCCCCTCATATTTTCCTATAAATAGAGGCTTGATCCTCACTTGTAACCGAGCTTGAATTTTGTTAGAAAATCAATGACAAAGGCTCTCTAAAGATTCATGACTTCAATTTACTCTTCATGTTTTTATGATTCTTGTTTATTTACTTTCTTGCCCTTTTAATTCTTGCTCCTTTACTTTATTGCCCCTTTAATTTCTCGCTCTTTACTTTCTCGCCCTTTAATTTCTCGCTCTTTACTTTCTCGCTCTTTACTTTCTCGCTCTTTTATTTTCCTTGCTATTTACTTTCTTGCCCTTTTATTTTCCAAGTCATTTATTTTCCTTGCTATTTACTTTCTTGCTTTTTACTTTCTCGCTCTTTTATTTTCCTTGCTATTTACTTTCTTGCCCTTTTATTTTCCAAGTCATTTATTTTCCTTGCTATTTACTTTCTCGCTTTTTACTTTCTCGCTCTTTTATTTTCCTTGCTATTTACTTTCTTGCCCTTTTATTTTCCAAGTCATTTACTTTCCTTGCTATTTACTTTCTTGCACTTTTATTTTCTTGTCATTTACAATTCTGCTATTTATAATTTTTGCAATTTACTGCTTTCTTTTATTTCTCGCTATTTAACTTTATGTTTTCTTCTTTTATTTTCTTTTCTCCTCTTTTGTCTACAATGATCATGAGTGAGTAGACTTTACTAAAACATTCCTTCTTTCTAAAAACACTTTCTTTTCAGTTAATCAACTTTGAAAAATTAAATTGGTATTCACTTAGGCTCTCCCTGTGGACCGATACTCTTTTATTACGCGATACGACCCGTGCACTTGCGGGGCTATCAAGTTTTTGGCGCCGTTGCCGGGGAGGCAGTGATATTAATTAAGTTTTTCGAAACCGGTTAGACTGAAATTTTATTTTCTTTATTTTTACTTTTTCTTCTCTTGTCCCTCGAATGCGAAGAACCAGAAGTTTCGGAGAAACTGTTCAACAAATTCCCGAAATCGAAAGGTTCTTACATAGAAGGAGGAGAGAAATTCCCGATAACCAAATGGCGGCTAATGAAAACCGTGCTCTCAAAGAGTACGCAACATCTTCAGCAGAGCCATCGGCTGCCATTGTACATCTGAATGTGGAAGCAAATAATTTTGAACTCAAAACATCTCTGCTTTCAATGGTTCAACAAAACCAATTTTCTGGTTCTCCCACGGAGGACCCAAATCTTCATATTTCAATTTTTCTAGAATACTGTGGAACTCTCAAATTAAACGGGGTACCTCCGGATGCCATAAGACTAAAAATCTTCCCTTTTTCATTAAGGGATAGAGCAAGAGCATGGCTACATTCTTTGCCTTCGGAATCCATTACCAGCTGGGACCAGTTAAAACAAGCTTTTCTTGCTAAATTCTTTCCCCCGAGTAAGACAGCTCAAATGAGAAATCAAATTACTCGATTTTCTCAAAACGACGGGGAATCTCTTTATGATGCTTGGGAACGTTTCAAAGAAATGTTAAGGCTATGCCCCCATCATGGACTAGAGAAATGGCTCGTTGTTCACACTTTTTATAATGGATTACAATATGCAACAAGAATGACTATTGATGCAGCTGCAGGTGGAGCTTTAATGAACAAAAATTTTACCGAAGCTTATGCACTCGTTGAAGATATGGCTCAAAACCATTGTCAGTGGACAAGTGAGCGAGCCATAACGAATAAACCAGCCACATCAAAAGAGCCAGGTAAGTATGAAATATCTGTTGTTGATCATCTTACCTCAAAAGTGGACGCACTTTTTCAAAAATTTGAAAAATTAAATGTAAGTGCCGTCTCACAAACTTCTTCTCCTATTACTCCACCATGTGAATTATGTGGGGTTGTTGGCCATATTGGAGCTGAATGCCAGCTTGAGGCATCTAGTGCTGGAAACGAGCATATTAACTATGCTCAAATGGAAGATCCATTTTCAAATACTTATAATCCTGGGTAGAGGAATCATCCAAATTTTTCTTATAAAAATCCTCCACCCAATCCAGCACCTAGACCACCTCCTGTCTTTCAAAATCAAAGGGTTTTTAACAACCCACAAAACAACCCGCAAAAGTCAAACTTGGAATTTTTGATGGAAAAATTTGTGTCATCTCAAACAAAACAAAATGAAGAATTCAAAAATCAAACTGGTTACTTGAATGACACACTTATCAAATTAGTATCAAAAGTCGACTCTATTACCACTCATAATAAAATGCTTGAAAATCAAATAACTCAAGTGGCAACACAGGTAGCTTCATCCTCTAAGACTTCAGGGGTATTTCCTGGGCAACCAGAGCAAAATCCAAAAGGCCAAATAAATGCCGTCACCCTTAGAAGCGGAAAACAATTAGAGGAACCAAGAGCAAACCAAGAAAAAATTGTGAGTGAAAAACATAATTTACCAGGTGAGCTAGAAGAGAAAGAAAAAGGGAAAGAACCAGAAAAAGAAAGAGAAGAACCACACATCCCCCCTCCACCATACAAACCACCCATTCCTTTCCCCCAAAGATTTGCAAAAAACAAAATTGACGAGCAATTCAAAAGGTTTGTCGACTTGCTTAAAAAGCTTTACATCAACGTTCCTTTCACTGATGCATTGTCTCAAATGCCGTCTTATTCTAAATTTTTGAAAGAAATTTTATCCAAGAAAAGAAAAATAGACGACTATGAGACTATTGCATTAACAGAGGAATGTAGTGCAATTATCCAGAACAAGCTGCCACAAAAACTCAAAGATCCAGGTAGTTTTTCCATACCTTGTGTGATTGGAAGTGAAACTATAAACAGAGCGATGTACGATCTAGGAGCCAGTGTAAGTTTGATGCCTCTTTCTCTTTGCAATAGACTAGGGATAGGCGAACTTAAACCCACAAAAATGACAATACAGTTGGCAGATCGTTCCGTTAAATACCCCACTGGAATCTTAGAGGATATCCCTATCAAGGTAGGGCAAACTTTTATACCAGTGGACTTTGTTGTAATGGAAATTGAAGAAGACTCCCAAATTCCTATTCTTCTAGGGAGGCCTTTTTTAGCTACTGCAGGGGCAATAATTGACGTTAAAAACGGTAAGTTGGTTTTTAATGTGGGGGATGAAAAAGTTGGGTTTGAAGTTTCAAACTTCATGAAGAGTCCATCTGTAAAAGACTCGTGCTGCAGGATTGATATTGTAGACTATTGCGTGCGAGACTGCTCTTTAGCATCATCTTCACAAGATAGTCTGGAAGATTGCCTTTTAGGCAACACAAATACAAATGCGGCAGGGGAAACCCAATTCTACATAAAACTTTTGGATGAAAATCCACCATCACAAGAATTGGGTACTGAATCTTTGGGTGAGGAAAAGCCTCGACCTCTCCCAAAAGAAACACCAAAAATAGAACTGAAGCCCTTACCATCATCTCTCAGGTATGAGTTTCTTGGCCCTAATTCTACTTTTCCAGTAATTGTAAATGCAGATCTAAAACAAAATGAGACTGAAAAATTGCTTAATGTTCTTAAAAAGTATCCCAAAGCCATAGGGTATACTATTGAGGACATTAAAGGAATAAATCCATCAATCTGTATACACAGAATACTACTGGAAGAGGACTATAAACCTTCTATCGAGCATCAAAGAAGATTAAACCCAAACATGAAAGAGGTTGTTAAAAAGGAAGTTTTAAAACTCCTTGATGCTGGGATAATATATCCTATTTCCGATAGTAAGTGGGTTAGTCCTGTTCAAGTAGTACCTAAGAAGGGAGGCTTAACAGTTATTAAAAATGAAAAGGATGAATGCATTTCCACAAGGACAATCACGGGATGGAGAATGTGTATTGATTACAGAAAGCTTAACAAAGCTACCTGGAAAGATCACTTCCCTCTCCCGTTCATTGATCAAATGCTAGAAAGGTTAGCACGGCACTCACATTTCTGCTATTTGGATGGTTATTCGGGATTTTTCCAAATTCCCATCCACCCTAGCGACCAAGAAAAAACAACTTTCACATGTCCTTTTGGCACTTATGCCTATAGAAGGATGCCCTTTGGTCTATGTAATGCTCCTGCTACCTTTCAAAGGTGTATGATGTCCATATTCTCAGACTTTGTTGAAAACATAATGGAAGTACTTATGGATGATTTTTCCGTCCATGGGTCAAATTTTGAAAACTGTTTAGCCAATCTAGAAAAAGTCTTAGAAAGGTGTGAGAAGGTGAACCTAGTTCTAAACTGGGAAAAGTGTCATTTCATGGTTAATGAAGGAATTGTCCTAGGGCACTTAATTTCTCATAGAGGTATTGAGGTAGATCGTGCAAAAATTGAGGTGATTGAAAAAATGCTACCTCCCACCACAGTAAAAGAGGTGAGAAGCTTTTTAGGCCATGCGGGTTTCTACCGCCGGTTCATAAAAGACTTCTCAAAAATTTCAAAACCTATGACAAGTCTGCTCCTTAAGGATGCAGCATTTATTTTTAACGATCTTTGTCTTGAAGCTTTTAACAGGTTGAAAAAGGCTTTAGTTACTGCCCCGATCATACAGCCACCAGACTGGAATCTTCCGTTCGAGATAATGTGCGATGCAAGCGACTATGCAGTTGGGGCAGTCCTGGGACAAAGAAAAGAGAAAAAATTGCATGCCATATACTATGCAAGCAGGACCTTAGACAAGGCACAAATGAATTACGCCACAACTGAAAAAGAATTATTGGCGGTAGTTTTTGCCGTTGGTAAGTTTCGATCATATTTGGTAGGTTCAAAAATCATCATTTTTACTGATCACTCGGCCATAAAATATTTGTTAAACAAAAAAGATGCCAAGCCGAGATTGATCCGATGGGTTTTACTCCTACAAGAATTTGATCTTGAAATAGGGGATAAAAAAGGCGTTGAAAATGTTGTGGCTGATCATTTGTCACGTCTACAAGGAACAAAAGAAGAAGAGTTGCCACTTAATGATACATTTTTGGATGATCAACTCTTCTCATTGGGCAAAACTGAAGCACCATGGTATGCAGATTTTGTAAACTACCTTGCAGCAGGAGTACTCCCCCCAGATTTAAATTATCAGCAGAAGAAGAAATTCTTCCATGATCTTAAACAGTATTACTGGGACGAGCCACTGCTCTTTAAAAGGGGAGCAGATGGGGTGTTCAGAAGATGCATTCCGGAAGAAGAGGTAAGTAACATTCTATACCATTGTCATTCTTCTTCCTATGGCGGCCATGCCAGTTCTTCAAAAACTGCTACGAAAATTCTACAATCTGGTTTTTATTGGCCGTCCCTTTTTAAAGACACGCATCAATTCATTTCTAAATGTGACCAGTGTCAACGCACCGGAAATATTTCAAAAAGAAATGAAATGCCCTTAAATAATATCTTAGAGGTTGAAATTTTCGACGTCTGGGGTGTCGATTTCATGGGACCGTTTCCTTCTTCTTTTGGAAACCAATATATTCTGGTAGCCATTGACTATGTGTCAAAATGGATCGAAGCCATTGCTTCTCCTACAAACGATGCAAAGGTAGTCATAAAACTTTTCAAAAAAATAATTTTTCCAAGATTCGGGGTCCCTCGTGTTGTCATAAGCGACGGAGGATCCCATTTCATCTCAAAACATTTTGAAATGTTACTGCAAAAGTTTGGAGTAAGGCACAAAATTGCAACGCCTTATCACCCTCAAACAAGCGGTCAGGTTGAGGTATCGAACAGAGAAATTAAAAGTATTTTAGAAAAAACTGTTTCGACCTCAAGAAAGGACTGGTCGGTAAAGCTCGATGATGCTCTCTGGGCTTATCGGACTGCGTACAAGACTCCCATAGGAATGACTCCTTTCAAATTAATTTATGGGAAGTCTTGCCACCTTCCGGTAGAACTAGAGCACAAAGCTTACTGGGCAATTAAACGCCTTAACCTGAACATGGAATTAGCCGGAGAAAAAAGAAAACTCCAACTAAACGAGTTGGAAGAACTGCGAATGGATGCTTATGAGAATGCCAAACTTTACAAAGAAAGAACAAAAAATTGGCATGATAAGCGTATTATTCGTAGAGAATTCAAGGAGGGTGACCTGGTGTTATTGTTTAATTCCAGGCTAAAAATTTTTCCGGGAAAATTAAAGTCAAGATGGTCCGGTCCTTTTGAAATCCGTAAGGTTTACCGCTTCGGATCTGTAGAGATCTGGAGCGAGAAAACCGGATCGTTTAAAGTCAATGGTCAAAGGTTGAAAAATTATTTAATTGGTGACCCAATTGAGAAAGAAACTAGTTTAGTTCTGCAGGATCCCATTTGAAATTTTGATCATCAAGCTAGTGACGTTAAAAGAGCGCTGCGTGGGAGGCAACCCACGGCTTAATGTATTTTTTGATTTGTTGAAAAATAAAATACCCCAGGGTCGAGTATCCTGAACCAGCCAGCCAGGTGAGCTCTCCTAACCCCTTTTGTTTTATTTGAAAAATCATTGAGGACAATGCCTAGTCCAAGAATGGGGGGTATTTTATTACTTTTATTAGAAATGTCTTTATTGTTTTGCCGAGTTTTTATCTTTTTGTACTTTGAGTTGTATCTGCTCCCTCCATCACGAAACTTTGTGAACCCTAAGCATGTTTTAGATAAGCCTTTTCTGGACAAAAATAATTTTTCAATTTTTCATTAGCAATTAGGTGGACTGGTTGGGAACAACAAAATTGTATCATGGTTCGATTTCTACTTCTAGGGCTTTTTCACACACACACTATTGAGACTGTTTTCAGTTATTAATACAATTAGAGGGCCTGAAAAGAAACTAGTAACCTGGTTCTCTTGGTGACATTTACTAGATGCGCGGTTACTGGAGAAAAACGTCTGAGTTGGGGTATCAAAAAAAAAAGAGATATATATATATATATATGCAAAACCAATTCAAAAATGCAAAAGTTAGTGCATTTTAAATATCAAAATAAATGGTTAGCATATAAAATCAAAAAGAAAAGAAAAATGCTTGAATACCCAACGTATAAAGACCCTCCTTTGAGACCCGGTCTTAGTAAATGGAGGACCCAAGCTTAAGAATGTTGGGGAACCGGTTCTATGATGACATTGATATCCTCTCTAGAGTACTGATACTTTAAAGTTGTCTCTCAATTCCACAAGAAGCCCAAAATAGTAGCTCTCAAACCAAAGTGTTAGAATTGCCCCACAGTTCACTTAAGGTTTCGATATGAAAATAATTTTCCTTCAGAATTGACCTAAAGATTTACACTGTTTTTGCTTGAGGACAAGCAAAGGTTCAAGCATAGGGGAGTTTGATAAGTCTATTTTTAGAGTCTTTTTAATAGTTATTTTATTAAGTCTTTTTAGTATTTTAATTATATTTTTGATCTATTTTACTGCAAATGTTTGCTTTTTATCTTCAGGTTTTATTTTGAAGCAATTTCGACTGCTTCTGTCTCAGCAGGTTAGAATTCGACAGCATCTGTCTCCCAGAATTCGACTGCATCTGTCAGAATTCGACTGCATCTGTCTTCCAGAATTCGGCTGCATCTGTCAGAATTCAACAGCTGATAGCCCTGCAAGTGCACGGGTCGTATCGCGTAATAAAAGAGTTATCGATCCACAGGGAGAGCCTAAGTGATTACCAATTTAATTTTCCAAAGTTGATTAGCTAGAAGGAATGGTTTTTAGGAGTTGTGAAATTTAGAAATAAAAACAAACAATCTCAGGTTTATAGTTTTATCACAATAATAAGGAACCAAAATAATTTCTTTAGACTATTCAAAAAATTATAAGAGTAAAATATTTCAAAGACAAGGCAGCGAATATAACTAATGTCTCCTTTCGGAGTACAAGAGCGTGTTTTGAACTAACAATCAAGCCTATTCTCATGGTTGATTGTCACCAAAACCCATTAAGCATAACACCTTTATAATGTCTCAAGAGTTTCAAAACTATTCTCATGTGTTGATTCCCTTGTCTAATTTCATAGATCCAACATCAATACTTCGCCTTTCGGTTCTTCGTTTGATGTCTAAAATAAGATTTGAAGGACAATGAAATTAGATTGAAATATAAAACAATTTGGAGTGGAGAATAGTCTTGGGAATCATTAGGGACCTATCATTGGATTACTCCCAACAACCCAAGACTTTTTATCTACTCACTCATATTGTTTATAGACAAAAACAAACATGAGAGAAGAAGAAAGCGGTAAAGTGCAAAATCATAAATAGCGGAATTGTAAATGACAAGAAAGTAAATTGCTTGAAAAGTAAATTGCAAGTAATTTAAATGACTTGGAAAGTTAAAGAGCAAGGAAAGTAAATGAGCAAGAAAGTAAATGACTTGGAAAATAAAAGTGCAAGAAAGTAAATGACTTGGAAAATAAAGGTGCAAGAAATTAAATAGCAAGAAAAGTAAATGACTTGGAAAATAAAGGTGCAAGAAATTAAAGGAGCAAGAAAGTAAATGACTTGGAAAATAAAGGTGCAAGAAATTAAAGGGGCAAGAAAGTAAATGACTTGGAAAATAAAAGGGCAAGAAAGTAAATGACTTAGAAAATAAAGGTGCAAGAAATTAAATAGCAAGGAAAGTAAATGACTTGGAAAATAAAGGTGCAAGAAATTAAAGGAGCAAGAAAGTAAATGACTTGGAAAATAAAAGGGCAAGAAAATAAATAGCAAGAATTTAAAGGGCAAGAAAGTAAATAAACAAGAATCATAAAAAGCATGAAGAGTAAATTGAAGTCATGAACCTTAGAGGAAACCTTGTCATTGATTTTCTAACAAAATTCAAGCTTGGTTACAAGTGAGGATCAAGCCTCTATTTATAGGAAAATATGAGGGGCAAAATGGTCCAAAAGAGGAAAAAGTGGCAAATCAAGTTGGCCAAGGTAGTCATAAAAAAAGCCATCCTCAAGTGGACAAAGCACATGAGCAAGTGCGCATAGCACTTGAGTGGAGGGGCAAAATAGTCAAAAAGAAGTGAAAAATTCAAGTTGGCAAAGATAGCCACCAACAAGTGGCCGCAGCCAATTTTGACTGCATTTTGGCGCCCTTGGCGCCCATGGTGCCCTGTCCTGCGCAGTTCTGCGTTGTGCTGTCGAATCTGGGAGACAGATGCTGTCGAATTCTGGGAGACAGATGCAGTCGAATTCTGACCTGCTGAGACAGAAGCAGTCGAAATCTGGAAGACAGATGCAGTCGAATTCTGACAGATGTAGTCGAATTCTGGGAGACAGGTGTTGTCGAATTCTGGGAGACAGATGCTGTCGAATTCTGACCTGCTGAGACAGAAGCAGTCGAAATCTGGAAGACAGATGCAGTCGAATTGTGACAGATGCAGTTGAATTCTGGGAGACAGATGCTGTCGAATTTTGGGAGACAGATGCTGTCGAATTCGGGAGACAGATGCTGTCGAATTCTGGGAAACAGATGCTGTCGAATTTTGGGAGACAGATGCAGTCGAATTCTAACCTGCTGAGACAGAAGCAGTCGAAATTGCTTCAAAATAAAACCTGAAGATAAAAAGTAAACATTTGCAGTAAAATAGATCAAAAATATAATTAAAATACTAAAAAGACTTAATAAAATAACTATTAAAAAAACTCTAAAAATAGACTTATCAAACTCCCCTATGCTTGAACCTTTGCTTGTCCTCAAGCAAAACAGTGTAAATCTTTAGGCCAATTCTGAAGGAAAATTATTTTCATATTGAAAGCTTAAGTGAACTGTGTGGGCAATTCTAACACTTTGGTTTGAGAGCTACTATTTTGGGCTTCTTGTGGAATTGAGAGGCAACTTTAAAGTATCAGTACTCTTGAGAGGATATTAATGTCATCATAGAACCGGTTCCCCAACATTCTTAAGCTTGGGTCCTCCATTTACTAAGACCGGGTCTCAAAGGAGGGTCTTTATACGTTGGGTATTCAAGCATTTTTCTTTTCTTTTTAATTTTATATGCTAACCATTTATTTTGACATTTAAAATGCACTAACTTTTGCATTTTTGAATTGGTTTTGCATATATACATATATATATAATTTTTTTTTTTTTGATACCCCAACTCAGACGTTTTTCTCCAGTAACCGCGCATCTAGTAAATGTCACCAAGAGAACCAGGTTACTAGTTTCTTTTCAGTCCCTCTATTTGTATTAATAACTGAAAATAGTCTCAATAGTGTGTGTGTGAAAAAAGCCCTAGAAGTAGAAATCGAACCATGATACAATTTTGTTGTTCCCAACCAGTCCACCTAGATGATTGCTAATGAAAAATTGAAAAACTATTTTTGTCCAGAAAAGGCTTATCTAAAACATGCTTAAGGTTCACAAAGTTTCGTGATGGAGGGAGCAGATACAACTCAAAGTACAAAAAGATAAAAACTCGGCAAAGCAATAAAGACATTCCTAATAAAAGTAATAAAATACCCCCCCATGCTTGGACTAGGCATTGTCCTCAATGATTTTTCAAATAAAACAAAAGGGGTTTAGGAGAGCTCACCTGGCTGTCTGGTTCAGGATACTCGGCCCTGGGGTATTTTATTTTTCAACAAATCAAACAATACATTAAGCCGTGGGTTGCCTCCCACGCAGCGCTCATTTATGGTCATTAGCTTGACCTTTTCCCTTTATAAAGTTATTCCTGGGTCCCATCGCTTGAAGCATAGAGACCAAGTGACATATGAAGAATGAAAGCATATTCCTGGATCGCATGGCTTGTAAAATGGAAGTTGTGTAAGCAATAAGATCTTTTTTACATTTCCCCCCAGGTCAAATGTTATTTTTTTCACAAAGGAAGGTGAAAAGTAAGATAAAGGAGATGGTTTGTATGGTGGTGGGGGGATGTATGGTGGTGGAGGGATGTATGGTTCTTCTCTTTCTTGTTCTGGTTCCTTCTCTTTTTCTTTCTCTTCTTGCTCACATGGTGAATTATGTTTTTCACTCACAATTTTTTTTTGGTTTGCTCTTGGTTCCTCTAATTGTTTTTCGCTTCTAAGGGTGACAGCATATATTTGGCCATTTAGATTTTGTTCAGGCTGTCCAGGAAATACCCTCGAAGATTTAGAGGATGAAGCCACCTGAGTTGCCACTTGAGTTATTTGATTTTCAAGCATTTTATTATGAGTGGCAATAGAGTCGACTTTTGATACTAATTTGATAAGTGTGTCATTCAAATAACCAGTTTGATTTTTGAATTCTTCATTTTGTTTTGTTTGAGATGACACAAATTTTTCCATCAAAAATTCCAAGTTCGACTTTTGCGGACTGTTTTGTGGGTTGTTAAAAACCCTTTGACTTTGAAAAACAGGAGGTGGTCTAGGTGCTGGATTGGGTGGAGGATCTTTTTAAGAAAAAGTTGGATGATTTCTCCACCCAGAATTATAAGTATTTGAAAACGGATCTTCTTTTTGAGCATAGTTAATATGCTCATTTCCAGTACTAGATGCCTCAAGCTGGCATTCAGCTCTAATATGGCCAACAACCCCACATAATTCACATGGTGGAGTAGTAGGAGAAAAAGTTTGTGAAACGGCACTTACATTTAATTTTTCAAATTTTTGAAAAAGTGCGTCCACTTTTGAGGCAAGATGATCAATAGCAGATATTTCATACTTACCTGGCTCTTTTGATGATGCTGGTTTATTTGTTAGGGCTCGCTCAATTGCCCACTGACAATGGTTTTGAGCCATACCTTCAATGAGTGCATAAGCTTCAGTGAAATTTTTGTTCATTAAAGTTCCACCTGCAGCTGCATCAACAGTCATTCTAGTTGCATATTGTAATCCATTATAAAAAGTGTGAACAACGAGCCATTTCTCTAGTACATGATGGGGGCATAGCCTTAACATTTCTTTGAAACGTTCCCATGTATCATAAAGAGATTCCCTGTTGTTTTGAGAAAATCGAGTAATTTGACTTCTCATTTGAGCTGTTTTACTCGGGGGAAAGAACCTAGCGAGAAAAGCTTGTTTTAATTGGCCCCAGCTGGTAATGGATTCCGAAGGCAAAGAATGTAGCCATGCTCTAGCTCTATCCCTTAATGAAAAAGGGAAGAGTTTTAGTCTTATGGCATCTTGAGGTACCCCGTTTAATTTGAGAGTCCCACAGTATTCCAGAAAAATTGAAATATGAAGATTTGGGTCCTCCGTGGGAGAACCAGAAAATTGGTTTTGTTGAACCATTGAAAGCAGAGATGATTTGAGTTCAAAATTATTTGCTTCCACATTTGGATGTACAATGGCAGCCGATGGTTCTGCTGAAGGTGTGGCGTACTCTTTGAGAGCACGATTTTCATTAGCCGCCATTTGGTTATCGGGAATTTCTCTCCTCCTTCTATGTAAGAACCTTTCGATTTCGGGAATTTGTTGAACAGTTTCACCGAAACTTCTGGTTCTTTGCATTCGAGGGACAAGAGAAGAAAAAGTAAAAATAAAGAAAATAAAACTTCAGTCTAACCGGTTTCGAAAAACTTAATTAATATCACTGCCTCCCCGGCAACGGCGCCAAAAACTTGATAGCCCCGCAAGTGCACGGGTCGTATCGCGTAATAAAAGAGTTATCGATCCACAGGGAGAGCCTAAGTGATTACCAATTTAATTTTCCAAAGTTGATTAGCTAGAAGGAATGGTTTTTAGGAGTTGTGAAATTTAGAAATAAAAACAAACAATCTCAGGTTTATAGTTTTATCACAACAATAAGGAACCAAAATAATTTCTTTAGACTATTCAACAAATTATAAGAGTAATATATTTCAAAGACAAGGCAGCGAATATAACTAATGTCTCCTTTCGGAGTACAAGAGCGTGTTTTGAACTAACAATCAAGCCTATTCTCATGGTTGATTGTCACCAAAACCCATTAAGCATAACACCTTTATAATGTCTCAAGAGTTTCAAAACTATTCTCATGTGTTGATTCCCTTGTCTAATTTCATAGATCCAACATCAATACTTCACCTTTCGGTTCTTCGTTTGATGTTTAAGATAAGATTTGAAGGACAATGAAATTAGATTGAAATATAAAACAATTCGGAGTGGAGAATAGTCTTGGGAATTATTAGGGACCTATCATTGGATTACTCCCAACAACCCAAGACTTTGTATCTACTCACTCATATTGTTTATAGACAAAAACAAACATGAGAGAAGAAGAAGAAGAAGAAGAAGAAGAAGAAGAAGAAGAAGAAGAAGAAGAAGAAGAAGAAGAAGAAGAAGAAGAAGAAGAAGAAGAAGAAGAAGAAGAAGAAGAAGAAGAAGAAGAAGAAGAAGAAGAAGAAGAAGAAGAAGAAGAAGAAGAAGAAGAAGAAGAAGAAGAAGAAGAAGAAGAAGAAGAAGAAGAAGAAGAAGAAGAAGAAGAAGAAGAAGAAGAAGAAGAAGAAGAAGAAGAAGAAGAAGAAGAAGAAGAAGAAGAAGAAGAAGAAGAAGAAGAAGAAGAAGAAGAAGAAGAAGAAGAAGAAGAAGAAGAAGAAGAAGAAGAAGAAGAAGAAGAAGAAGAAGAAGAAGAAGAAGAAGAAGAAGACATGAATAGCGAGAAATAAAAGAAAGCGGTAAAGTGCAAAATCATAAATAGCGGAATTGTAAATGACAAGAAAGTAAATTGCTTGAAAAGTAAATTGCAAGTAATTTAAATGACTTGGAAAGTTAAAGAGCAAGGAAAGTAAATGAGCAAGAAAGTAAATGACTTGGAAAATAAAAGTGCAAGAAAGTAAATGACTTGGAAAATAAAGGTGCAAGAAATTAAATAGCAAGAAAAGTAAATGACTTGGAAAATAAAGGTGCAAGAAATTAAAGGAGCAAGAAAGTAAATGACTTGGAAAATAAAGGTGCAAGAAATTAAAGGGGCAAGAAAGTAAATGACTTAGAAAATAAAAGGGCAAGAAAGTAAATGACTTGGAAAATAAAGGTGCAAGAAATTAAATAGCAAGGAAAGTAAATGACTTGGAAAATAAAGGTGCAAGAAATTAAAGGAGCAAGAAAGTAAATGACTTGGAAAATAAAAGGGCAAGAAAATAAATAGCAAGAATTTAAAGGGCAAGAAAGTAAATAAACAAGAATCATAAAAAGCATGAAGAGTAAATTGAAGTCATGAACCTTAGAGGAAACCTTGTCATTGATTTTCTAACAAAATTCAAGCTTGGTTACAAGTGAGGATCAAGCCTCTATTTATAGGAAAATATGAGGGGCAAAATGGTCCAAAAGAGGAAAAAGTGGCAAATCAAGTTGGCCAAGGTAGTCATAAAAAAAGCCATCCTCAAGTGGACAAAGCACATGAGCAAGTGGGCATAGCACTTGAGTGGAGGGGCAAAATAGTCAAAAAGAAGTGAAAAAATCAAGTTGGCAAAGGTAGCCATCAACAAGTGGCCGCAGCCAATTTTGACTGCCTTTTGGCGCTCTTGGCGCCCATGGTGCCCTGTCCTGCGCAGTTCTGCGTTGTGCTGTCGAATCTGGGAGACAGATGTTGTCGAATTCTGGGAGACAGATGCAGTCGAATTCTGACCTGCTGAGACAGAAGCAGTCGAAATCTGGAAGACAGATGCAGTCGAATTCTGACAGATGCAGTCGAATTCTGGGAGACAGATGCTGTCGAATTCTGGGAGACAGATGTTGTCGAATTCTGACCTGCTGAGACAGAAGCAGTCGAAATCTGGAAGACAGATGCAGTCGAATTCTGACAGATGCAGTTGAATTCTGGGAGACAGATGCTGTCGAATTTTGGGAGACAGATGCTGTCGAATTCTGGGAGACAGATGCTGTCGAATTTTGGGAGACAGATGCAGTCGAATTCTAACCTGCTGAGACAGAAGCAGTCGAAATTGCTTCAAAATAAAACCTGAAGATAAAAAGTAAACATTTGCAGTAAAATAGATCAAAAATATAATTAAAATACTAAAAAGACTTAATAAAATAACTATTAAAAAGACTCTAAAAATAGACTTATCAACTGTATCTGTCTTCCAGAATTCGACTGCATCTATCTTCCAGAATTCGACAGCATCTGTCTCCCAGAATTCGACAGCATCTGTCTCCCAGAATTCGATTGCATCTGTCTTCCAGATTTCGACTGCTTCTGTCTCGGCAGGTTAGAATTCGACTGCATCTGTCAGAATTCGACTGCATCTGTCTTCCAGAATTCGACTGCATCTGTCTTCCAGAATTCGACTGCATCTGTCTTCCAGAATTCGACAGCATCTGTCTCCCAGAATTCGACAGCATCTGTCTCCCAGAATTCGATTGCATCTGTCTTCCAGATTTCGACTGCTTCTGTCTCAGCAGGTTAGAATTCGACAGCATCTGTCTCCCAGAATTCGACTGCATCTGTCAGAATTCGACTGCATCTGTCTTCCAGAATTCGACTGCATCTGTCAGAATTCGACTGCATCTGTCTTCCAGAATTCGACAGCATCTGTCTCCCAGAATTCGACAGCATGTGTCTCCCAGATTCGACAGCACAACGCAGAACTGGCGCAGGACAGGGCACCATGGGCGCCAAGGGCGCCAAAATACAGTCAAAATTGGCTGCGGCCACTTGTTGGTGGCTATCTTTGCCAACTTGATTTTTTCACTTCTTTTTGACTATTTTGCCCCTCCACTCAAGTGCTATGCCCACTTGCTCATGTGCTTTGTCCACTTGAGGATGGCTTTTTGATGACTACCTTGGCCAACTTGATTTGCCACTTTTTCCTCTTTTGGACCATTTTGCCCCTCATATTTTCCTATAAATAGAGGCTTGATCCTCACTTGTAACCAAGCTTGAATTTTGTTAGAAAATCAATGACAAAGGCTCTCTAAAGATTCATGACTTCAATTTACTCTTCATGTTTTTATGATTCTTGTTTATTTACTTTCTTGCCCTTTTAATTCTTGCTCCTTTACTTTATTGCCCCTTTAATTTCTCGCTCTTTACTTTCTCGCCCTTTAATTTCTCGCTCTTTACTTTCTCGCTCTTTACTTTCTCGCTCTTTTATTTTCCTTGCTATTTACTTTCTTGCCCTTTTATTTTCCAAGTCATTTATTTTCCTTGCTATTTACTTTCTTGCTTTTTACTTTCTCGCTCTTTTATTTTCCTTGCTATTTACTTTCTTGCCCTTTTATTTTCCAAGTCATTTATTTTCCTTGCTATTTACTTTCTCGCTTTTTACTTTCTCGCTCTTTTATTTTCCTTGCTATTTACTTTCTTGCCCTTTTATTTTCCAAGTCATTTACTTTCCTTGCTATTTACTTTCTTGCACTTTTATTTTCTTGTCATTTACAATTCTGCTATTTATAATTTTTGCAATTTACCGCTTTCTTTTATTTCTCGCTATTTAACTTTATGTTTTCTTCTTTTATTTTCTTTTCTCCTCTTTTGTCTACAATGATCATGAGTGAGTAGACTTTACTAAAACATTCCTTCTTTCTAAAAACATTTTCTTTTCAGTTAATCAACTTTGAAAAATTAAATTGGTATTCACTTAGGCTATCCCTGTGGACCGATACTCTTTTATTACGCGATACGACCCGTGCACTTGCGGGGCTATCAATATTCTATAAAATAAGGTGTGGTAAGTTTATTCCTTCGTTTTTACTTTCTAATAACTTCTTTCATGTGTTTTTTGTGGCTTCTCAATACTTGGTTAAATCTTCAGCTTCATAATTTGCTAAAAAATCTTCTTTAGGTAATTTGGATTTTTGTCTTCTGCATATTTTAATCCCCTTTTGTTCTTTCTTCTGCGATACTTCTTTTTGATGTTTGATTTTAATAATTTTGTTTTAGAACATAGGGTTCTATTGTTTAAATGAGATGTCCTAAGACTATTTAGACTGGAAGTGGCTTCTTGATGTTCTTCTTGGTGGCGCTATGAAGCATGACTATTTAAATGAGAATCATTTGATGCAAAAAACCAAACTACCAAAGGTGGGAGGGGAGATTCCTTACGATTTTTTTGCCAAGGGAGCATCCACTTGCTATGAAGCATGACATTAATAGGCCTAGAAAGAACCCATTATCATTGTTTTGATGATTATTGCACTGTCTGGTTGAAGGGGTGAGGACTTGAGAGTGTCTTATGCCATGGTGAAGGGGAAACTGTAACGAGAAGGCAGAGAAGCAGCTCATTTATGGTATATCTTTCAAACTACAAAGTGAGATCTCCATTTTTTTTGCTCTATCCTCTTTAAATTCTGCATTGGTGAATTTGTGATTGGTATAGATGAATTAGGATTGAGTTTTGCGTTTGATTCCTTCTTTGATCATTGGAAATAGGTAATGCTGAAATACTATGAATTAACTACTAACAGACAGAGGATAGTTAACTACTATTTGCTTTATCAAGTATCATGTGCTTAAACTTTCATTTAAGCAGCAATATTAGTATGTTGCTTTTCTATCTTTCGTATCTTTTTTGGTTTTCTTACCATTTGGTTTACTTTTATAAACTGTGATGTCTATAGCTGCTTCTTTCTTAATATTAGTATCACATACTACACTACACTTAACTGCAGAGGCATGGAAGGAAGATGGTACAAGAGTGTTGTTGCTTTGAATGACAAAACTTAACTGCATAGGCTTCCAGGAAATGTTATGTCCATGAAAAAGAGCTGCAAATTCTGCTTATATTGATTTTCTATTCTGCCATTTTTTATTCACCTAGCCTTTTACTTTTGCTATAGAAGAATATGACTTTTTTTGAATCTATGATGAGATAATTATAATAGATTTAAATCATGGATCATCTTTTTGGTGGAAAATTTAAGCATGGGAGGAAGATAGGGAATGGATCGTTTGGGGAGCTTTATTTGGGTATGCACTTTATCTAGGGTTTTTTTTAGCATTTTTTTTTTGCTTCGAATAATTTGAACTTCAATTTCTGGTGCTTTGTGTTTGTTTCAGGTGTTAATGTGCAGATGGAGAAGTTCATTTTGATATCATCAATTTGAATGGAGTGATTTGAAGAAGTTTATTTTGATGTCATCAATTTGAATGGAGTGTTTGTTTTAGGGTACTCTTTTAATTCAATTGTTTTCTTCTTCTTTTTGATTTGCTGCTCTTTCTGATTATTTGCTTTTCTTTTCCCACAGCTTCTTTCTTTGCTTTTTCTCTTCGTTGGTGTGTTGGCCTTCAGGAAGGTAGTCGAATTTTTCTTCTGGTACATAACTTATTCCAATTTCCTTGCTTGCTTTATTTACTTATTTCATTATTTGTGTCCCATTTGCTCCTTTGATATTTTTCCAACTTTTTGTCGTGTATTCGTTGTTAAATTAGTTCCTATATGGAAAATTTTGGTATATTAGTTGTTGACATTATTGAACTTTGATTAAGCTATGGTAATTTTTTGGTTCTTTGTCGTTTACAAGTCTGATAATTAATATGCTTTTCACTTGCAATATTTGCTTGCATTTGGAGATTTCTTAAAATGGTAACCACAGCTAGGTGTGGTCTATATTACACTTGAATGGCTTTCATTGACTGATCATTTATGAAGTTTTGCATTTCGTATGAGAGGTAGAGAGCATAGGAATACTCATGAGGTAAAAGAGGTAAAAACTCTTCATAAGGAATCATATTGAAAAAAGATACTAAATGTGAGTACAATGTGCTCTATATATAGAGCTCTAGGAAGTGCTAACTAACTAACAAATTACTAATTAGTGAATGCAACACCTCCTAAGTCACTATTATTTTTAATATCAGGTATGACAATGCTAATCAGAGAATAAAAGTCATTATTATTTGTATAGTTCACTTTTTTGTCAATGGTTTTAAAGATACATGAGTTGTGGTCATTAGAATCTGTCGTCTATGAGCTGTTGGAGGATTACCTCCACTCAATATATTTCTGTTGCTGTATTTATAAGCTAAGTTCTGTGGTGTAGGGCTTTGAAGCTGCTAATGGCTCAAATTCAGTTGCTGCAGAAGAAAGTGGATGAGGCTTTGGGTATTTTTGAGCAACTCGCCAAAGAGGACCCTAATGATTTAAGGCCTTATTTTTTGCAGAGGTTTGATTGATACCTTGCTTAATAAAAATGATGAGGCCAAGTAGAAGTTTGTAAAATACAAGGAATTGTCACCCAACAAGTTTGAAGTTGATGGATACTTTAGGACCCCTTTCTCAAGGATCAAACTACGGTACTTCACAATGTTTCAGTGCTGAACATTTTTTTTCCATCCTTTTTAGGTGTTTTTTATTGGGTCATTTGAAGAGATTGTTTTCAGGGTCTCTACTTTCATTGATGGATTTCTCCTATTTACTTGATTATCACCTAGGGTCTTTTATAGGGACTTGCATCATAAAGTTCATCTTTAAGTCCAAAATTTTAGATTAGTGGGTTCCTATATTTGTTTCGCTTAATTCTTGGAATACCTTTACCGCCAGATTAGAGTGATGCTTTCTATTTGTCTTTCAAGTGGTGGATCTATTTTTTATTAGTTTTTGTTGTATCTTTCTTTTTGATTTTTCAAATTGAGTTGGATTTTTTTCAAATTGCATATCTCTAGGTGAAAAGGGAAGATGAAATTAAAATTTATGGTCAAAAGTTGGAATTCTTATAAATAAATTTAATGATCACTCCCAGTCCATAGTGTTATGAAAACAAATTGTATTGGATTTTTTTCAACCATTGGTCTTATAGTGTTTTAACTTTATAACACCTAATGTTATTATGATGAAACAATTGTTGTGTTTAGTGAATAACTTATTACTAATTCTTTAATTTTAACATGTGATTTCAAACATAACAGCTCCCAAGTCAAATCACATTCTTCTTATGGTCCTTTTTCTTGCTTTCAAATCATGTCTTGATGTGTAGAGTAAGAAATTTTGATTGAGTTTTGAATCTTGCTTCATTGATTTACATTTTTGTAATTTGTATACAGGGGTATTAAAAATCTGTATACATATCATGTATATTAAATTAACTATTTTAACTGTTAAGTTGCCAATTATGGTGATTATGATAATTTTTGGATCTTGGTTCATGTATCTAAAAAATAAGTGCTGCAAGGTTGCAGGTTGGGGCCATGTGAGAAGTCGAGGCTATGCTTACTATCTATTGAGGTCATTAGGGAACAAAGTGTCCTAGGCTAAGTTTTTTAAGGAATTGAAGAGCAAAATAGTTTTGAGCTAATTAAAGAACGATACCATTATCTTTATTATGCTCATGCCAGGCTAGGAAACCCTTAAACTTATAAAACTTGGCTTTTTCTTTCTTTATGCTGCTTATTGCCAAACAGATATTTGATTGCCAATTAGAAATATATTATCCTCTCATTTTGTACCTTTCTTGAAGTGTATGAGTTGTATGGATGATATGATATTGATTCTTACCATTCAAATTTGGGCACAATTGAGAGAGTGGATACTTTACTTAATATGATTTTGTATGTGTTATTTTAGTTGCACCATATACCTGGTCTGATCAATTATTCTCTGATATAAGTTGTAGTTACTATTTGCTTTGTTTTGAAGCTAAAGTAAACTGTTACAGCAGCAGAGGAAGAAGCTTCTTTGATGCCTTCTACAGGCAATTTTGCTACTAATAAAATTTATTCATATGACTGCATAATTTATATGGCTCTGCATTGTGCGTAGAAATTACAAATGCCTTAATTTGGTGAAGTATGTTAGATACATATTCTTTATTCACATTTTTACTCTTACTGGTTTTCCAGCAAATGAAAGCCTACCTGTTGAGGTCAGCTTATGCTTTCTTAGAGCATCTATACAATGGGCAAGTTGATTGGTACTATTTTTTTCACCTTTTCTTCTTTAGCCGTAGAAAGCAAGGCGATGCGTATTAACAAGTTTCTGTTGGCTTTCAGGTGTTATTTCGAATAGATATTACAAATACTTAATAGTTGTTGATTATTATCTATTTTTCCATTTTCCTCATAATGGGTTGTTACCTATTTGCTTTCAAGAAGACAAGTGTTTGACTTGGACGATAATGATGAAGTTGTAGCTGATCATGAGCAGGAAGTGATAGATCCTCAAGGAGCTACTTTATTTATTTTAATCGTGGCAAATTTATTAAATTTATGTTTCTTTGTTGTGTTTCATTAGTTTTTCTTTTATATTTTTTATTACTTTGCAAATATTTAGGTTCATATGTAATTAGTCAATAAACAAATTTTCCTTATATATCTCACTATTGTTCCATTAAATAATCTGGTTCAATCAATCTTAAAATTCCTAAGATACCAACCTTAACACACATGTTCACATGTCACTTTAAGATACATTTCAAAATGTACTTTTAATTTCTTTGTATTTTTTCAAAGCTTCTTTCATATTGTAATCTAAACCACAAATTTTGATATCCCGATAATATTGTGTTAACTAGAGCATTGGCCCCGTGCATCGCACGGGTCAAAACGCTAGTTAATTCCAACTCCTTAACCATCATTGCCGACATATGTAAGGTCTTTCGACTTAACGCATCAGCCACGACATTAGCTCTTCCTGGATGATAGTTTAACCCGAAATCATAATCCTTCAATAACTCCAACCACTGTCGTTGCCTCATATTCAATTCCTTCTGATCAAATAAATACTTCAAACTCTTATGGTCACTAAATACTTCAAATCTAGAACCATAAAGATAATGCCTCCAAATTTTCAGCACAAACACAACTGCAGCAAGCTCTAAGTCATGCGTAGGATAATTCTTCTCATGAGTCCTCAACTGCCTCGACGCATAAGCAACTACCTTCCCATTCGGCATAAGCACACCTCCTAAACCCATCTTGGAAGCATCACAATACACCACAAAAGATTCTCCCGGATTGGGCAACGTCTAGATAGGAGACGTCGTCAATCTCTTCTTCAATTCGGCGAAACTCTCTTCACAACGAGCGTCCCACACAAAAGCTTTACCCTTGCACGTCAGCTGAGTTAGCGGGAGCGCTAACTTAGAAAATCCTTCAATGAACCTTCTATAATAACCAGCTAACCCCAAAAAGCTCCTAATCTCGGTAGCCGACTTCGGGGCTTCCCATTGCAACACAACATCTACTTTAGACGGATCTACCGCAATGCCACTACCTGAAATGACGTGAGCAAGGAAACTTACTTCCTTCAACCAGAATTCACATTTAGACAACTTTGCATACAACTTCTTCTCTTTCAGGACCTCCAACACTAATCTCAAATGCTCTGCATGCTCTTCTTCCGACTTAGAGAAGACCAGAATATCATCGATCAATACCACCACAAACTGATCCAAGTAAGTATGGAAGATACGGTTCATGTACTCCATAAATACCCCCGGCGCGTTAGTAACACCAAAAGGCATTACCGAATACTCATAATGCCCATAACGCGTTCTAAAAGCCGTCTTCTGAATATCCTCATCCTTCACTTTGATCTGATGATAGCACGACCGCAAATCAATCTTGCTAAACACTTGAGCACCCACCAACTGATCCATCAAATCATCTAACCTTGGGAGTGGATACTTGTTCTTAACCGTTACCTTATTCAACTGTTTATAATCAACACAGAGCCTCATACTTCCATCCTTCTTCTTTACTAGCAACACAGGAGCTCCCCACGGCGACACACTTGGTCTCACAAACTTCTTTTCGAGCAAATCCTCAACCTGCTTCTTCAATTCGGACAATTCAGATGCAGACATCCTGTACGGTGCCATAGAAACAGGTCTGGTACCAGGTACTAGATCAATAGTGAATTCCACTTCTCTCTCTGGCAGCACACCTGGAATCTCATCAGGGAAAACTTCAGGAAATTCACACACTACCCGCAGCTCTTCAATCACGACTCGGTTCTCGATAGACATTGATGCCATCAGCGAGAATAATTGGACTTCCTCCCGCATCAACCTCCGCAACTGACCGGTAGACAACAAACCAACTTCCTCCTCTTCAGGGGTAGAAAAACTTACAGACTTACTACGGCAGTTAATATACACATGGTTATGCTCTAACCAGTTCATACCTAAGATCACATCCAATCCACTTAACGGCAAACAAATCAGATCAACAACAAAGTCTCTGTCGAAAATCGACAAAGGACATTGAGAGCACACTAGAGAAGTAGTCACCGACCCCTTAGGTGGAGTGTCGACGACCATCTCTCCATTCATAGAAGACAACGCAAGACCCAATCTTTCAACACAATCAGCAGCAATAAAACAATGAGTAGCACCGGTATCAACAATAGAAGATAGAGGAATATTATTAATGAAGCATGTACCTCTAATAAGTCCATCTTCTTCGGAAGTCTCTGTCCCTGCCAATGCGAACACTTTTCCACTAGCCCGCTCCTTCTTTGGTTTCTGACACTGACTACTGATGTGTCCTCCTTCGCCACAGTTGAAACAAACCACCTCCTTATGCTCACACCCGGACGCCTCATGCCCGATCTTACCACAACGGAAACACCTCATCGGCTCAGCTTTGCACGCATTACTCTTATGCCCAGCTTTGCCACATCTGAAGCACATAATACCAGCCGGAGCATCTGCCCCACTAGTTCTCTTACCATCAGCGACTTTCGGTTTACCTCTTCCTGCAGGAGCATCATACGGCTTACCACGAATCGGATTCTTGCCCCTCTTCTCATTAATGATCTTATAATGAGCATTGTTATCTTCTTCATAGATCCTGCAGCTATCAATCAAATCTGAAAAGACACGGATTTTCTGATACCCAATTGCCTTCTTGATCTCTGGTCGTAACCCATTCTCAAACTTTATGCACTTCGAGAACTCAGCAGTCGCTTCACTGTAGTGCGGATAAAACTTAGCCAATTCCACAAACTTAGCAGCATACTCAGTAACCGACAGGTTTCCATGCTTCAGCTCAAGGAACTCAATTTCCTTCTTACCCCGAACATCCTCCGGATAATACTTCCTCATAAACTCCCTACGGAACACAACCCAAGTGACCTATTCACCTGTAGCTACCAACATATGAGTACCATAACGAACCTTCTGCGCTGGAGTGCAGTCCATCACACGGAAGATCCTCTCCATCTCCTTCAGCCAAGCTAACGCTCCATCAGGATTATACTTGCCCTTGAAAGTAGGCGGATTCTCTCTTTGAAAGGTCGCCAAACTACGAGACCCAGCATTCTCACCAGCATTCTGCTGACCCTCCACGGCCTGAGCCATAGCAGCCAACGCAGCAGCAATAGCAGCATCGTTCCTTCCAGCCATCTCAACTAATCACTACAACATAAACAACAGTTAGAAGTAATTGACAATACTTGATCGTCAATGACACAATAACTTGACAACTTGGTCGGACAGACCGAAACTGCTCTGATACCACTAATGTAACACCCCATTTCTACCCGGCAAAATAATGCAAAAATATCAGAGTTCATAAAAATCTTTTTCAACAAACAATGGAGTGCCACATTTGCTTCGTGAAAACAACAAACAATCTTAATTCGCTTTTGAAAGCAGTTATATAACACTTTTGGATGAATCGGTAAAACAACGTTTTAGTCCTCCAAATAATTCATCTTCGTAATTACGCAGCGGATTCACAACAAGTCAATTAAAATCATCGTGCGTCTTAACAACTCAAGACAGCTCAGAAAACATCAAAATAGCAACAAACAGCTTCAAGCTCCAACAACGAAATAACAAAGCAAATAACATTAAAACGTGTGTTCATTCCCCCCGAGTGTTACATATCAGAGCAACGACACCGACTCGATCAAACGAAGGTGAACTGCCTTCATTCGGGATTACCTGCACGTTACCAACATTGGGGTAACATTCAAACAGAAGTGGTGAGATATCGCACTATATAATCGGATACATGAAAAGCAATATATAATTCAGGTCCATTCGTCACTTAACAACAGTCAAAGTCATCTCAATCACATAAGTATGCACATAATGCGAAATGTGACTCAACTCAAGGCCACCGCCCTATAATGCATGCGGTACCATAATTCAAGCCCGTAAATAGAGGCATCAACATCGCAACATCGTCGTCGTCGTTTGAGCATAGCTCCATCGTAAAAATATGCTATGCATGCGACGCTATGTAAATGCACAAACAATAACAACGATTACATAGCAACGCAACAACATCGGAAACAACATTGGCCATAGGCCTACAACACATCACCTGCCAATGAATAGAGGCAAATTCGTCTTCGTACAACGTCGTCGTCAACAATTTACAACTTAGCAATTTTCAACATTTTAGCAACATCGCAATAATTTAGCACTTTCAACATTTTGGCAACATCGCAACAATTTAGCACTTTCAACATTTTGGCAACATCGCAATAATTTAGCACTTTCAACATTTTGGCAACATTGCAAGAATTTAGCACTTTCAACATTTTGGCAACATCGCAACAATTTAGCACTTTCAACATTTTGGCAACTTTGGGCCTAATCACATATTCAACATCATTTTAAATATCAATCGTGAAATTCACAGTTGGGCAACCACACTTGGCGCCCACTGCACCAAGAAACACAATTGGCAGTCAAACTGGCGCCCATGGCGCCCAGCAGCACAACGGGCAGCCAAACTGGCGCCCTTGGCGCCCATGGCGCCCAGCAACGCAACACAGCACAAGGCAGCCTGATTTTGGCGCCCATGGCGCCCCTGTGCCAGACACGGCACGAGGCAGCCAGATTTTGGCGCCCATGGCCCCCCTGCGCCAGAACACAGCAAGCAACAACAGCAACCGGGCAGCCAACCTTGGCGCCCTTGGCGCCCATGCGCCCAGAACCAGCAACGGGCAGCCAGACATTGGCGCCCTTGGCGCCCAGTGCGCCAGACACACGCAACAACAGCAACACAGGGCAGCACACTTGGCGCCCTTGGCGCCCACAGCGCCAGAACAACACAGGAACATCGCAAATCGGGCAGCCAATACTTGGCGCCCTTGGCGCCCATGCGCCAGGAAACATCAACCGGCGCCCATGGCGCCCAGGAAACAGCAACAACGGGCTGCCAGAATTCGGCGCCCTTGGCGCCCTATGCGCCAGGTACCTGCCAAAACAGCAACACAGCACAACAGGATGGCGCCTTGGCGCCCAGGCAACAGGAACAGACACAAGATTTGGCGCCCAGGGAGGCGCCCAGCCACAGCATCAGCAACATTGGCGCCCATGGCGCCCTATGGACAGAATTTTTGGTTCAAATCATCAACAACCAAGATCAATCATCAACAAGCAAGATCAATCATCATCAATCATGTCCAATCATTATCAATCATGCTCAATCATCATCAAATCACATTCATTCATCATCAATCAAACTGATTCCTACAACTAGGGTTTTCTAACTTAATCACCTAGGGTTCCATTAACCTTTCTACATAGAGCCCTTCATACACCCAATTATAGAGATAGAACCCCACCCTTACCTTAGCCTTGAAGAATTCGAAACTTTGGCTTGCCCTAGCTCTTCTCCTTCTCTTCGCCGCGCCTCCTCTCTTCTCTTCTCTTCTCTCTAGTTCTATTTTTTTTGTTCCTTCTAAATGAGCAAAACCCTAAATAATGCCTTTTTATACTTAGTTAATTTTTATGGGCTTTTCTCTTGGCTAATTCGAATACATCATGGGCCTCACTAATACTTCTCATTTTAATACACCCAACCCCAACAATAGGCCCATATATTCTAACATTATTATTATTTTATTATGTTTCTACCAATTAATTTCCCAAGCAATTCAATTAAATAATTAATTAAATTTTAGGGCGTTACACTACTTGGTCAAGGTCGGTGGGGATTTCCCCAGCCAAGGCTGCCTCCACCTGAGCAAGGTCAACCTCTGTAGAAGAAGGGGCCGATTCTGGAGCCTCGAGGCTCATAAAATAGCGCTGCAAGTGGGGATCGGCCTCTGCAAAAGTAGGACGATCGGCCACTACAGCGTCACTAGCGGGCTCCTGCAAAAGAGGAAAATAATGAAAAAAGGAGGGCGATGACATTGGAAACATTTAACAACCTAAGAAAGATAATTTACAGTGGTGGAAATTAGACTGTCGAAGGGTGGAGCCTGAGAAGATTGCGGTGATTCAGTCAGAGTACAAAGCCTCTGCGGAGTCGTCAAAAGAAAGTTCAATAAGGAAAAACAGATAAACGGTGGAGCACCCGTAATGCACTAAGAGAAGAACTTACCCTTTACCGTTTGAGGGTAGGTGGTGATGCGTCAATAACTTGAATGGCAGGAATGGGTGAATGGAGTAGTTCACGGGTTCTTTTTCGTTGGAGGATTGGGACATCATCATCTTCATCATCGTCGTCCTCATCATCCAAGAGAATTGGGGCAGGAGTTTGAGCTGTACACGGATAGAGGCCAATAAGCTTGTGCCAACAATACAAAGTTTGGCACATGCTGACCTACACCAAACTGCCGAGCTACAAAGTTTGGATGATAGGGTTCGATGGTGAAAGGATTGGTGTTTGAAGAGAGTCTCGCTCCAGCAACCAGGTCCCGAGCCACGAGCACACGGCTCCAGTGTATTATCATGTCATAGTTATCTTGAGCAGAAGGGTCCAAATATTTTGGGGTAAAGATCCACCGAGGACCAATGCATGTTTCCAGAACTGGACACCAGCAGAAATTTTCGAAAGGGTCCAGGTCCAGGAATACTCAGAGCACTTCCACACGCTCCACTGGAAGGATGGGGGTGGCAGCGAGGGAGCTTCCGAGGACCTCGGCGGCCTCCGTGGATAAGTCAGGTGCAAAGTTGGGAAAGTAGAGTTGAGCCCAGAGCTGTAAAAACCAGATGGGACTCTCGGCCTTCGAATAAAAGTCTCCATCCTTGACCTGCATAACAAAGCTATCTAGGCTTTTGTAGAGAAGGGCGAGGAAGAAGGAGCTCCAAGCATACTTCTGGCCTATTTGTAGCAACTGGACAAACACGGAGAGTTCCTTGACAACACCGGAGGACTTGGTGCTGAAGAAAAATTTGCATGGTGCTCCCCATTGGTGACAGGACCCGCAGACTTGGCGTTTTTGGATAAGAGGTTGGAGAAGGCGGAAGCAAAGATAAAAGGGCGTCTTTGCCCATAAAGTCAGGATTGGCGTGAACATCGAGCCCACAAGTAGGGAGCTCCAGAATGGCAGTCACATCCAGTAGAGTGGGGGTCAGAATGCCCCAACGGAAGACAAAAGCGTTGATGGTGGTCGACCAGAAGGACAGCAACGGAAATAAGAGGTTAGCAGCGTGTGAAACCTCCTGGGTTGACACCATGATCATATCATAGATTCCACACTCCTTCTAGGAAGCGCCTTTGTGCGTAACCAAACGGTTCACCCAGGAGTTGTACTCAGTATTGCTCTTCGGCCACCCTCTGAGGTCGACGAACTTCGCATCGGTGTTGTACCAGGCGAACTTAAGAGGGAGGTCGCAGGAGCCAAACCTCTGTTGAAAGAGCGCGAAGCTATGATCGACAATGGTGGCAGTAGGCCATAGAACAGAGAGGGGACCAATGGTGGCAAAGATAGAAGGAACAGTGCTTTGAGGAGAGGAAGCCATGGTTAGTCGAAAGAGAAAATTGCAAGGAAGACGAAGGTGTTTTTTTTGGTGAATAGAAAGAAGAAAGCGTAAGAAAACCTTGCGAAGTGGGCATCATTGCTATTTAAAGCCATAGGCCATAGTCGTCATGCCCTTGGGAACCGTCGCGCAGCCGCTTCGATTATAACGTGAAGTGCCAAGTGTAACGAAACGGAAGGCTAGTCGCTTCAAATGGTCACATCAATTCATATCAAAGAGTTTTTGCACTATCAGTCATGTCCTCGCGGCCATACGACAGCACAAATAGGGGGGCAATTGTTAACACCCAAAAATAACTAGGTTGTAGGCCGAGGGCTGAGTGAAGAAGGGAGTGGAATTGGAGTGCTGAGGCAGGCCACTAGACAAAGATTTAGGAGATAATTTCCTAAGAGAAGAATCAAGAGAAGCCCTCAGGGAATATCACTAGACAACTCCCCGGGGAAGGGGGTCAGCCTGAGGAGCAATGAGCAAGACCGAGGGAGAGAAAAGCCTCAGCCTATATAGTGCCACGGCCAGGGTGGGCTCAGGTGCCTGAGTTACTGTCCGAGGATGAAGGTTAGCTGAGTAAGCCAAGTGGTTGAGGTAAGGCAGGCTTTCATGGAAGGCAAGTAAAGGGAAGCACGAAGACAGAACGTGAGAGCGGTTGAAAGATCAAGCGAGAGGAGCGAGGCCATGAAAAGTGGAGCGAGGGAGTTCACCCCACTAACCATGCTAGTGAAATCGTGGGTGGTTACTCAGTTTCTTTAGGGCTTAGGAACGATGAGGATCATTGATCTTAGGCTAATCCAACGGTAGGCAAATGTTGGCTATGGTAGTGGCCGACGAGGGCCTATGTATATAAATAGGAGAAGAGCAATTGTACAGAATACACATCAATCAATCCAAAACTCACGTTTATTTTATCTATCTGCTTTTATCGCACTTTATATTTATTTATTTTATGCATTAACCAGTAGTATAATCCAACCATCGCGTCCCATTCACTCAACCTGACCCTTTCTAGAGGAGTCAGGATACCCACAGTCAAGGAGCAGAGTTCCCTCCTTAGCGCAATTGCTTGAAGAACAGAGGAATCAAAACTTTATCAAACCTCTGGCCGATCCCACGGCTAGGACTTAAGAGTTTGACAAAGCAACAGTTACATGATTTAATTCTTGCTTGACTTGTCGAATTGAGTTTGTTGTGTGATTTATTGTGGCGTTTATTCATTTGATTGCATTAGGAGAAAGGGGAATGGAGGAAAGAGAGTTTAAAATCCCATTAGAGCATTAGAGTGCTAACCCACATTTAGTTTGTGTTAATGCTACACATCAAAATACCCATATGCCCTTCATTAACTCCTCACTATAAATAAAGAGAGAGCTGAAAGCTTCTCCCACACAAACACTTTCAAATTTAGTTTTTCCTCAAAGAGAAACACCAACTTAGGGAGAGTGAGAGAGGAACTCGGGGGGGGAGAAGAGAAAAGAAATTGGGGAAAACTTGCATGTTTGTTTCATTACCACCATTGAGCCACATCTCTCATCTCACTTCCTTTCCTTCAAGTTTCGAAACCCATTGACATTTGTGTTTCACAAACCAGAAATTGCCACACAAAACCCTCATTGTACTTCCATTTGATTTGCATGTCATGACACAAAACCCTCATTGTCCTTCCATTTGATTTTCATGTCACAATGTGTGAGCTAGGAAGCATGAATTGAAGAGGGATTGAGTTGCATGCCCATTTGGAAGCTTTTGTTGGGTTCTCCGTTGTGGTTGACGTTGTTCAACTACTTTAAGATTACACTAAGTTAAGATAAGTGAAAAGATAAGTAAAACACCGAGAGGTTAAGGGTGAGGGGTCCCGAAAGAGCTCACTGAGATTTTAAATCTCAATGTGTATGTTGTTGTGTTTTCAGATTGACAGGATAGGACCAAGCAAGGCGAGGAGAAGTAGCAGTTTTTGTGGCTACTTAGTTTATGGGATCTTTAGAGATCTAAGTTTAATTGCTTAGTCCACCCTAGTTATATGTTATGTATTGTATTCTTCGATACTTTATCCCTCGAGCTCGTAATCAAGTTAATGTACTAAGTCTAAACTGTTCCTTGGATTTGAACTATGGTTAAGAAATGACTCATGTAAATTGGTATTTAGGCCATTCGGACAAATCCTTGAGCGGTTTAGGACTCTGATTTTGTTAAAATGGTTAGCATCCTAGACTTGATGATGTCTAAAGGTTAGGATGTTACAAATAACTCCTGTCTTCGTGTTTGGTTGCATCCATCATTACTGAGAGTTGCGTCTTTTTCTTGCAATATATAATATGCCATAGCTGCCTACTCATGCGGGAACTTCAACCATACTTACAATAGAAACCCCCATAACTTTGTTTAGGTGCTTCTAATTTTATTGGTGGTTTTCATCCAACCCTACATGATACCCACATATTTCACTTTCCCTTTGTGTTGTCTTCTTTTCTTCCTTTTACAATAGAACCCCACATCATTTTCTTTCAACTTTGAATAGGTGATTCTATTTTATTGGTGGTTTTCATCCAACCCTACATGATATTCAAGTGTCTCACTTTCTAATTGTGTTGTCTTCTATTCTTTCTTTTATATTCAAGGAAGACTATTTTTTTTTCCTACTTTTAATGGAGATTTTTTTTGTTAAAGAAAGTATAAATTATATATTTGATGGATGTTTGTATTCAAATTATTAAATATTAATTTAGCAATTAGTATTTTGTTGTCAAAAGAAAAATCTTCTATATAATTAAAAACAATAATTTTTTAGCACATGCATTTCTAAAATTTATTTATAATATCTGTGGATATCCGTAAATATCTGTGGATAATGGAAGGCTTAAATATATGTTTGGCCCCTGTAAATATGGTCATAATCCATTTAGGCCCCTGTAAAAAAAATTAAAATCGCCCTTGCAAATATTAAGCGTTTACAGTTAAGCCTCTCTGTTAACTTTCCATCCAAAAAAACTGACGTGCTAATGGAGATGGTCATATTTACAGGGGCCAAACATATATTTAAGCCATAATGGAATATCGACTAAATACTGACATAGATATGCGGAAGGCACATATATCATTCTTATTCAATAGGGGAGGAAGTGGAAGAGTACTATATGTGTACCAAAAATACCCCTTTTTTAAAATAAAAAAACAATTTTTTAAAATTTCCGAAAATATGTCTAAATTTGCCACGTTTCCGAAAATAGGTCTAAATTCGGAATGCAAAGTTTTAAGATTTTCGAAAATACCTCAAAAAGAGGTATTTTCGAAAGGCAAAATGGCTTCCGAAAATACCTCTTTTTGAGGTATTTCCGGAAATCTTAAAAATTTGCATTCCGAATTTAGATCTATTTCCGGAAAGTATTTTAATTTTTTTTAAAAAAATTTAAATTATTACCATAAATAACGATATATAACGAAACTCGCTAAACTACGATCACGATAAACGATAACAATACAATACGAGAGCATAAATACGTCAAAATTTACAACTAAGGGTCAAATGTCAAAAGCCCTAAAGTAGTCGAAAGGGTCTCATATACATCAGGTGGAATGCCCTCGTCTACCATGGCATCCCGGAGAAGTGCAGCTGCTCTCTCCATCCTATCCTCAGCGGTCAGTGGACCAATATCCTCAGCTGATGCCTCCTGATCTGGTACATCATCCTCTGGAGGCGGAGCCGGAGTCAGGCGGGGAATGGAAACCTCCAAATACCATGGTAGGTAACTGTCATCGCAGAGACCCGCCACGGCTGTCCGTCTAAAAGTGTTCTTGAAAGTCCGCGTCGGGCCAGCGTAGAACAACCACTGGTAAATAAATGTCTGTTGTAGATGGACGTGAGGAACCAACCAAAAGGGGCGCGGCAGAGATCTGTTGGATGTATCCAAGCTGCCACCGGACCCTGTCTGGCATATATGGCACGGTGATGGAGCCCCAGAGCAGGTAACCTCTGAAAAGAGAAATCTGTGAAAATGGTGTGTACTCTCTGTGGTCCTCCCAAGGCCTCCATATGACCTCCTCCCATCCTAACTCATCCAGCCGCCCCCGAAAACCTATAAGCTTGACAGTGTCGCACTTTTGATTCCCCCACCTGCTGCAACGTGGACACTCAGACGCACCGAAGTCTTTGCGCACCACGATGGTGGGGAAGTACTCATAAATCCAACACTGAAATAAAAAAATGAATAAATAACTAAATATGTAATTATATAAATAAAAGTAATTAATTATTGGTAAAAAAAGTAATTAATTATTACCTGTAGCAGAGAAGCGTATCCGCCAATCTGCGATGTCTCCCAAAAACAGGCATCGTTGAGCTACTCGTACAGAATGGCCAGAGCAGCTGGACCCCAAGCCCACTGGCCACAACGCTCAAAATCCGCAATAAGAGTGACCCACTTGACGGGCACATATGTGTGACTCTTGTCGGCAAAGATGGTATGGCCTAACAAGAGTAATAAATAGCACCGTGCAGCATGATCAAGAAAGCCAGCCTCCATGTTAGCTCTGTATGCCTGCTCCAAAAAACTAAATCTGAAGTTCGATCCCCTAGTGAACCGACACTCCTGCCAGCAAGAGTCGTGGTCTATACCCAGCAACTGCACTCCAGCTGCAATGGCATCAGCCTCAGTAAAATACAGCCCATGCTCCAAAAATGTGTCGGTGAGCGGCAAGTGGAGCAACGCGGACACGTCGTCCAACGTCACTGTCATCTCCCCGAACGGCATGTGTAATGAGCTGGTCTCAGAATGTCACTTCTCCATAAAAGACGATATCAGCTCGTGGTTGATGTTGTTGAGAGGTGTGATGTCAAGCTCCAACAGACGGGCCTGCTCTAGCCATCTGTGTATATGTGGGTGGTGGTGCTGAGGTCGAAACCTCGATACCTTCAAACCATGGGATGCCACCTTAATCTTCCCACGGTCCTGTATAAAAATACAAAAATATAAATTAAAACATATTAAATAAAAGTAATTAATTATTGGTAAAAAAAATAAATTAATTATTAAAAGTATTACCTGTCCCAACTGTAGCCCGGAGACCACGTGGACATGAAAACGGCGCAACAAAACTTGCTGAGCAGCCTCAGGCTCCTCATACTACTGAAATGCCTCAGCATCCTCATACTGCTGAGCAGGCTCAGGCTCATGATACTACTGAGCAGGCTCAGGCTCCTGCTGCTCGTTTTGAGGTGTTTTGAGGTGTTTTCGGAAATACCCCGTTTTGAGGTGTTTTCGGAAATCCAAAATTTTTTCCTTCCGCATTTACCTTCTATGGGGTGTTTCTGGAAAGTTTAAAACAACTGCCTTCCGGAAATACCCCTGTTTCCGGAAAGTTTAAGGTGAAAAACTTACTTTTTTTGGAAATAAGTGTAAATGAGGAAATATTTCGTAATTAAAATGTTCCAAGAAGTATTTTTGTCCGTTTGCATTAATTGGGGGATATAGGGGAGAAACGGGGGTACCAAAAAAAAACCCTTGATGGGTAGTGGTAATGGTACATACCGTAACCGTTAATTTTTTTGATCAGATTTTTCTTATTTTTTTTATCGGATACTGTAGCCGTTAATGGAAAAAGGTAAGAAGAAAAAAGAAATTGTAATTTTGAATTGAACGTTGAAACGTGGTGGTAGGCCTGGACATCGGGCGGTTTTGGGCGGTTTCGGCCCAAAAACACAGATCCGGCCAAAACCGCGGTCCTGAAACACAGGCCCAAATCCGCCCAACTGTTCTCTCGGATTGTGCGGGTGCGGTTTGGCGGGTTTTCTGGGTGAAACCGTGGGTACAAGGGGGTTTAGTATGGGGCGAAAAAGATACAGAATGGAGGAAGGAGGGAGATGACAAAAACCAGAGAGGCAGACATGGATGCGTGAACCAGAGAAATGGAAAGTAAAACGAAAGAGATGAAGAGTACTTGATAGAGACAGAAGAAAAATAATATAAAAAATTTAAACCTCAGGTGAGTGGAAAGAGAAAGCAATGACGTTTATGAAATATTGGGCAAAGCAACTATTAACTTTTTGATAACACACTCATTACTTTGGAGAAACTTTTTGATACTCTTTTTTATTATTTCTTTTTTATTGGGAAGACCGTACGACACACTCAGTGCAGAGGTCAGATGTGCTCAACATACAATACATACGCGTTTAACTTTTACTCTGTACACGGGCGGGTTCGGTTTCCAGCGGTGTTTTTGAGTCCAACCGAACCCGTCCAATTTAACCCACTTAAAACCAACTGTACCCATTTTTAACCCGCAACCCGCTCATGTCCGGCCCATTTGTCACGGTTTTTTTCAGGCCTGCGGTTTTTCTGGCGGGTCAATGTTTTTGTCCAGGCCTACGTGGTGGTACTGTGTCAGAGGCGAAAGTCATATCAGTGAGTGATGATAGCAAGAGTGAGAGAAAAGAAAGAAGAGTACTGTCCATCAAACCATCAGTTTTTTTGTGTGACTCATTCATAAAGCCTTTGGATACTCTGCATTTCTAACTCTTTTCATAAGTCTGCACTGTTTCTCAGGTCAAATACTCAATCAATGTCAGCCTTTTCTTGTTAACCAATCATTCCTTACACAGAATGCAAATACCAAATTACGATATCCCACAGACAACCAAAAGCTGTTTACGAATGGACATATTTTTCTTGATAAAAATTGTGTGAATTTGAAACCTGCACTAGGTTGGACAATTGGTTGGTTAGATCGGATTCGGTTATCAAACACCCAATCCAACAAAAACCGAAGAGGATAAAATGTCACCCATCTCCGACCATTTGAGGTGTTGGTTTCAGCAGCAGCGGGTTTGGTAGGTAAAAGGGCGGATTGAGGCGGTTATGAAGCAAACAGTAAAATAGAAAACTTACATGCTTAATTGCCCTTGCTCTAGGCAAAAAAATGGTGAGAAAAACAGAAAAACCAGAGAATATTCAGTTAGAAGAAGAAGAACGAACGAAGGAGGAGAGAAAAAATATTTAAAAAACCTTTATTTTGAGAATGTAAAACAGGAATAGTAAATTGCATACTAAATTATTAGCTAGTAGCTATGCAGCTGCAACACTGCAGCACTGTCACATGGCCTAGTAAATTGCAGCAGCCCACAGCACAGGCTAATCATAGGCATAGCCTCTAGATTTATATTATCCGGTCGGATTCGGTTTTAGGCAGTTTGTTTTTATGAGAATCAGTCCCGACCAGAGCAATTCACTTTAACCCAATGGACAAAACCGATAACCCGCCAAACCGAAGTAGCACATCCGAAAGCTTGTCTTTTTCTACGGATTCGAGTCGGATTCTGGTTTGTTGTCGACCCCTAATCTCCACCAATTCACCCAACACAAACACTTCCAATTCTATTAAAATGTCAACTATTCATCCATGACGAGTTACTATTTACCATTTCTAACACTCAACCAAAAAGTGGTTTTTCCCCATTTCCTATTTCTCCAAGAAATATGCTAAAGCAAAATATGTTAAAATATAAATAGTAAGCCAATTGGTTAGTAGTAAGGCCTATTAGTTGGTTAGTATATAGGGTAATGTAGATGGTAGAAAACTCTTCTCATTTAAAAAAAAAATTCTTCTCATTTTATAATATCACACTACTTTCAATATAATAGACTTTTAAGGATTTTCTCTCTAATTTTCATGGATGCCATGTTTTTCAATATAGTATCAGAGCAAACATGGTATCCTCCGTAATTTTCGTCGTATCTACGTCACTTTCTTTATTTAATTAGTTTCCTTTTTCATTCCTTTTCTTTGCCTCTTTCCTGAAAAACCTTTTTTTTCTTCTTTTTCTTTAGATTTCCATTTTTTGCCCCTCTTGTTCCTTTCTGATTTGTTCAATTCCATCGATTGTGCTGGACCTGATTTCTTGTGTTAGTTTTATGTTCTTTCAATCTCTTGATTAATTTTTGTTCTCATTTCACTCTTGATTGATGCATTTCGCGCTCGTGTGATATTTTCCTTCGCTTTCGTCTGATTTTGCACAATTCGGTTTGAGATTTCGTTTTGCGATTTGTTTTCATATCACGATTCTCTTTGTTTTGTTCTTGCAGTTCAGATTTGTGTTTCCACTTCACTGTTCTTCTTTCTTTTGGGTTTCCGATATAGTTACAATCTGAATCGGAGTTTCGCTTTCATGTTAGCGATGTTGTGACTGAGGAGTCGTCGTAAGCTGCCACTCTGCACCGCTCCGATTCTGTCTACTTTCGTTCTAGCTTGTTGGATTGTTGGTAATCCACAACTTAGATCAACTTCAAATTATAGCCTTAGATTAAGATTAATCCAACGACTAGGAATTATTGGCTAAACAGTTCCTGTTTAGTTAATATTACAGCTGTATGTAAAACTGAATTAGTCCCTAACTAATTTGGTTAGTTTGTTAAACAATCCTAACAAACTAAAGTTGGTTACAACAACTAAAAACTTCCAGCTAACTAATCCCAGAGAATGCTATAAATTAGCCTATGTACATACAATAGAATTGTAATTGTGATACAATCAATAAATAAATTTACAGTTTTCAAGTCTTTACATTTTTGCTTCAGTTTTTCCCTTCACTTCTGCGCTTCTTTCTTCAAGTTTCTGACAGTGTATTTTTTGAGAGGATCTTCAAGGTGTGAAACCTCACAACAAAAGAGAACAAAGAGGTTAGTCTTTGTTCACAGCAAAACACATACAGTAAGGAAGAATTAAGCAAGAAAAGTCACAGAAAGGGATTTACCTGTGTTGCTGAAGCTCTGTCTTGAATCCTTCATCGTGTTGAAGGTTATATTGAGATCTCATCAGGATATCAACGTACGTACAGTAAAACAAAATCACAATCAGTGAGTATTTGTGATTCAGGTGAAGAATCAAAAGCTAAGGAGAGACTAAGAAAACTTTACACCTTCGTTATGGTCTCTGTGTGTTCATGAAGTTGTTCATGCTGCTGTTCACCTGCGAACAAAGAAACAGAAGTTAAGGTTAGCAAGAATCATCATCTGGTGAATCAAACCATAGGGTTTTTGATCCTCACCAGTGGCTGTGTGTTCTTGCTGAAAGATTGGAGTGATTTGAGCCTTCAACACGGTTGAATCAGTGAAGAAAGAAAGAACCTTAGCGAGCGGTTGAGAGAGAAGAGAGAACGGTGGAAAATCAAGAAACGCGACGGAGAAGAAAGAAACAGTGCCACTGAATTTTTAGGGTTTGCGCTTATATACTATGGGTAGTAGTCCGGGTCGTGGGGCGGGCCAAGTGGGATCCGCGCCTTTGAACAGTCACTATCCATTGGGTTCCGCAGGAACCATTTTGGCAACCAATTTGGGTTGCTGAGTGTTTTTGGCCATTGTGGGCTGGGCTCTTCTGTTTCTTGCACCTCTGAATTGCTGAATACAACCTGCAAGTAAAAGCACTCAAATGGTTAGAAATTTCAACACAGCTGTTATTACTTTGAACATGGTGATTGTTTGTGATTGAGCTTATGCAATCCTGTTGTCGTAACTGCTGAAATTGTTGGTGTCGCTACAGTTTTTGCGGAACAGAAGTTGTTCTTGTTGTTACTACTGGGGTTGCTGCATTCTGTAGTTTGTTACTGGTTATATTGAAGTTGCCCAATGCTGACTTGTTTCATCTCCCTGGTAGATGGATTTTTAAAATGAATTGGATATCACCTTGGTAACAGTGGCACTACCAAGTGTTTGAGAATATGCTTCTATGATGTTTGGCCTTAATTAGTTTGATTTTAGCTTCAAAGGGTAAATGATCTTTGATGGAGGATTTCTTTGAGACAAGAATATCAGAGGTTGATGGTCAGATGGTGGCTTCTTTTCTTTGGTGTATTTGATGGCCATAGAAAATGTCTGGTAATTGCATTCTATTTCTTGATTTGCATGAGAATCACCAATTCAGATTGATCTTAATTATGATATTTTCAGTTTTGGTCTTACTTGCCTGTTAGTTGGTAATTACTGCTCTTTGAAGATAAGTTTGCTTATTAGCTCCATGTTGTTGTGGATTCTACCCTTGTCTAAGATGATTAAGATATAGTACTCATGTCAAAATTTGTTAATCACTGATACTGTGTTAGTTCCAGTTTTGGATTTATGCATGATGCATCCAATGTTACCAACAAGTTCGTTGCCAGGCATGCCATCCCGTTTTGTTACATTCACTCAACCCCCTGTATTGGCATTTGTATTTGATGGTGTCAACTTTGTAGTATTTGTATTTCATTGGAATTTGGGTTGCTAGCAATTTCATACCACTTATACACTTCAAGGGAACTCAGATGGGTCGGCATCTGATTCTTGGAGTCTTTCCAGTATGCATCAAGTAGAAAAAGTGAAATGCTTGCTAAGAGTGATGCCTATTTGGGTTTCAGGAATTTTATACTATGTTACACTTGTCCAATAAAACACAATGTTGGTATTCAAGGACTTCAGTCAGACAGAACCTTTTTCAACACCGATTTCAAGATTCCAACAAAACCTATAGGAATAGAATCAAGAAAAGGTTCAATTTCTGTCAGATATATGGTTGATTCCTCAGCTAGTATTAGCTGGATTATCTGATGCATTTGGATTGGTGGGACAAGTTGATCAAGTATTTAAACGATCTGAAAGAATGGGCTGGTATGGCATTAGCAAGTCACAGATTGATTGTTTTGCAACTCAGCTTCATGCCTTTCTTGTAGGGTCAACAAGGGGCAGTAGTCATAACAGTTCAGCTTATGTTTCAATATTCAAGGTGCTTTTTGTTACTGATGTTGCTTTTTTTTTCAAAGTTATTCTGGATTTGATGGACACTTTGATTAGCCTTTTTTTTATAGTCAATGTTAGTGGGGTGGGGGAAATGTTAGTTTCCCGGGTTTGAACCCGGGACCTCCTTCTTGCACTCATTTGGTGCACTCCTTCGGTATCCCTTAGCTCGCCAACTGAGCTACCTTCTTGGGATTTGATTAGCCTTAATTGGCTTGATTTTAGCTTCTATTTTTTGGTGGTTAAGCATGATGCTTCTGCTAAAAATGGTTAAGCATTAGATTTTTATGCTTCTGTCAAGTGGTTAAACTTTGATGTATAGTTTCTGCTTGATGGTTAAGCCTTTGACCCTATGGCCTTGTTGATGTTTGCTTCTACCCTATGGTGGTTAAGCATTTTGCTTCATTTATGTGATTAAGCCTTGAGTTGTGGCTTTTGTTTGATGGTTAAGTGTTGGTTTGTTGCTTCCTCCGAGTGCTTAAATCTTGAGTTGTGGTTTCTGCCCGATGGTTAAGCATTTGTTGATTTTTTTTGGTATTTGGATGGTTATGCCCAAGAGTGGGGTTTGTTGATTCTTTTGGAGTAAATGTTGTGGAGACGCTGGAAGAAGCTTGAAGAGGCTCATTAGTTGGTCGAAGACTTCTAGGAGCTATGCACTTCAGCTGCTACCAATTCAGAGATTTTTCTTTATTTTCCTTGCTTTTATAATATCCTTGTATTGCTTATCTCAAGCTGGAAGTGTTGTGAACACCGTCCAGCTTGTGGGAGGCTGTTAAAATATAAATAGTAAGCCCATTAGTTAGTAGTAAGGCCTATTAGTTAGTTAGTATATAAGGTAGATGGTAGACTCATTTAAAAAAAAACTTCTCATTTTATAATATCACACTACTTTCAATATAATAGACTTTTAAGGGTTTTCTCTCTAATTTTCATGGATTTGTTTTTCAACAAAATACACCAATTAGGGATTTTCTTGTGCCAACAGCAAAATTTAGCAACCAAGTTTCAGCAGATACATTCAAATGCCAACCAAAATTTTCAGGCTGCCAAGCTGACAAAAATGGCGGCCACACCTTATTTTCATTTCAATCTCTCTTATATTTTAAGATGTAATTTTACCTCGTAGATTTATGACATATCACACAAATAGACACATTCGATTTCTCACCTATATAAATTTCATCTTTGTATATATTTGGTTTGGCGGTGGGAGGGCCTGAAGTGCTTTTGAGGCTCCCTTTTGTGATTAGCTTGAGGTAGAAAGATGTTTGGTTGTCTGTTGAAGAATTGATTCTTCACTTTGGAATTGATTCTGGTAGATGCAACATGTCCTAGCTTTTACTTTTGGTTAAAATCGATTTTATGCTTATCACAAATAATTTGTCAGCTTTGCCCCTCTAATCTGCACTTTTACTGCGTCTGCGTTAACGCTGTTGCCTGTAGCTTTTCTAATTTCTACTATTATCATGTCCGTAGGTTAGAGATGAGAATAGTATTGGGCTTGGATGAATGTTGGGCCTCATTTCTATTACTTTGTGATTTTGGTGTTTGCTTTTCCCACACCCCCTCCTACTCGAAACACACCCCATAAGGGTGTGAAATGACCAAAAGGCCAGGCCAAACCTCTTTTTTTTCACGAAATTTCACCTGTTCGAACACGGGCCTTCGAACAGGTTCGCACGAAGCCATTCGCGTGTGTTAAATATGGGGACACACCCTCTTGGGTGTTTTTCACCTGTTCGAATGGGGTCATGCGAACAGGTTCGAATGTGGTCATGCGCACATATTCGCATGAGGCGGTTCGAACCAGTGTTGCAGAGCGACAGATATTGGACGTCTCAGATTCCACCGACAGTTTTGATCAACGGCTTACAATCAGTCAAATGTGTGTCAGATAAAGGAGTGGATGTCAATCCCTTTGGAAAATGTGTCTGAACGGATAGAATTTAAACGGATCAGATTTGTGATCTAAAAATGAAATCAACGGCTGACATTTCACCATGCCTATTATAAAAGGGGGTTCACATCCTCAGACCTTCTTCACCAAACCCTAATCTGCTTCTTCACCAAAACCTACTCTCCCTCTTGACAGCTACAACCAAGCTGAAATGGAATGGCAATTGTGCTCAACCCAGTACTCATCCACCAAATTCCTAACTGCCCTTCATCACCATGGGACTGTCACCACCGACGAACATGGTGTTGTGTTTCGTTGTCCTAACCATGTATTCTGCAGGATGAGTAAGGTCATCACCTTCGCCCAACTAAAGGAAAAGGCTGAGAGGAAGATTCGTCCAGAGGGAGCGTGGCGTAAAGACGTGGCGCGTATACGTTACCGAAAGTACAACCGGCTTGATTACGGGACTGGCTATTTTACAGTTATGGAGATCCGCAACGATGACGACGTTGGGACCATGATGGAATATCATGCTACACTTCCGATGGGGCGACAAGTCTTAGAGTTGTACGTGGACACAATACGCACTCCAGAAGAGATCATTTATCTTCTGGAACAGGGACGACCGAAACACTAGTTTCTTAGTTAGTTGTTTGCTTATGTTGGTTTTATGTCTTTCGTATTTCATGTCTTTCGTATTTCATGTATGGTTATGGTTTGTAATAAAAAGGCAATAAATTTGCGCCAAATTAAGTAGATGACATCACAAAAATACTTAATAATATCAAAAGTAGTTAAATTATACAAAAGTTCCAAACAGTTAAATTATACAAATATCCCCCCCTACTGGGTGTTGCGCCCCCTCCTCTGATACACATTGACGATCCTCCTCCTAAGCCTACGGAAGGGGTTGAGCAACCTCTTGATGCGCTGAAAGACGCTCCTGGTTGGCTCTGGGACATTATCATTGATGGTCCCATCCATCTCATCCACCATATCCAGGAGCTCTGGCAGCATCTGTCAAACAAATAACATAACATTATTTAAATAAGTAGATTTAAATAAGTAGAAGAAACTTATTACTGTAATTAACATAAAAAACACGTACCACACTGACATCCGGCTCATCCACAAGCTCTACATAATTTTCAGGGAAGGCAAAGGGATGTGAGACCCTAGAAAACCATGGAAAGTAGCCCGGCACCGTGTTTGAGGAGTACGGCACACAGGGAGGCCCCCGCGCCACCAAGTGGTCCTGGAACTGTGTCCACCTCTCATCACACTCCGTGAGAGTACAGACGGCCCGATTTGCAGGTCTGGGCTCCTCCGGGATGTGCTGTACCTGGCCAAACTGTCTGACCACTCTATCCGGCAAATGGCTCACCATACAGCCAGCACTCCGGATGAACCCTCTGAACCTGCCCAGCTCCTCAAATGGTCTCTCCTGCCTATGGCCTGTGTAGGGGTCCCAGGTGACCTCCTCATGGTGTAGCCGGTCAAGGCACAGTCTGATGGTGTGTGACTTGATGGCCCCGGGGCCATCCCTACACAGCCATTTCTTCGCCCGTGGCATACTCTCAACATATTCTGGGTGCACCACCCAAGATGTAAAATTGGCACTCTGGAAGTGCTCAAAAATCCAACCCTGTAATGAACATATCATTGGTTGATTATAAATCTGAAAGTAAACCTAAAGCAAACTTATAAAAAAAAAAGTAAGTTTTATACCTGTAGTAGAGCCATATGACCAGCCATCTTCTTCGTCTTCTTTCTTGAAGCATCCTTCAGCTGATCATACATATGGGCAAGGGCCATTGCCCCCCAGCAGTAGTCTCCAACATTGTTCAAATCAAGAAGCATACCTAGGTAGCCAAGCTTAACCTTGCTTCCTGACTTGTCTGCGAACAATGTGCAGCCCAAAAGATAGAGCAAATAGGCCCTAGCAGCATGATGCCACCTCTGCTCAGCTATGGCTGGGTGGTAGACATGATCCCTCAGCCATACAAGACCAACTGACAACCCTCTCGCAGAAGTCTGTTCAGCGGCATCTTGGGGGGTGGCCCCCAAATAGTCAATCAGCATCTGCTCTCCCTGCCACGAAGTCCAGTCAGGCATGTCATAGAACTGGCCCGTGATGGGGATGTGTAGCAGCTGGGATACATCATCAAGGGTGATAGACATCTCACCCACAGGAAGGTGGAATGATGATGTATCCGGCTGCCAACGCTCTATGAATGCGTTCAGCAGCCCCTTGTGAGTGAGGGGAAAACCAAGTCCTATGAGAGGGAACAACCCCGATAGGATAAGAGTCTCCCTGATCCTAGCATGGACCACAAGGTTAACCGGTCCATGTGGAATCGTAGTTATGTCCGGCCGAACCTGCATTGACAAATGACACCGGCACAATAAGCCAATATGTTCAACAAAATAAGAAACAAAATTGACAACACGCTATTATATAACAATAACTTACCCGGCCAGCATAGAACTCGGTCAAAATATGAGACCCGTATGTGGGCAAGACAGAACCATCAACAGGTCCACCAGGGAATGGGAATGTAGCCCTAGGAGCAGCAGCAGGCTCCTGAGGCTCAACATCCTCCTCATGTTGAGCACCTCCCTCCTCATGTGCATGACCAGAAGGGCCGGCCAGCTCATATGCCGGAAATTGAGCATCACGCTCAACATCCCGGCCAATATCATCAACCTCCGGTGGGGGAGGAGGGACGTCCCTACGCCTACCCCTCCGGGAAGGTTCAGCTCCATCTTGCCTCCGTTTGCGTTCGGAAGCCGTCGGGGGTGGCCTACGCTCCGGCTGTTGCGAACTACCGCCACGATGCCTCACCATATCTGAAACAACAACCATTAAACCAATTAAGCAACATAATCAGCAAAATAACAGAAACAATACTGTCACACATGTTCGAACAGCATCATTCGCACCTGTTCGAACAGAAGCATTCGCACGTGTTCGAACAACCCCATTCGAACGGGTGTTCGCATGGCCTCATTCGAACGGTGTTCGCATGACCTCATTCGAACACCTTCGTTCCCAGAAACGTTCGGGGAAGGCCAACCGAACGCGTCGCATATGCAGAAAAAATAAAAACGATGAAATGGAAAGACAGGAAAGTGAGGGAGGGAGTACCTGATGCGTAGAATGCGAGATTGAAGCTTCAAAAATGGTGGAGTTGAGATTGAGAGGGAGAGTGAGGGTGAGAAATCGAATTTGGGGTGGGGGAGGCGTTAGGGTTCGGTTGAGAGATGAGAGGGGGTGTGAGAGTGTTTGGGAGGGAGAGTGAGAGATGAAATGTTTTTAATTGAAGGGTATTTTAGGGATTTAGGGGGTTTGGGGGTGTGTGGTGAGTAGGAGGGGGTGTGGGAAAAGTAAAATCCGTGATTTTTTTTTACCAATATATTACTGTGTTTAAGTAACTCTTTTTTTCTGACCAAAAAAAAAAAGTAACTCTTTTTCTTCTGTTTTATATTTTTTTGTTCTTTGATTGTTTTGAACTTGACCGTGAATAAACCGTATCTAAATTAAATAACTCTCTATTTCTTATAATAATGGATTAATAATTAAATAACTCTAAATTTTATTTTTAATACATCAGTACAGAGATAGTTTCAATTTATTATTTTAGTTGATTAGTAGATTATAGTAGATAATAAAAGTTAGCTAGTAAATTATGAATAAAAAGTATTTATTTTAAATATTAATTATTAGTTTAAATAGTCATTAAGTCTTCTTGTTTTTTAGATAGTAGTTTCAATTGATTATTTTAGTTGATTAGTATATTATAGTATATAGAAAAAGATAGATAGTAGATTATCAATAAGTAGTGAAAGTAGATTATTAATAAAAGTGTAAACAGATTTCGGATAAAAAAATTAACATTTTAAAGTCAGAACTTTTTTCAAAAAGCTAATTTTTTTTAGTGTGAGCATTTACATTTTTATATGTAATTTTAGTGTAAATGAATCACTAAAAAAATTAGAAATTTAGTTAAAAAAACTATAAAAATACTTACAAAAACTATAGTTTTATAGGTATTTTTGTGTATAAATTTAAAAATTTAGTTAAAAAAAACTAAAGTAAATTGATAAGAGAATGAGAAGAATTGTTTATAGAAAAAGTAAAAGTAAAGTAAAAAGAAAAGAGAAAGAGAGAGCGTAAGAGAAAATGATGAAAGAGAATGTAAGAAGAAAAAAAATGAAGAAAGAGAGTGTAAGAAGAAAAAGAAAGAAAAATAAGGTAATGACAATTTTACTCTTAAATTAAATACGTGTCTTGTTAATAAGATATCCAAATTAGTAATTTCATAAGAAAATTTATTTGTATAAATAGATTTGCATAAATAGATTTACATTAAGGTGGTGCAGCAAAAAGACCAACGTCTCCTCACACAGCAGTGTAATGCTCCGAAATTCAATTCAAAATTTCCTCCAAACATTGTCATCAATCAAAGGTTTCTAGTTTTGTGTAAAATATAAATACAAGCCTGCAGATAAATAAGTAAACCAAAGTTAAACAACCTCTTTCAGAGGCTTCTCATGCAAAATCTTAGAAGACAATTTGCTCAAAGTTACCTGCAGAAGAAACAAATGACCAAGTTTTTTTTTGGTTCAAGGCCGTCGCCGGTACCCCACAGAGTGATCCCAAAGCTTTCAACTAAGACTAATCTCCGTTCGTGTAGCAGGTGCCCAGTAGTACACCGACCCACATTGTTTGTCACCAGAGGGAATCGAACCCAAGAACATACCGAGTCGACCCCTCCAGTGTCCCAGCCGCACCTGCTGAGCCAAGAGGTTGGTTAACAAATGACCAAGTTTGATCGCACATGAATGGTTTGATCCGAAAATTCATAATCACTCAAATAACCACTTCAAAATTCAAGTCAATTTCCAGAAGTAGGAATTGTCAAAAAGTTGAGGGTGTGCCAGGTAGGGGAATTCTTCTTAAGTAAACCTTTGCATATTTGTTGAGGCATGACCTACATTGAGGATTTAAACCACAATTTAATGGAGGATTTAAAGAACACAAATATAATAAAGGATTTAAATTTCAAAGTACCCAACTGCACCAAGAGCAGGAATTTAAAATCATGTTCAATGCAATCAAATTCCAATTGCAGTCAAGTAATACATTCTGGCTGAGGTAAAAAGTGAATCAACCGTTACGTCTTAACCCATTAATCTTGAGATGTTGAAGGTGAGCCAACTGATGTTAGTAATAAAAGCTATTATACCTGCAATCATACTATAGACCCATTCCGAAATTTTCTGAAAGACTACAGCAGATCGTATTACCGACCATTCCAAAATTTTCTGAAAGACCACAGCAGAACATATCACCAAACAACCTGTTGGTTACCGTCTACTAAGCTGGGAAGCATCTTTATTCCAATCACCAAGAGCTTCATGTTTGAACTGATTTTAACAAGAGTATTGTTTCAAGCTCTGAATTGCAAATGTTTTATTTATTTTCTTCTGATCATACAGGTGAAGCAAAAGTTCATTTCATCTTAATATGTGATTCAAGCTCCGCTGCGAAAGCTAAAGTGGATAAGAGTGCCCTTTGGCTTGAGGTTGATGCTTGTTTAAGATATCCAGACATCAGGCATTCAGAAGACTGATGTGAACCAAATGGACGAGGAAGAAGCATAGCTGAGTCCCCCTCTTGAACTGATTTACAATGGCTGTGATCATTCATGGAATCGTCTATTAAAGCTTTCCCTGCAAACTTCGATTTAATTCCTTCTGCCACTGATTGATTTTTGTCTAAATTTTCTAGTGAGAATGGAGAAGTTTGTGGTAAATTTTGTTTTGCTCTGTCACTAACTTGGTTACGATCATCCTTACTTAGCGATGAGCTTGCTTGCTCAGGCAACCCAAAATTGACTAACCGAGGCAACTTCACATTACTTTCCCTATTTACATAAGAGCTAATGAAACTTCTAGTACTGCAAACAGGACCTTTGCCAAAAGAAAGAAAGTTAATTCCTTTAGGTGTAACAGAAGGTAATTTTTTAGGAATTTCTGCAATATTTTGAGTTGTGCCAGATGCACCTTGATCTCCACGGGTCCCACTTCGGACAATGTTTTCCTGGTTTGGTGTTACCATATTTTGTTTTGGTGTACTAGGGCTGGGTGATATGCTTCGAAAATTGATGAACTTAACTCCTTTGGGTGCTGAGGTAGGCTGCATCTGTGGAGTGTCTGTCAGCTTATGTTCTGAAATTCCCTTAGAATTGGTGAGGTGGTTTTTCTGGACAGAATTACCACCATGATTGTTCAGTGGCATACTGGAATTTGTATTTCCAGACAAGGGTGGAGACTTCAACTCTGGTTTGCAAACATTTGAAGGCGTAGAAATATCTTGATTAGTTGGTGCCTAAATCAGAAAGAGTCCATTTTAATTTAAGTGGCAATAATTACATAAGACTACATGGATATGAAAATTAAGATTGATATACGTTCATTGGCACAGTCATTTACAACAAGTGAAGTTGAATAGGATGTCGTACCTGGTGTGAAAACAGACAAGTATCACCTCTATTACAAAAGCCTGTGGACACAAAATTGTTACAAGGATATTTGGAGAGCTGATGATCAAATGGGCAATCAACCCCTTTCATACAAGAGTGACAAGCAAAGAAAACGCATGGCTGCAATTTAACGATCAATAAAGGGTTCTGTTAATTTTCTTGGTTCAAATTACAGAAAAGAATAATAGGGAGTGAAATTATAAATAAAGTCGATCGATACCTTAGACTTTGTTGAAGGAACTATATCATGTGAGAACTTGCACTTGTCGCCCTGTAAATTTGTTTTAGTTGAACAAGAGAAAAGTAAGAATAATTTGATGTTTCTCAATACACACAAAATTTATCCCACAAATTCTAAAAATACCTTACTCTCACAGTAATGATCCGAAGGGGGTACTTCTCACACGCCCACATTAAACTTATTTCAAGGGTTCATGTCAATTCGAATGTCACATTATATAAATATAAATACTGAAGATGAAGTCCATGTGGTTAAATGAAGTATCAACACCAGAATAACAAATTCTCTTGTGCATCATGTAATGATCCATTGTAAAATAATATAAATTAAAAAGAATTAAGAATAAAGATGACATGTTCCATATATGTATAATGTGAAAGACTATTCGTAGTTTATTGGAGTCAAGTCTATGAATACCTCATGACACTTTCCTTTGTCATAATGGCGACAGTATGAGATAGGTTTTGGTTTCTGTACTGGAGGCAGCTTCAACCTATTAATACCTAGTTCTCTATTCTTTTCTGCTCGCTTCATTCGATACTTCATCTACAGAAATCAGTCATATGAAAACACACAGGTGTACGGATTATTCTTCACAAATAACATAAAATTAGTTGACTGGAGCTGAAATGACTTCAAAGGAGGCTAACTAACTTCAAATTTCGTTCACAGGTTAAGAGCAACAATAAAGCATCAAGGAAAAAACTTAACAATCTCGGAAGAATACCTTCTTTTTATCTTTCTTCTCAGACCCAGGACCACGTTTTTTCCTTCTGCTGGCATCAACCATCTGCTGCAAATGATCAATAATTAACCAAAGAAAATTCAGCTTCATTTGTCTTAAAATAATAAAATTTTCAGTCTGCATTATGGGACACTACATAGGATGCCCAACAATTTGGTTGACAATAAAAAGTTCTTGATATTGTTTCGACCTTTAATTAATTTTTCCCAAAAACTCAAGTGGGGTAAATAAATTGGTAAAATAAATCAAAACTGAAAACTGAAAAGCATGTGTAGACTTATCTATAAAATAAAATTTATCAAATAAAGCAATCAGTCACATGTTGAATATAGATTTATGGACTATTCTTCACGAATAACGAATAACTTACTGGTGTTGAAATTACTTTAAAGAAGGTTGAAATCAGTGCATGAAAATTCATATCACAAGTTAGGAATAATAATACAACATGTGGAAAGAAAATTAACAAGTCTCAGAAGAATACCTTATTTTTATCTTCCTTTTCCTCAGAATCAGAAACACATTTTCTCTTTCTACTGGCAATGGCATCATTCTCTTGCTGTCGATGATCAATAATTAACCAAAGAAATCTCAACATCACTAGTCTTAAAATCATTAAATAGTTGGACCACGTGATGAAACTCAGAAACTCAACATAGAATGCCTAGAAATATGAATATGATTGTGTGTAAACTAATTGTTAACATAATTCTGAACTTGAAATAATTGTTCTGACTTCTGAGAAACTCAAATTGGAGGGAAAATGGTAACATAAATGTGAACTAAAAACAATGTAAAACACATCTAGAAAATAAAATTTATCCAATAAAGAATTAGTCACACACAGCAAACATATAGATTGTGGATTATTCTTCATTAACAAACAGCAGATAGTAAATTAACTGGTGTTGGAACAATTTCAGAGGAGGTTGAATCAACTAGCTACAATATCCATATCACAAGTTGAGAGCAAATCTACAACATCAAGAAAGAAAATGAACAAGTCAACGATATCAGAAAAATACCTTATTTTTGTTTTTCTTCTTTTGAGAACCACAACGATTTTTTCTAAATCATACTAAAAGTAACAAAAGGAAGGATCATCATGGAATATCACCCATCCACATTGGTGGTGAATACTTATCATTATGTGAAGCTAACTAAAATAGAAAGAGCTTATCATTGAAGATAACATTCATATTTAAGCTGAATTTAACCACGAGAAGGTGAAAACGCTTCATTGCATATTTTTCTGAAATATATTCGGGTAAAAATCATACCTGAAGTACAGAGGAGTCCTCGTGATCTTTGGTTGTGGCTACTTCCAAGAAACCTCTGTGTAAGGCTTGATTTGGGATTAAATATGTTGGTATGTCACTAGTACCTTTATTTCCTACGCATCTGTCTTTGCTACATTTGGGCATTAGTACAGAACCGTACTCACCTGCCTTGTCAAATTCAATAGTTTCCCGAGAGATTGCTAATTCAGTTCCACATCCAATCCCAATTTGATTGCTAGTCCTAAGTTCTACTTGTCCATTGCTATTGGCATCTTGAAGTGCATTTACCGTGAAGGAACTAGATTGATTACCTTCTTCCTTTTCTCCATTCCCTATCTTGCAAGGATATACTGTATTTCCAAATACATTTTCGGTCTTCTGAACTTCATCTACCTTAATTTGTTCTGAAATTAAAGCATCCGCAGAAGACACATCAAATGAATTGTCATCCATTTCAAAGTCTCCAGAAATTTCTCCCTCTTCTAGACCTCCTTCTTCAATCAGAGTATTTGAAGAATTTATTGCATTTTTCACACAAAATCTCTCTCCATTCTGTGTATCATCTGTGCCTCTCAAAATAGTAGACTCCAGTAATCCAACATCTCCACTCATATTCAATGCATCAATATTTGTATCCGGATCTAAAGAAATGTGAGTTGCTTCAGCAACCTTCTGAACATATTGTTCTTCCTTCTCAAACCGGCCGTCTTCAACAAGAGGAGAAAAGCCCACTGTAGGACAATCTGATTTCACCAATTCTTGATTTAAATTTGATGAAGTAATTACAGAAATAGAGGCTTGTCCCTTTGTTGATGTGGACACATGAAAGCCTTCTGAGGTGGGTTTATTAAGCTCCTCTGGTACTTGCAACTCATTTGAATTTCTAGATGTGTTTCCATCAAAATGCAGAAACTCAACATCCTCTACTTGATAATCCATCAAGTCAACTTCACTACCACTATTTGGTTTCTCGCATAATCCCGGGTTTAAACCATCATCTAACTCGTCTATTAGTTTCAGTTCCTCTCCCCCCATCAGAAGCTCTATATCATCTAAGACCATCTCATTGGCACAAGTATCAATGCTCTTGTCTCCGACCCCTTCAATGGTCTCATGGACCTCGTCTATTTCCTTTTGAGGTACAGGACTTTGGGGATCCATAAAATCAGAACCAGCTTTTAATATAGAGCATTCAGGCTCCTTCTCGGGGTTTTCTTTCCTAGTTCTGTCATTGTCATTATCTTGAAACAGAAAAAAAAAATACACAATCAAAAATATTTTTTGCTAACAAGTGTGGCAAATAAACATGAGAAGTTCACAGTTAAATTGAAACTAACATCAAATTGACCCATAACAACAACCTAATCTTAAACTTCATGTTCAACCCCAAATCCAGATGCAAACTTGAAAAGATTAAAAAAGAACAACTTTGGTGAAAAAAGGGCACTCTTGGAATTTCATAAACATTCAATTAAACAAAATAAAACCAACATTTAGATCAGAGTTGTGAAATTACATACCAGGCATATTGAGGGGGCGAGTTGGAATGGTGGAAGGCGGGAAGTGGGCGAGAATGTGAACGAGGGTGTGGTAAGTTTTGCTGCGCAAATGGGAACGACGGTAGGGAGGGAAAGCCATTGGAAGAGAGGGTTTTGAAGGACACAATTTACCTTCCTCCATTGCAATTCAGACTAAAGTAAACAAAGGGGTCAAATTTGCAAACCCTTTCGGTTCCTTGTTCTGGGTGTTGAAACTCAATGTTTATGGTACGACGAAATCGTTACAGGTTGTCGCGGCTTACCGACATAGGACGCATAAGAAGGAAGCTGTTGGGTAGGGTTTTATGTTGGTTTTGCGTGTTACAAGCTGGGTGAAGAAGATGATAGGAGCCGGGGAGTCGGGTCGGGTTGTGGGTCGTGGACCTGTGTTGTGCATGGGATGATTGGCCATGTCAGGTCCCTTGGGCTGCTGATGTGAATCTATGTGGTTTAGGGAGGTGCATCCAGCATGAGTGTGAGATGTATAATTAAAAAAAGGGTGTATAACATTTTATAGTATCCAAAATATGTTTTAAAGCATTTTTTGAAGGTTGTTAGTTGGTCTTTTGGTTTGGGCTTGCTCTTGTTGGGCTCTGGTTAACCTTTGGGTCTTATTTTTACCACCTTAGGTTACTTTGAGGGATTTTTTTTTGTACCCCCATCATCTCCCAGCTACCCCCACCGACCCTGCGAAAAGACGCAATTGCCCTTAACAAAATTTAAAAATCCCAAATGTATCCTGATTTCATTTTTTTTTTGGAAATCGGATTTAGGTAAATCCGATTTCCACTAAAAATTTTAAAAAATTTAAATCGGATTTAGGTAAATCCGATTTCCACAAAAAATTTTAAAAATTTAAATCGGATTTATTTAAGATGGGTAGATCCGCTTTTAAAAATAACAAATCGGATTTACCTTAAGTGGGGGTAAATCCGATTTGTTATTTTTAAAAGCGGATCTACCCCATCATATAAGGTAAATCCGCTTTTAAAAATAACCAAAGCGGATTTACCTTATGTGGGGGTAAATCCGCTTTGTTAACCCAATTAATAAATAAATAAATCAGTTAAAATTTTAAAAACAAATTTCGACTGTCTTTTGGTTCTGTTTAGTGTGTAGTTCGTTAACACGTGACGATATTGTACGTCGGGAGAATAATTTAGGCTAAAAAATCAGTTTTCGGGCAACCTACTCAAATTGTAATGAAACCACATTCTTTAAATTCGAAAAATATCAAGCATCAATACTCCTAAAGAAGTGACTTCTTTCAGGACTGGGGACCTCAAAATCCCAAATTCCATCGTTTACTATTTTTTATTAATTTTTTAAATTTTTCATAATCTCCAAAAAATCTGAAAATATTTGCATAACTTTATTTTGGTTTTATTAGATTTTTAGTGATGTTTTCATAATTTTTGGATTAGTTTTGGCTGTTTAACGGATTTTTAGTAGTATTTTATAACCTTTTTTAAAAAATTAAATAAAAAACAATTTTTTTTAATAACAAAATCGGATTTACCTTAGGTGGGATAAATCCGATTTTCTTTTTTTAGGGAAATCGGATTTACCTTAGGTGGGATAAATCCGATTTTCTCTTTTTTTAGGGAAATCGGATTTATGTACCCACTAGGTAAATCCGATTTCCAAAATAACAAAGCGGATTTACCTCCAGCTAAGGTAAATCCGCTTTGTTATTTTTGAAATCGGATTTACCTATTGGGCACCCCCATATGAGGTAAATCCGACTTTAAAAATAACAAAGCGGATTTACCTCAAATGGAGGTAAATCCGAGCGAATTAAAAATTGGGCAGGGGTATTTTCGGGTTTCACTTTTATGTGGGGGTAAATAGGGAGATGATGGGGGTACATAAAAAAAAACTCTTACTTTGATGCTCCCCTTTTTCTTCCTTTGCTTGTATTGGATTAATTTGGGGCATCTGATCTTTTTGTTGTATTTGGTTGGGGCCTTGCCCATTTCTATGGTAATCAGTATAACAAAAAAAAAAGCATTTTTGAAGGTGAGTTTCATTAAAACACTTATATTAACACATTTTTTACCCAAAATATTATCTCTAAATAAATAATGGACTAAAATAATTGTCAAAAAAATCAATGGACTAAAATATATTTTTAGTTCTTGTAATTTTTTAAAAAATAATAGTAAGTCTGTTAATCAATTGTTGATGGGTCAAATAAAAGTCTCATATGGCTTTTCCACGTCATTATTTTTATCTTATTGCCTTTTAAATTGGTGACCTGGATCCTTCCCCATCTTCATATTCTCTCTCCTCTTCATTTTCACCATCAATCATCCCCACCTGCTTTCCAGACATGAATTCAAGGGAACTCGTGTCCCAAAAAAGCATCACTGTACACAACAAAAATGGTCGCCATCATTTTACAAATGTTAAAGTTAACCTCTTTGCTCCTAAGATCTTCTTCTTCTTCAACCAACTTGTTATTCAATAACCCTCAAATCCAAATCTTTAAACCCTTTATCCAAAATCTTTTTCTTAATTTATTCACTATCTCTCAATCCACAACCCCTCAAAACCCCACTTCACACACCTTCAAAATTTAACCATTTCATTTCAACGTTCTTCTCAACTTCCAATTCATCATCAAACTCGTCTTTAGAATTTGATAAACCCCAAAATCAAGTCCAAGCCCATAGTAGAACGAGATCTTTCAAACACCATATTGAAGTTCTTGAAACTGATTATTGAAGTGAAAAATTCATTGCATTCAACTGAATCTGTTACGCAGTGAAGGTTTACATTATATATCCTGCATATGCAGTGAAGAGTCAAAACAGAATGTTAAACTACTCTAATTGTTAACTAGCTTGGTTAACCATACATTAGTAAAGTAAATAGTATACTAACTACTAGTAACTATACATGGTTAAATAGTAACTGATACAAGCTAAAAGTGAAAGTTAACTAGGTTCTATCTTACAATCCTAACTTGGAAGATATCATACAATCCTAACTTGGAAATGAGAGATTGAAACGGCTGCTTGGGAACTGCTTTTGTAAACGGATCAGCCAGTTGGCGTTTGGAGGGCACATGTATTAATTTTAGAAAGCCCGGGGTGACATGCTCTCTAATGAAGTGACAATCGATATCAATGTGCTTGGACTTGGCATGAGTAACTGGATTAGTGGCCAATTGTATAGTAGAGAGGCTGTCACAGAATACTTTGGAGCTGCTGGGAGTGATTTCAAAAGCCAGTAATAGTTGCTTCAGCCAAAGGAGTTCGGATGTCAGTGCTGCCAGGGCCTTATACTCCACTTCTGCAGATGATCGAGTGACAATGGGTTGCTTCTTGGATGTCCAGGTGATGAGAGCGTCACCTAGGAAGATGCAGAATCCACTAATTGATTTTCTGGTTGACTCACAACTCCCCCAATCTGCATCAACATATGCAGAGAGAGTAAAAGAAGGTGATGAGGTGAACATGATGCCTTTTCCTAGAGTAGATTTGAGGTATTGGAGGAGATGGTGAACAGCAGCTAGATGTGGAGATCTAGGATGAGTCATATATTGACGGAGTTTGTTCATTGTATAACTGATGTCTGGTCGTGATATAGTGAGGTACATCAAGCGGCCTACCAGTCTTCTATGTTGAGAAGGATCATTAAGGAGAGTTCCATCTATATCATTGAGATGGAGGTTTGGATCCATAGGGTAAGTGACAGGTTTGCTTGCCAGAAATTTAGTATCTTGCAGTAATTGAATGGCATACTTATGTTGACATAGGTGAATCCCTTTTGGGGAAGTAGCAATCTCAAGGACTAAAAAATATTGCAACTTGCCCAAGACTTTTAATTTGAAGTGTTGTTGCAATAAGGCTTGTGTTTGTTGCAAAAGAGACTTGTTTGGGCCAGCCAATACCATGTCATCAACATAGACTAGTAAGACTACAAGGGAAGTACCTGTACCTTTGGTGAAGAGAGAATGATCTGCTTCACATTTCTTGAAGCCATTTTCTGCCAGGACATGTGAGAATGTGTTGAACCATTGCTGAGATGCTTGCCTAAGGCCGTAGAGGACTTCGTAAGCTTGCATACTAAGTTCTCTCCCTTAGTGTGATAACCTAGAGGAAGTTGCATATATACTTCTTCATCTAATGTCCCATTCAAGAATGCGTTGTTAACATCCAATTGAATGAGATTCCATGAGCACTGAGCAGCAACAGCCAATAAAATTCTGACAGTGGTGGGTTTTGCCACAGGAGAGAAAGTGTCATGGAAATCTATCCCTGCCTGCTGAGTGTAGCCTTTAGCTACTAAGCGAGCTTTGTACCTATCCAGTGAGCCATCAGACTTGTACTTAACTTTGAATATCCATCTACATCCAGTCCTTTTTTCTTGGAGGGAGGGATTGCAAATTCCACGTGTTATTGCTTTCTACGGCTGCAAGTTCCTCAGACATGGCATGCTGCCAATGTGGGTACTTGACTGCCTTATGGTAAAATTGAGGCTCATAAATGTGAGAAACTTGCATAACAAAGGTTTTGTAGGGTGTGGTAAGCATGTCATAGGTAAAGTGGGTTTGGATAGGATATGTGACTTGAGTGGCATAATCTTGTAGGTAACTGGATGACTGTCTAGGCCTAGTGGATCTCCTAAGAGGGGGTGACTGTTGTTGAAGGCTCTGTAAGGACAGAATCTGGTTCAACAAAAATGATAGTAGGTGCTGTTGGAGTTTGAATAGCAACCGGTTCAGTGTTAGTGATAACAGGTTCTGTGACAGTGGCTGTTTGAGGTTCTGTGGTTGGAGAAGGTGAGTCACTAGGTTCTGGGTCATGTATAGGAAGCGGAAGAATGATGTCAAGTTGAGGTTCTAGGATTGGAATGGAAAGTGGTGAAGTATGAAAGGGGTAAATATGTTCATGAAACACTACATCTCTGGATATAAGAAAATTATTGGATGTGGTCATAGAGTTTATAGCCTTTGGAACCAATTGGATATCCAAGGAAACACATGGAGAAACTCTAGGGTTAAACTTGTTTCGAAATTGGGGAATGGTTGCAGCATAAGCTATAAACAAGAATATGATGAAAGGATATATCATTTTTCTCTCTCTCTAATTTCTCGTGCGAGGTGAAAACAACCTAAACAAAAGCCAACAACACATATTTTAGGATGAACTAGACCATATACGGGGTTCGTCTATGATAGTTTGTTGAAGATAAATACTCATCTATTAAGTGAAATTTCAATTGGGCCCGTAGGCCCTTTCTTTCATAAAAAAAGTGAAAATTTAGTTAAGACACATGTTTTTCATGGTGGATGTATTGAAAAGGATATGCAGTGTAAAGACCACTGTTTTCTTTATACCTTAACGACCTCGTTTGGTTTTCTTATTGAATGGTAAATCAACTTACATCAGTACATCAACTACATTCTCTTCTCTTCCTCAAGCTAGTGTCAGTTTTGTTTCAGAACTCCAGCATACCCTCCACACAAAACTATTTAATTCGTAAAAACAAACATAAAGTGAAAAGTATAGCCAGAATTCATCATAACTTGCTATTTTCGTCTTAAGAAAGATGCAACAACATGGTAAAAATAAGAAAAAGGAATACTACCATATTGCAATAGCTAATGAGCCAACTTATTCACTGTGGAAGTAATTCATCCAAAAACTGCATTCATATAAACTATAATTCAATGAAGGAATTCAAAAAAAAAATACAAACAAACTTTCATGAAGAAAGTTGTCTCTAGAATTTGAATAAAATACTCATAACCATCTTTTAATAATTACTATGAGTAAGCAATTTCTCCAATGATAATTACTTCATATACACCTTTTCTAAATTCAATATCAAATGCTTTTCCGTCATGGGTAACTATATTTTACAATGTGAACACTTATTAACTATCACACAAACTACACTATGCCATCAATGAAAGAGGATTATTAGAAGAAGCTACACTATAAAAAAACTTGTGTCACCCTTAGTCAACCAACCTCCTGCAAGTTTCACTTTCATAAAGCCCTTACTGATGCAGCTTATGAAGCACACACAATAAGTGGGAGTAAGGATTTCAAGCTGGGGAGCAAGCTTCTCATCTACAATCTTCTTAGGATTCACCCTCAATTTGGTGAGCTGATTATCTCTGACAATTCAAACTTGCACTTGCTTCTCTTCGTCTCCAACAGCTATCACAATGAAAACAATTCCAAACTTAAGCAAGCCACCACCCAAAATTTGAATTTGAAACCTTAGCATTTTCCAAAAACAAAACTACACAATCACCTACAGATGCTCACTAATTTTAAAGGATGTTCAATCATGCAAATAGAAACACTATATATCTAGTTTGATTGAAATTACACTAAAAAGTGCAGAAAGATTCAGAACTGCGAGGGTTCTGATATTAGCTTCAGAATGGGTCCTGTTTAGAAGTGACTTTTGAGTTTTGAGTACCAAATCACATCGATGAAACTTCTTCAAAATTTTGAAAGTGAAAGTGTAAGCGTAACCAATTAACCATAATGATGTGTACACTAAAAAATATTTGTGTTGGGAACACTAAGATGGATCTGTATGTCCATATCTGATAATAAAAAACAACATAACGATTATCAACCACTTCAATGGTCAAAAAAGGCAACTTAATTTATAGTGCATCACTTGGTCCTAGCTTTAGTTGGATGAAAATTCATCGTGGGCAGTATCTGTTTGGGGGCTCCATGAGTTGGAATCTCATGTTTTTCACTGTAATCATTTGCAAACTCAGCATTATGAGCAGCAATTTGGTTATCAAGTTTAAAATCTTGTTCTCCAATGTCTGGCTCGTTTTCATGGACAATGTTAATCTAGCTTTGGTTTATGTGCTGGATTGGAACACCATTGTGAGCATGAGGAATAGGTAGAATGTGAGGGGTAAATGTGCAATATGTCTACTCAAAATACATTAGCACGACATTGCCAAAATGGATTGGAACACCATTGTTAACTCTGGCCATGTTTTCATTAGTGCCTGCCATAAACTTGATCACATCCAAGTTTTAAGTCATCCACCAGTTATTACAAAAGGAAGTCGACGTACCAAGAAAAGGAGAGGAGCACTTCAAAAATTCATCATAGATAAAGAAACATTCAAAAAATCAGTCATTTTAAGTAAGCTTCAAACAAATTTGTTATAGTGAATTCAACATTTTTTGTAGCAATACTGGGTTTTCTTTTTAGTAGCAAATATGTATGTATCTTTATTTAAGAAGAAATTTGTGTGCTTATAATCAATCAGTTTAAAAGAGTACATAGAAAATCAAAAAAATAGAATAAAATCTGAGATGAATCAAAGAAAACAGAGTGTTATTAAAGGAACGAAAAGGAGGGAAGCCATTCGAATAGAGGATAAAATCATATTAGGGGAAACATCAAAACAAACCTGATTATAGAGGAGCAGTGCTCCGCATCAGATTCAACGCGCGGTACCGCCTTACGTGCTCTGACGTCGGCCACTGCTCTCACCTCTCTTTGTCGTTCCACTGTACCCACCGTCTCTTTCACTCTTCATTTAATGATTCGTAGGATGTGTGAATAGCAGATTTTGCAATATGCGTGTGGTGTACAGGAAGTTAAAAATGACGATGGCAGTGAGCTGAAATTAAAGAAATATTGCTGGGTAAAATTGAAGAATTAAGACTTGGGAAAAACTAAAAACCCTAAAATTAATGAATTAGGGGAACCTGGGATGCGAGGAACTTTTGTAATAGAGGAGGTAGATGTTGGCGGAAGACGATGTGGGCGACGGTGGAAGGATTTGCTTCACTTCCATCAGCTCTGCCACGAATTGTGAGCACTGAGAGGGACATAACAGCTTCACATGGTTTTTATTGTGGAAAAAGAATTTAGAGGAGATGGGAGGAAGAGGAGGGAGGTTGGGTGGGGTTGAACTGTTGAAGGAAGAAGAAAGGAGAAAGACGAGGAGCATTAATAGTTAACATAAATGCTTGCTACCTATATCAAACGCACATTCATCTCAGCATCTTGATCATCCCATATCAAGCTAAAGTGGAAGATTTTCCCATCTTGCTACCTATATAGAGTATAGACTTTCTCCTTCTGGGCTATGATAAAAGAGACCAAGTACATGCAATAAAGGGGGAGACCAGCATTGGATATGGTGTGGCTACTTGCATCATAAAATAGCCCTTAGTAGCAGCATCTATGTTTGCATTGTTCCCACCAATGTTTTTAAAACTGGACCGGAGATCGAACCGGCGAGGCCTCCGGTTCATGGTTCAATCGGTTCAACCATGTTTGAACCGGATGAGTAATTTATTAAATAAAAAATAAAAAATATTAAATTTTGGAGAAAAAAGTAAATTTAAAAATAAAAAAAATGTATTTCGGGCGGTTCAATCCGGTTCGGTTTTCGATTCAAAGCGGTTGAACCGCGGTTCAACCCGGTTCGATCCGGTTCTGAAGCGGTTTAATAGGACTGCGGTTCAAATAGGGTTGAACCAACCGGCTGGGGGTCCGGTTCCCGGTTCAACCGGTTGAACCGGCCGGTCCGGTCCGGTTTTTAAAACATTGGTTCCCACCTCTCATACTGAAAAGGCGATATTGCCTTATAAAGGGGGCGATATTGACAATGGTGAAATGAAGTTAGATTACCATTACCATTATATTAAAAAAAAGTGGTATTACCATAATTGGTTAATGCAATATTTTATTTTTTACACTCCATACTTTTTACTTTTTTATTAATTTTTTTCTTGCTCCCTCTCATATTTGATTGAGGTGTAAAAGTGTTAAAGACTGATTGTTAATTTCAATTAGTTGCACTTGTAAGCATAGTTTTAAAAACCGGCTCGGCCCGGCCGGTCGGACCGGTCGAACCGAGAACCGGGGGGTAACCGAGCCGGTCAACCGTATGGATCGGATATGCAGCAAACCGGTGAAATTCAGTGTGACTCGGCCGGGTTTTGCAAATTAAGATATTAATTTTTATATTTTAGTAAATGTAAATATAAAATAAACATAGTTATTAATTTTACAGGTACAAAATTTATATTATATACTATATAGGTCTTGAAAATTCGCGAAATAGAGACCGGGTCTGAGTCATGCAGTCCCGGTTTTGGTCATGCGGTTCAACTGTCGACCCCTCGGTCCGACCCTTGACCCAGTGACCCGGTACCTTCACCGAGTCGGTCACCGGTCCGAGTTTTAAAACACTGGTTGTAAGGCTCACTCACCTACTGAAACCAGATGATAAATAAGCATAAAAGGCCACCTCCACTTTTTGTGTTCATTTTTTCCCCCTTAAAAAGATAAAGGCTAAAGTGCTCCCGGGGTCCCTTATCTTTATTTAAAGTAACGAATTAGTCCTTTATGTTTTTTTTGTCCCAAATAAGTCCTTTATCTTTCAAATTTTTGACACATAAATCCTTTTCCGTTAACAGTGCTGATTTATGTGTCAAAAAAAAGGATTTATGTGTTAAAAATTTGAAACATAAAGGACTGATTTGGGACAGAAAAGGATTTATGTGTCAAAAATTTAAAACATAAAGGACTGATTTGGGACAAAAAAAAGATAAAGGACCAAATCGTTACTTTAAATAAAGATAAGGGACCCCGGGAGCACTTTAGCCAAAGATAAAGGATATTATATACAGGGACAACTCGGGTGAGAACACTTGGTTATTGTGAGAACATGAGAACACTATATAATAACCGTTAGATTAAAATGAACGGTTCAGATTATGTCATTAATTACAAGATCTTGTATGATTATTTCCTTTTTAATTAAAGATCACGAAAGATCTTGTAATTAATAACGTAATCTGAGCCGTTCATTTTAATCTAACGGTTATTATGTAGTGTTCTCATATTCTCACAATAACCAAGTGCTCTCACCCGAGTCGTCCTCTATATATATATATATATATATATATATATATATATATATATATATATATATATATATATATATATATATATATATATATATATATATATATATATAAGAGCGTATCAGGTGAGAACTAGTGCTTACGGTGAAAATGATAACTCTTAATTATAACCGTCAGATTAAAATTAACGGTTCAGATTACGCCATTAATTACAAGATTTCATATGATTATTTCCTTATTAATTAAAGATTACACAAGATCTTGAAATTAATGACGTAATCTAAACCGTTAATTTTAATATAACTGTTATAATTAAGAGTTCTCATTTTTCACTGTAAGCACCGGTTCTCAGCTCATTCTCTCTCTGCTGTACTCGCATTGAATTTTGATAAACATATGAATATCAAAATAACACTGATTCGTTGTAAAGAAAGGCAGTAATAATTCCCACTAAATGTTAGGGTGAGGTAAACATAAAGGGCCGGTTTGATTCTGTTTTGTTTTTAAGTTTTTGAAAATTGTTTTATAAACCAAATTTTGAAAACTGTTTTTAAGAACAAAAATCTGTTTGGCAACCTATCTTTAAAAACTGTTTTAAAAATGAGAAAACTCAAAAACTTCTTTGGTTTAATTGTTTTCTAAATATGTTTTAACAACTAAAAAAATTAAAACTTGTTTGGTATAATTGTTTTTAGTATTCTTTTTTTATTTACTTATTTTAATTCGAGTATAATTAGAAATATTTTTAATGTAATATTTATTAGATTAAATATTAATAACAAAACAATATATGCACAATACACTTTTAATTTCACTTTTATAATTATACTAAAAAATGAAGAAAGAGATAACGCTCTCTTAGAGCGCTCTATCTGACATTCAAGAAAGCAATCAAGAAGCGATCTAAGCGACGATGATGGGAATGACTATTTGGGCTTTAAAATCTAACAAGTTGTGCGTTTTTAAGAACCTATATATTGTTGGGAATAACTTTGTACAACCTCCTAGCTACTCAGTAGACACTCCCTCACTCTCAAAATCCCCAAAATACTCCTCCTTCAAAACACCAAAACCTTTCCCTTTCCCTCTCACTCTCACACACACCCCCTCCCTTCCCTTTCACTCTCACCTCACACCAAAACCTCTGAACCCTACCTTCTCTTCCCTTCTCCATCAATTTCCCACTCTCCTCCATCAATCTCGTAGTGATCTCCTCTCACGTTGCTTCTTCGGAACCACGGGTAACCACCATTCTTCATCATCTTCGCGTTTTTTCTGCATTTACGTCTGGTTCGATACACGGTTGTGAACGATTCGATACACGGTTGTCCGAACGGGTTCGCAGACTATTGTCCGGACTCGTTCGACACTTTTGGTCCGAACCACACTTTAGCTCATAGGCATTGTGATTTTTGCAGTTATGGAATTCGTTGCAGTTATCAAACAAACTGCTAAGCACATCAACATTCCACAGAATGTTTTTCAGCAGTTAGGCAACACATTGCCTTGTAATGTGTTCCTACATCTAGAAATTGGCAATATTTTTGCTGTTATTGTCAACAGACGTACCCGCAATATGGCAATATCTTGTGTGGCCAGTGTTGAAGTATCAATTACATATGCTCAGAATGGTTGTTTTAATTTGGTCAGAATATTGCACAAGGAAGAGGAAGATGACGTTGGTTCTGACTCAACTGATTCGGATTACCGGGCATTCCTTGCCAATTATGTCTCTGGTGATGATGTTAGTGATGATGAACCAAGAGAAGTCTCTGTCAGTGGACCGTCATTTGGTGAAGATGACAACTGATTTCGTGCTGTTTTATTTTAAATTGCAAACTGTTATATCTTTGTTTGAATAATTTAACAGATTCAGTGTATGTTAACATTCGATCTCTCTATAATTGTTTGGAACATAACGAAACAAGTACGACAAATAAACGACATACGGAAGATAAAACGATAAAATGAAACAACTACGAAACTAGCGATTATTTGGGAAGCCCCTGTTCCAGAAGATAAATGACCTCTTCCGGAGTGCGCGTTGTTTCGACATACAGCTCCAATATACGACGTCCTAATGGAACATTAGGATGTGCTTCCATCATTGCGTGAACATCATCGTCGCTTCGGATCTCCATAGATGAGTAGCGGACAGTCCCGTCATCTCCACACACTACAAAAAAAAGCAGGATAGGCGACGGAAATTTCCGTCGCTAAACCTCAAAAATCCGTCGCTAAAGTGGCTTAGCGAGGGAATTAGCGACGGAATTTTTCCGTCGCTAAAAAGGGCGTCGCTAATATTTAGCGACGGAATTTTTTAAAATTAGCGACGGATTTTCCCTCGCTAATTAGCGACGGATTTTAGTGAGGGAAAATCCGTCGCTAATTAGCGACGAAATTTAGTGAGGGACAATCTGTCGCTAATTTAATTTTTTATAAAAAACTGCTTTATTTTTTATGCCACGTGTCCAAACTTGAAAACCTGTTTTTTTCTTTTAATAACTATATATATAAAATGCAGCACAATTTCGAGAATACTCAAATAAAATCCAAACTAGTACTAAATATATAAAAACTAACCAACAATACCAAATATCCAAAATTTTGAGTACTCAAATAAAATCCATCCAAACTAACCAACAATACCAAATATCCAAATCCTAAACAACTTCAAACCAGCAATAACAATCCAAATTCTAAACATGTCCAAACCAGCAAATAACAACATAATACTAAAACGAGCCATCATCAGACTCGGACTCCTCAGACTCAGAGCCATCTGGCTTCATGCTCTTATAGTACTTTAACAACTTCTCTTGCTGACGTGCAAACCTAAAGAAGTCTGTCTGCATATCTTTCATAGTCCGACTCTGCTTCTGCTGCTTCTGCTGATGCCGAGCATGCATCTCCTGTATCTGTTACTGGTGCTGAGCACGCATCTCCTCCATCTGCTGCCTGAGCTGCCCTGTCTCACCTGAAGGACGAGGAGGTCGACTACTAGAGGAGGGTCTGCTGGTGTCAAACTGATCATCCTCAAATCTCAAATTTGGAGCCAAGGGCCACTGTACCATACATACGTTTCTTGTACATCCCCCCTACCAACTTCTCCCAATTGCGGTTTGCCAAAGCCATGATCTCAGGAGACATTGGACCAAGTGACTCAGGGTTCCAGCTCCCCTGAGTCGGCTCAAACATCGCCTCAGCATGTTTCTCTTGTTTTGCATAACCACAAAACATAGCATAATAAGCGCTCCATTTTAAGAAAACATTATATAATACAAATCAAGTTGTATAATTACCTGAGTGGTCCTTAAGCGCTCATCGACATAAGTCTGGGTATCCTTCCTGACATGTGTGGCCCTATGCAGCTCAGCAATAGTAAGAGGGCGTCCAGCCTTCTTACTCTGTAAAAATGAAACAAATTCTCAAATATTGGTAACTAATCGCCCTAACTAAACTAAAATAGTACAAATATTTTTAAAATAAACTACCAATCTCATAGCATGCTGAGCTTGGTTGACGGAGCCACAAGTGTGAAGTGAGCCACCCTTTTCTGAATTCCGATTTTCCTTCGCTTTTCCAGCATTGGCTTTGAATTTCTGACTTCTCCAAACTTCCTGGTATTGATCCCAGACTTCTTAAGGGATATACCTCGGCCTTTCATTTTTACGGCGCAATTTGTAGAGCAAGTCCGCCAATTGCTTTGCAAATCTAGTCCAAAAAATTTTATGCACCAATTCATCATCTTCCGGTCTCGAAGTCACTTTCGTCTGTATTAAACATAATCAAAATATTTATTAGTAATTATATTAAACATTAAACAATAAATTATCAATATAGGTAATGACATAATTGATACTTACCCTAAACAAGTCTACAAAATCTTTCTTTTTCCTCTTATCAATTTTTGTCACCTTTTCATGGTACTCTTCAAAAATCAAAATAGAGTTTCTTAATGACATAAGTGATCGCTGATGAAGCAGTCTTCGATCTAACAAACCTGCATAATTAAGTTGTTGCATAATTAACAAACATATATACACGTCAAACAAACAATTAATTTAAATTAAAAAAAGTCAAACAATACTTACGCATCGCCATAGGGATATATGACTTTGCGACGTCGACCATCATGGTCGACAACCACCTGTTCATCCTCCGACCCAGATGATAATGGCTCTGAATCAGTATGACCATGGGGGTCAGAATGATCATCCTATAGGGACTGATCAGTATGTACCTCGGGTGTAGGCATAGATAACCCGACTGGTGTGCCCATAGGATGCTGCAGAGGTGGGCCCATATACCCTGCTGGTGTGCTCATACGATGTTGCAGAGGTGGAACCATATACCCTCCCGGTGTGCCCATAGGATGCTGCAGAGGTGGGCCCATATACCCTCCCGGTGTGCCCATATACCCTCCCGGTGTGCCATAGGATGCTGCAGAGGTGGAAAATACCCATAGGATGCTAGTGTGCCAAATGGGTTTATAGGATACCAATTGGGGCCGGAGGGAGAATGACCAGCAGGTGGAGTAGCTGCAGCAGAACGTGAAGTCCCAGCTCCTCCAGCAGTAGTGGTGGTCTGGGGCATCCCCAAAAATGTATCCTCTGGATTAAGTACATTCTCACGAACTCGACGCCGCCTTCTAGGTTCAGCTATCTTCTTCCCCCTAACATCTCTCGGCGGGTCAGAACCTCCTCCTGGATGCATATCTATGAAAAACGAAACGCAAGAAAAATATATGATGATATATATTAATAAATAAATTTAAATACAACAACAACGTACAATAATGATAAACGAAATGTGAAATATATTAATAATTAAAATTAGATGAACAATCAACAACATGCAGAGATTAAAACTAATCAAACTATCTATGTGATACTAATAAGATTGAAAAAAGTCTTCATCTTCTTCATCTTCTCATCTTCTACATCTTCAGTCTCATCTTCATCTTCTTCATCTTCTTCATATACTCCAATTTCTTCTTCTAATACTGGTTCAACTTCTTCAATGTTGAGTCGACCATCAAATAAGGTATCAACTGGTTCAACTTCAATTACCACATTGACGCCCGACATTTCATCCACTTGATAAGGAACCTCATCCCCCACATCAGTGGCTTCAATGCGACCCCGTGGTTTTTGTCTTAATTGAAACACAATATCCTTCCCGAGTTTTTTTTTTGATAAGCAATGTTAGTGGGGTGGGAGAATGTTAGTTTCCGGGAGTTGAACCCAGGACCTCCTTCTCGCACTCATTTGGTGCACTCCTTAGATATCCCTTAGCTCGCCAACTGAGCTACCTACTTGGGATAATATCCTTCCCGAGTTGATGGATATGGAACATAATATACCTGCCTCACATTTTCAGGCATGATGAACGGATCATAGGCTCTATACCTTCTATCCATTCGAATGTCCACAGTATTACATTTTGGATTCAATTTCGTTCCTCTAACCGATGGATCAAACCAACTACAATAAAACAAAACAATTTTCTTTTGATGTCTAAATATTTGTATTCTAGTTCATATATGCGTTGGATCACCCCGTAGTACTCATCTTCAGCTCCTTCTGCAATCCCTTTTACATATACCCCACTATTAATTGTTTGTTTTCCCTCACTCCATGATTGGGTGTCAAATTTATAACCGTTAACGAGGTACGTGTGCCACTTACTAACTTCACGAAAAGGACCATCAGCTAAGTTCCTCAAATGTTGGATTATGGGAGTTGGTTCCGCTTCATAAACCTAAGTAATCACATATGGAAAAAATAAGTCATCTCTCATATCTACTTTGAACTTTAGACATTAAAGCATTAATTTTATTTACTTACTCTATCATTAAACCAAGATGGAAAACTTTCATGTGTACGAATAGAAGAATCTTCAGTGCGTATACCCTCAACTTGTAAGAATGCACTGAAAAAGAATTATTAATACTCTTTAGAATGAAAATTGGTCAAGGCATGATATAACTTCATACTCTAAATGTCTATGTATTGAAAACTGAATTGAAGCACACTTACTCAAGATATGGTTTAACTTCAGTGCAATTGATCAAGACATGAATATGTGCTGATTTATACTCCATATCTGATAACCACTGAGTCGACTTCTTTCCCGAGAGGCGCCCAGGTTTGCTAAACACAGATAAAGTGAGGGCATGTCTTTCTTCTTCAACCTCTATTTTGTTTCTATTATTTATTGACAACATAAAGTTGTTGAAATAATGAGAACAGAAATAAATTGTTTCACCATGTAGGTAAGCTGCGCAGATCGATCCTTCGACTCTAGCTTTATTCTTCACCGATCGTTTATAATCACCCATCAATCTAAATATATGGAGGAAGGGGAGTTGATTAAATAAATAGTCATACTAAATACACACTTTAATTAAAATGTTGAAATTGATAATTACCTCTCAAATGGATACATCCACCTATAGTGAACTGGTCCACCAAGCCTTGCTTCATATGCAAGGTGAACCGGAAGATGCTCCATAGAATCAAAGAAACCAGGAGGAAGTATTCTCTCTAACTTACAGATAATGAAAGGAATATTCAGCTCCATCTTAATAAGATCATCTTTTCTCAATGTTGAAGAGCACATGTTTTTAAAAAATTGACTCACTTCAGTAAGTGGTTCCAAAACACACTTTGGCAATGAACTAAAAGCAATTGGAAGCAAACACTCCATGAATACATGACAATCATGACTTTTCATCCCATACATCTTCCCGGTGTTCACATCTGCACATCTTGCAAGATTAGAAGAATAGCCATCTGGCATCCTCAATCCTTTCAACCATCGACAAACATCGTTTGCTTCATCGGGTGTAAGACAATATTTGGTTTTGGGTTTTGACATCTTGCCATTAGCCATTGGCACCAAATTCAAATTGGAACGACTTTTGCTACAGTAAAGAGCAGAATCCATTCTAGCCTTATTATTGTCTTTGGTTTTATCTTTCACATTCATCACGGTGAACCATATGTTGTCAAAGAAATTCTTCTCAATGTGCATAACATCGAGATTTTGTCTCAATAGATTATCTTTTCAATATGGGAGATTCCAAAATATGCTTCTTTTTGTCCAGTTATGCACTCGTCCATAACCATCCAATCGAGAGAGTACACCTACCTCCGTGGCTTGTAGAAAATTCATAACTCTACTCCAAATTTCACCCGATGTCAACAAAGGCGGTGGGGCATCTGTTTCAACTACCCTTTTCTTGAATGCCCTTTTGTTCTTTCTAAATACATGATCTGGCAGTAAGAATCTACGATGCGAGTCAAACCAAGAATTCTTTCCCCTGTATTTCAACGTAAACGCTTTTGTGTGTTCCATGCAGTGGGGGCATGCTAATTTACCATGAGTCCCCTAACCTGACAACATACCATAAGCCGGGAAGTCATTAATTGTCCACATCAATGTCGCTCTCATCATAAAATTCTTCTTTCGTGCTGCATCAAATGTCCCAACACCCTGCCACAATCTCTTGAGATCATCAATCAGAGGTTCCAAGAAGATATCAATGTTAGCTTTTGGATTGGATGGACCAGGTATCAAGCAAGTCAAAAACATATATGGTTTAGTCATGCACATCTCAGGAGGAAGATTGTAAGGGGTAACAATGACTGGCCAACAAGAATAGGGCGACGCTGATGCTTGGATATATGGAGTAAATCCATCAGAGCACAAACCAAGTCGAACATTCCGTGTGTCAGAGGCAAAATCTGAATGCACTCGATCAAAGTGTTTCCACGCCTCACCATCAGATGGATGGCGTAAAATGTCCGAGGTATTCCTATTCTCATAATGCCACGTCATTTTCTTTGCATCTTCAGGCGATGCAAACATTCTCTGCAACCTTGGAACTATAGGCAAATAGAACATCGACTTTACAGGAATGGGTTTATAATTACGTTTTTCCCCTTTACGCACTTTATACCTCGGCTTTCCACGAAATCTACAAGCCTGCAGCGCACCATCGGTTTTACCAAATTCGTTGTCGTAAAACAGCATGTGTCCATCCTCACAACAATCAATCTTCTTACATTCCAATCCCAACTTCGAAACTAACATCTTTACTTCATAATAGCTTTTTGGCAAACTATCCTTATTAGGTGTCCCGTCCAACATCATTTGAGTCACAAAATCTAAACCCAACTCAGAAATATTGCTCATGGACTTGAGAGATAAAAGCTTCACACACATAGATAATTTTGACTCTGACAAGCCATCAAACAACGGTGTGTTTGACTCTTTTAACAAATAATAAAATCTTTGTGCTTCTTCATTTGGAAGTTCATCATGATCGTCATATTGAGGCTCATCAAATGGCACATTCACTCCGAGACCATCACAAATCATGCTTTTCATCGACTCAAATTGTTCATTAGATGGAACATGAAAACTAGAACTGCTTGAAGAAGCCCCTAAGTCAAAATTTGGAAGTCGTTCTCCATGGTCCACCCAAATCCAATAATTGGGCCTAAAGCCGATACGATACAAGTGCACCCTAATTTCATCATCAGGTGTAATAGGTATATCGTCACATTTAAGACATGGACGTCTAATCCCCCTTCCTTTTTAGCCTTATCATGTTGCCACGCTACCCTAATAAACTCTTCAACCCCATTTACAAAAGTTTCCTTCAAAAATGCTCTTCCCGGATATAACCGATCATACACCCAACTACGATTCAATTGATTCCAATTCATCTACACGCATTTAAAAAAACGCGTTAGATTCCCACAACTAAACCTAAAATATAACCTATCAAGTTAGTGGCATCGATATGATCTCAGTGGAGATGATTTCGAGTCGAATATGGGGGTTAAGGACAGATCAGACAAAACCCTTTTCCATATAAGTAGTGAAGGAAGTTATTTCTAACTCCCAACCTTAAAATTGTTAGTATAGTCTCGCAATTATCTCAATGGAGATGATTTCGAGCAAAATATGGGGGTGAAGGACAGCAAGCACCTCACCCTTTTCCATCAACAACACACAATAACAACATCAAATAGTCATCTAACCTAGGGTTCATCAAACATTAAAACAACAATTTAACACAATTTCAATTTCAAAATTAACATACACTTGTCACCAATTATCAATTCCAATTAGACATTTTTCAATTAACAACTCTAACAAACATACACTTTTCAATTAACATCTCCAACAACATACACTTTTCATACGTTATTCAATTACATTTTTCAATTTTAATTCAATTCCAATTACACATTTCTAATTAATAACAACAACAATTTTATTCTACAATTCTAAACACTATCTTAAACACATACAACAACCTTTCAAAATTCACAATCCTAAACACTAATATTAATCTTTCAAACAACAAAAATGTATTCTATAATAACATACACATTTAAAACTCACATTTCACAACTAAAAACAACTAAACAAAAATCATTCCTAAAAACAAAAATAAATAAAAACTAACCGTTTTGTGCCTATGCTAACTCCGGTGCGGTGGCTGTCCGGTAACTGTGCGAACTCCGGTGGGTGGTAAGAAATAGATTTGTGCCTATGGTGAGGAACGAGAGAGATAAACGATTAGAGAGAAATAGAGAGAAGGTTCGGAGAGAAAGAGAGAGAGAGAGAGAGAGAGAGAGAGAGAGAGAGAGAGAGAGAGAGAGAAGAGTGAGAACAAACAAACCTTGGTGGCATGGACGGTGGTGGCGTGGACGGTGGTTGTGTGGTTCGCTGTTTTGAGAGAAGAATGGAGAAGAGGAAAGAAAGTGAAATGTCAGAGAAGAGAGAATGGTGGCGTTACTTGCTGTGATGGAGGGAAGGGAATGGGTGGTGGTGGCGTGGTGGTGGTGGAGGGAAGTGTGAGTGAGGTGAGAGTGAGTGAGGTGAGAGTGAATGGTGAGAGAAGAGTGTGTTACGGAATAGGAAAATTTAATTAAAATTAGCGAGGGATATTTAGCGACGGATTTGAATATTAGCGACGGATTTAAATTTCACGCATTCCCAAACATTAGCGATGGAATAATAGCGACGGATTTGGGGATTGGCGACGGATTTGGGAATCTTACGATTTCCAAGGTCTGCCAACGGTCACGTCAGCGTTAGCGACGGAATTTCCTGTTAGCGGCGGATTTGAATTTTAAAAAAAAAATGGCGCATCTTGTAGCGACCGATTTGGCTGTCGCTAAATCCGTCGCTAAGTTGGATTTAGCGACGGATTTGGTATCCCTCGCTAAAATCCGTCACTAATACTGCATTTTTTTGTAGTGACAACTGTACTTGCGGTAACGTAATCGACTTATGTCTTTACGCCACACTCCTTCTCGGTGAACCTTCCTCTCTGCCTTTTCCTTCAACTGGGTGAATGTTATATCCTTATTCAACCTACAGAAGATTGGATTGCGACATTCAAATTCCACACCATCTTCACTGTTGGTGACAGTTCCACGGTGATGAAGGACGGTTAGGAATTTGTCACTTGAGTACTGGGTTGGTGACAGTTCCACGGTGATGAAGGACGGTTAGGAATTTGTCACTTGAGTACTGGGTTGGGGTTGGGCACAACTGCCATTCCATTAAGTCTTCCATTTCAGCGGGTGGGGTTAGGGTATTTGTATAGAAGCAGAGAAGGGGTGTTGGTGGAGAAGAAGCAGCAGAGTAAGGTGTTGGTGAAGTAGCAAGGAAAGTTGAAACACTATTTATAATAGGCGTGGGAAAATATGAGCCGTTGAAATTCTATCCGTTGGGGCACAATTTCCAATTGAAATATTAGCCACTCGTTTTTATGACACGTTTGACTGCTTTTTTGACTGATTTTAAGCAGTTGTTGATAATGGACGGTGGAATCTGAGCCGTTGAAAAATCATTAAATATCTAACAGTGGTTCGATACATAAGTGTCGAACGGGTTCGGACCACGCTAGTCCGAACCTATTCGAATATAACTGAAAGGGAAAAGGGTGTGTCTGTGCGTTGTTATACAATATAACATACTTGGTGCAGAAGTGTCGAACTGCTTCGGACCACGCTAGTCCGAACCACCATAAATCCAGAAAAAAAATAAGCGCACACCAAATTCATTAATGGACGAAGTATGGCCAAATTGTTATGAATTCTTTGGACTATTTGGTGATGACAAAAAGTTAAAATAAAATTAGAGATATGTTTTTGGTGAGAGAATAGCTAAAACCATCCATATGAAATGCAATCCATTCAAACAAGATTTTCCGGTCCATATAACCAATGCTGAACAAGCAAATTCATTCAAGATTATAAAGCTATCACACTACCAGATGCCATTCCCACCCCCTAGAGGTCGAACACACAGAATTAATTGCCAACATCTTATATAGGCTTGATCTTGAAGTGAAGTGAAATAAGAGAGAAGACAAAACACTTCAAATCCTTCGAACAGAAATTATAATTATAATAATGCAAATAAACCAAAGGCATTAGCCGGCATAAAGCAAATTGGTTTATATTGAAAATAAGAACAATTTTACAGAATTCCCACTCAGATTACACACTGTTTTCAAAGAAAAACACAATTAAAACTCCTACTCCAAGGATTCGAAAGCCTTGGTCTCTCCCTCAGAATAACCATCCGATAACCTCCCTCCCTGACTCTTTCTATATTTATTCCTACATCAATAGACAAATAACTGACAACACACATAAACCATAACTCCCACTGTTAATTAAATAACTGACAACACACATAAACCATAACTCCCGCTGTTAATTAAAATTAACAGTAACATGTACTAATCCCTACAATTATAATTAACAGCAACTACACATGCTAATTTACCCCCTCCTCATATTGTTTTAAGCAGTGTTGTCAATGACGGATGGCAGTTTATGGCGGAGAGCCAAAAAATTCGCCATTTTAGGCCGCCATAAACCGCCATCCTTCAACTTGAACTATAACAATTTCATCCATAATAATTTTATAATTTTATACAAACTTATGTATAGGTAGAATAGACACAAAAAATTTATAAATCAAGTAAAAAAGATCCATAATAATGAAGTGAGTCATGCACTTTTTTTTTTCAATTAATGATAGTTTGTACATGCAGAATGGAGTTCAACTTTATATCCAAATTTGAGTCGCAATATGAAGGTTTACTCTTTGTGTTTTGAGCCCAGACAAATATTTATCTTGGATCAAATCAGTTACCCACTTACCCAATAAGCTTCAGTATGTTCAACCAAAATATGTTCTTGAACTCAGTCAGAATTCTAAGATATCCTAAACCAGGCAGAACAAGCAGATTACAACTCTTGCCAGTCAGCCAGTGGTATCTTGATATTTCATCCTTTTAGAATACAACAATAAATATGAAGTTCAAGTAGCTCAAGAAGAAAAAAAGCAGCTCAAAACATGTTATTCTTCAAAGTTCAAACAAAAAATCTTGGCTATAAAACTGAAACCAGTTCTGCACCGAAAAGCAGTTCAGTTCGGTCCTATAAAATATGAAACCAGTTGGGTTCAAAGATGTTAAAACGGTGCACCAAACCAAATAAGCAGGTTTGGTTCGGTTCAGTTTTTTTTTCTGAACCAAACTGTGAACATGCCTTGTGCCGTGTTTTCTTTAAATCTCATGTGTAATTTTCGTCATGTCTGCCTTGATGTGTTAAGTTATTGACCAATGTGCCTCGTTGAGAATCCAGCCTAAGAAAGCATGATTTGATTTATGTGTGTAAGTTTCATTGTTTTTGCTTAAATTTAATTTTACCTTATTTTAGGCTACCACATAAATTTTCCAGTTTAACGCACTTCATCTTTTCTTCGGTACAATTTGATCAGCGGTCGTACGCGGGTCAAAATAATTAAAAAGGATTAAGAATGTAGTACAAGGTACCTTATTTTAGGCTACCACATAAATTTTCCAGTTTAACGCACTTCATCTTTTCTTCAGTACAATTTGATCAGCGGTCGTACGCGGGTCAAAATAATTAAAAAGGATTAAGAATGTAGTACAAGGTGAGAAACATTGGTCGTCTCACAAGGATCTCTAATACTAAGATTACCAGAATCAGGAACAAAATTAATAATAAAATAGGGGGGGTTTGTTTATGAAGAAAGCGATTTGTGTTGGGGGTTTTATCAAATTAAAGGGACAATTGATTCACCAGTTTTCGGGTGCGCGTCTCGAATTTATCACAGGTTCTAAAAACAACAATTCATTTAATTTCAAATTCTCAATTGACATAAATTAACTAACTAAACCAGCACTAATCAGTTTATACTATTGAACCGATTGTTTCGGCAAGTTATAAAAATCACAAAACTGGAGCAATTCCAGTGTCGTTAGTTAATATGTTTTCCATTCACCGACATTCAGACAACACAAGATATATATATTAAAAGCAAATGACAATAATTTAGTCAAAAACCTTTTATAGCATAGGCATCCCTAGAAAAACTAAGGCATAGGAATGTGACTACTTATCATGTTCACAGTTCAGTATAATCAGAAAGGTAATAAAGCAGCATTTCACATACAATAGACATATGTTTCGACTTGCTTATTTGAGTTTATCTAATGGCATAAACACTTGTAAGACTGTTTGGAAGAGCTTGGAATCAGTTTATGACATGCCCCTAAACAGCTATCAGCTTATTCCAATAAGCTGTCAAGGATAGCTCACGAAAACAAATTGACATTGTTATATCTTTTATTATAAAAAAATAGCTTATGCATTAAGCTTTTATGCTGTAAACGCTAAATTAAGTTGTTTATCCTAACAGAGAACAGAACAGCCCACAACCTAACCAATATGCTCACCTGAACAAGATAGTAAAAGATGCGAAGCCCTTCGGGATCTGCACTGCTCTGAACATCAACGAGGGATCCAATCTTGGAGGTGGTGAAGGATATGTGCTCATTCCCCATCACAATCTCTAGTTCCTGCCGGCCAACCCTGTCTGGTTCTGGCCAGTTGTTGTCGTCTTCCTTCATTATCTGAACAAAGGCACCAACCAATACACAAAGCAAAATTACAACCAAGGAACAAAATTCAATTGCCAATTCACTTGTTAGGTTTAGGGTTATACCTCGCTATCAGAAATGATACGGTGACACTCGCGAAGAACGGAAGGAGTGAGGTAAACCTCCTTACGAATGATGGTGTCGTTTTTGTAATTGGAGTTGTTAGCGTAACGGAGCTTGCCATCAGGACTGAACTCAAACTCCAAGAACTCGCGGCCGAATTTCCCTTTGTGTCCCACGTAGTATCTCAGATAGAATTCCACATTCTCCTCTTCGCTTCCCATCTCAGAGAGAAGACTCTTCTCGCACACGGCAGAAGCAACACCACGAACAAGTATCGGGCACGACAATTCTCGGTTCGGACGCGGTCGAGGCGGCGAGCTGCTGGGAGAGTTGTTGCGGCCTCATCGGGAGAGTTCTAAATCTTTTTAGTCAAGGGTATTTTTGTCTTTTAAAAAATTAAAAACACTTCTCACTTTTACTTTTCCTTCTCTTAAACCAAATTATCTCTCAAATCTACTCTATTTTTTTACCTCTTTCTCTTTTCACACACTTTTTCTCACCTCTTTCTCTCTTCACTATTTCTCTTGAGAACCAAACACACCATAACACTATGTTTGTTTGGGTATATTTACAAAAGGGAGAAATAAGAAAGAGAGATAGCAGAGAAATAAGACATTTTTATGGTTTGGAAGAGGGAAGAAATAAGGGGAACGAGAAATTTTATGGGATGGGACCCATGTAATAACTTTCTTCCCTCAAGAGGCGCAACTTTGTGTAGAAATGCTACAATTATCTTGTTTACCCAATTCTACTCTTACCCTAGGTCACTTTATCTCCCACGTTGAGATATCCGACAGTTACAACTTGTGTGCAACATTCATTAGTAACTGCTTAGTCTATCATATCTTGTGTCAGTCCATTGTTTGTTGAACTTGCAAGATATGATAACTTAATTGTGTGACTTATCTTATCTTGTCTCTCTCGGTAAAATTCTATCCTAAGTTTGAGCAGAGTTATAAACCAGCAGCATATGATAATAAAATAATGGCTAAAATGCTCCCGGGGTCCCTTATCTTTATTTAAAGTAACGATTTGGTCCTTTATCTTTTTTTGTCCCAAATCAGTCCTTTATGTTTAAAATTTTTGGCACATAAATCATTTTCTGTCAACCTCCATCCAACTCTGTTAACAGTGATGATGTGTCCATTAGAGGTGCTTATGTGGCTGTCTAAAATATTATCCACCTCATTTTGATTTAAATTTTATTAAAAATTAAAAACAAAAATTAAAAATCAACAACCACTGTCTTCATCTTCATCAACAACCACTGTCCTCACCACCTCTCCTTCATCTTCATCTCCTCCATTTCCTCCACAGCCTATACCACTGATACACTGCCACCATGAACCCACCATATCCACAGCGAGAGATTCATACGTTTATGTGTTTGAATAATCACCATTTTCGTTGGAAGCGAAATTGCTGGGAAACCCAGATCTGAAAAGGAAACTGAGAAACCCAGATCTTCTTCGGTTTTGATGTCATAGTTTTACTATTAATAGTTTTATTATTATTAATAGTTACATTTACTATATCAGTTATATTTACTATTTACCATTTTTCACTTTTTTACTGTGCTGCGTGCCTAGCACATGTTGCTTGTAACTGAATGGGCTCATGCCTTTATTATGAATGAACGAAGTGTGAGTGTCACCACTTGACATCACAACAGAAATTATACTCTCTCTCTCTCTCTCTCTCTCTCTCTCTCTTTCTCTCTCTCTTACTTTACTGTTTTACTCTGCTTTTTGCTTGCTATTCGAGGGGTGTTCTTACCTCAAACCTCCATAGCTAGTGAATTGGTTCTACCGGAACTAGTTTTTCCCTAGAATCCAAAGTTTTGTTACAAGTAGTATCAAAGCATCCTTCCTGGTGCTTTGAATTTCCCGGTACTAGATCTGCTACCACCATCGCCGAGCTTGATAAGAAGCACGATGACAAGCATGCTGAATTGAGCTCTCACTTGGAGCAATTGGTTGCGGGAATGGAGGAAATGCGAACGATGCTTCGCGAAAGGGTTCAACCAGAAGGATCGGTGAACAAAAACACGCACAATCGAGGAAACGGAAGTGGCGGAAGCACTGGAACTGGTGCAGCAGGTTTGTATGCAACGCGGATCTCCAAAGTGGATTTCCCCAAATTCGATGGACGTAATGTGAAAGAGTGGTTGTACCGGTGTGAGCAGTTTTTCCGGCTCGACGAAACTCCGCCGAAGAACAAGGTGCGTTTGGCCTCGATCCACATGGATGGGCTAGCTCTCCAGGGGCACCTGAACTACATTAGGCGCAAATTTGACATATATCCACCCTGGAACCAGTATGTGAGTGATATCGCAGCTCGATTCGGTGATGTCTATGAAGATCCACTCGCAACTCTCATCCAAGTCAAGCATATTGGTAAGGTGCAAGATTACATAGATGCTTTCGAGTTAGCTCAAACTCAGGTCTCACTTCTCCCAAAACACGCACTTAGTATATTTTTATCTGGCCTAGATCATAGTACACAAATGCAAGTTCGTATGTTCAACCCCACTGATATAGCTCATGCTGCAAATCTGGCCCGATTGTATGAATCCTCCAAAGCCCCAATCCTCCGCCCTAATTATAGCCAGAAATTCACTTCTAGCCCAAGCTCACTTAACAACTACACAAAGAACCAAAACAACTACACCAAACCCACGAACACCACCCTGGTTCAACCCTCAACCCAGAAATCAAACACTACCCAGAGCCAAATAGCCAACCAAAACCCTAAAAATGCCAATTATAAACCTGCAGGTATGTTCACCCCAACTCAGATGGAGGAGAGAAAATCAAAAGGGTTATGTATGTATTGTGAGGAACCCTTCACCCCCGGGCATCAGTTCAAACATAGGAGGGCCCAAATCTTCATGTTAGAAGCTGAGGGTGATAGTGATGAGGGTGAGGAAACTGAGAACTCTAGTGAAGCCAGTGCGGATACAAACAACACCCAAACAGATAGCCCCTACCCTGTCTTTGAATGCCCTGTCAGGAACACCAAACCATCAAACTATGAGAGTCACTGGTATGTTTGTTAAGAGGCTGATACAGATCCTTATAGATAGTGGGAGTACTCACAATTTCCTTGATTTGGATGCTGCTAAGAGACTAGGTTGTAGACTTGAGGCTATTAAACCTATGTCAGTCACTGCAGGAGGTGGAAGTAAGATTGTTGCTATGTATATTGTGAGAGGGTTTACATGGCAGTTGCAACAATGCACATTTACATGTGATGTTTATGTCCTACCTATAGTGTGATGTGATTTAATTCTGGGAGTATAGTGGCTCAAGTCTTTGGGCAAGATTTTATGGGATTTTGACAAGTTGCAGATGGAATTTAATGTTCAAGGTAGAAAATGCTTGCTAAGAAGTGCCAAGACTCCATCAAACAAACTAATTAACAGCAAGAAGTTCACTCAATCACTGAATTTTGAAGCAAAAACTTGTTTTCTGTATCTGGATCAGGACACTCCAACCTTATCAGTTCCTAAGGTGCAGTTGATGTCATTGGAGGCTGATTCTTTAGATTTGCCACTGGAATTACAGGATCAGCTGGTTGATTTTGAGGATATATTTAAGGAACCTACTGACTTACCTCCTACGAGGCCTGGATTTGATCACAAAATCCCCCTCAAGGAAGACATTATTCCTTTTAATCTGCGTCCTTACAGATACTCTATTGTGCAGAAAGATGCAGTTGACAAACTGGTTTTTGAGATGCTTGAGCAAGGCATCATCAGACACAACAACAGTCCATTTGCTTCACCTGCAGTTTTGGTTAGGAAAAAGGATGGCTCATGGCGACTCTGTGTTGATTACAGAAGATTAAACAAACACACTGTCAAGGATAGATATCCCATCCCTCTCATTGAAGATTTGATGGATGAATTGGGCAATGCAACCCTGTTCTCTAAGCTGGATCTCAGGCCTGGGTTCAATCAGCTGAGAATTGAAGAAGGAGACGAGTTCAAAACTGCATTCAAAACACATGGAGGCCATTTTGAGTATCTTGTGATGCCCCTTGGGCTAACAAATGCCCCTGCATCGTTTCAGGCCCTAATGAATTACATTTTTTCTCCTTTCCTTAGGAAGTTTGTAATAGTATTTTTTGATGATATACTAGTTTACAGCCCTACTATTGATGCTCATGTTGATCACTTGAGACAGGTATTTGAGGCTATTAGGAGTCATCATTTGTTCCTCAAGAAGCAAAAGTGCTACTTTGCTACATCTAGAGTGGAGTATTTGGGCCACTTTATCTCCCAGGGACAAGTTTTCACTGACCCATCAAAGATCCGAGCTGTCAAGGATTGGCCTGTTCCTACAAACCTCAAGCAACTGAGAGGTTTTTTGGGTCTGTCTGGCTATTACAGAAGATTTGTACGTGATTATGGCAAAACTGCCAAGCCTCTTACAGATTTATTGAAGAAAGATTGCTTCAATTGGTGTGATCAAGCTACTGATTCATTCAACAAGTTAAAGGAAGCCCTGATATCCTCACCTGTGTTAGCACTTCCTGACTTCTCCAAGCCTTTTGTGGTTGAAACAGATGCATCAGGGAAAGGTATAAGTGCTGTATTGATGCAGGATCATCATCCAATTGCATACATCAGTAAATCACTGGGATTACGGCAACAATCCATGTCTATTTACGAAAGGGAGCTTTTGGCAATAGTTTATGCTGTGCAAAAGTGGGGAGCTTACCTCTCCCACAGGCCTTTTATAATCAAATCAGATCAAAAGAGTATCAAGTATCTTTTGGATCAGAAGCTGAACACCCCCTTCCAGCAGGTGTGGATGGCAAAACTGATGGGATTCGACTTTGAAATCCAGTACAAGACAGGCTCTTAAAATGTAGCTGCAGATGCACTTTCGAGGCAATCTGGTGCTGAGTTGTTGCCTCTGTTACTTAGCAATGCACAGGATGATCTCCTCTCTCAAATCAGGGATTCTTGGTCCTCTGATTCTACATTACAGACCATTATTGCAGCATGTAATCCTCTTAAATGAGTTGAGAAGAAAGGGCAAGCTGTTGGTAGGCAACAAACCTGAGTTGAAGCATGTAATCCTCAAATGGCTCCATGATTCGTTTGTTGGGGGTCATTCAGGCCGAGACATAACTGCTTCAAGAGTCAAATCCCTTTTTTATTGGAAAGGCATGAACAAGGAAATTCAACAATACATCAGAGCCTGTGATGTCTGCCAGAGAAACAAACCAGAGTTAGTGAAGTCTCTTGGTCTGTTACAGCCTCTTCCAATTCCACATCGTATCTGGGATGCTATCAGCTTGGATTTCATTGAAGGTTTACCATCTTCACATGGCAAAGAGGTTGTATTAGTTGTTGTTGACAGACTCAGTAAGTATGCCCACTTTCTTACTCTGTCACACCCCTATACTGCCCTAGATGTTGCAAATCTGTTTTTAGATAACATTTTCAAACTTCACGGTATGCCAAGCATATTGGTGAGTGATAGAGACCCTATATTTCTTAGTTCTGTGTGGAATGAACTATTTAAACTCCAAGGAGTTTTGTTGAACAAGTCCACAGCTTATCAACCTCAGAGTGATGGCCAAACCGAGGTGGTGAATAAGTCATTGGAAACTTATCTTAGGTGCATGTGTTCAGACAAACCTAATAGCTGGTCTAGATGGTTATCTCTTGCTGAATGGTGGTACAAAACACATCATCACTCATCCATTCAAACAAGTCCTTACGAGGTTGTGTATGGGCAAAGCCCCCCAATTCATCTCCCATATCTTCCTGGTGAATCTCCTAATCAGGAAGTTGACAGGACTCTCACTGCTAGAGAATCTGTCATTAAATTGCTCCAGTTTCACTTACTTCGTGCTCAAAACAGAATGGCACAGCAAGCTAATAAGAATAGGTCTGAAAGGAAATTTTCTATCGGCGATTCTGTTTTCTTGAAGCTCCAGCCATACAGACAAGTCACTGTCAGGCAACAAACTGCTCATACACTCAATCCTAAATATTATGGTCCATTTAAAATCATTGATAGGATTGGTTCTGTTGCTTATAAGCTCGACTTGCCTCCTTCTGCTGAAATACATGATGTATTCCATGTCTCTCAGCTCAAGTTATGTGTAGATCCATCTATTGTTACATTCCAGCCTCTACCTGCTCTTTCTGCTACTGCTAAGGTTCCATTTGCTGTTCTGGAACGTAAGATGGTCAAGCGTGGTAATGTTGCTGGCACCAAGGTTCTTGTGCATTGGTTGGGTGAACCTAAAGAGGATGCTACCTGGGAGTTTTACTATGACCTTCAAAAGAAGTTTCCAAATTTCCATCCATGAGGACATGGATCGTTTTAAGGGGAGGGTATTGTCATAGTTTTACTATTAATAGTTTTATTATTATTAATAATTACATTTACTATATCAGTTACATTTACTATTTACCATTTTTCACTTTTTTACTATGCTGCGTGCCTAGCACATGTTGCTTGTAACTGATTGGGCTCATGCCTTTATTATGAATGAATGAAGTGTGAGTGTCACCACTTGACATCACAACACACATTATACTCTCTCTCTCTCTCTCTCTCTCTCTCTCTCTCTCTCTCTCACTCACTCACTTTACTGTTTTACTCTTCTTTTTGCTTGCTATTCGAGGGGTGTTCTTACCTCAAACCTCCATAGCTAGTGAATTGGTTCTACCGAAACTAGTTTTTCCCTAGAATCCAAAGTTCTGTTACATTTGAATCATACGTTTAAGTTTTTGAATCATCACCATTTTCTTTTTTAATCATTCATTTTCGTTTTTGAATCATCCCCATTTCTGTTTTTAAATCGTTTTCTTTTTGACCCATTTTCGTTTCTAGATACGACCCGTTTTTGACCCGCGTTTTTAAATCATTTTCATCTGCATCTTCGTTTCATATTTGCTGTGAATCACCGATTCAGACCCATTTTCGTTTTGCTATCATGGTAAAGTTCAAATCCGTGACTCACCGATTCAAGTGGAAAATAGAATGTTTGCTACCCATTTTGTGACTCAGTTCAATCGTGAAATTAGAATGTTTTGTGACTCAGATTCCATGGAAAATAGAAACGTGAGAATCGAAGTTGCCGTTCTGTTGTTGGGTTTGTGGATTTGCAATTGTTGTTGCTGGGTTTGCAATTGTTGTTGAAGATAGGGAGGTCGAAGAAGATGAGTAAGGTTGAAGAAGATGATAATTTTCAAATTTTTAAAAATAAAACTAAATTAAAAATGAGCTGGATTAGCATTGTATATACCACATAAGCCTAAATTGTGACACATCAGCCCCAAAAATGCCACATATGCATTTTTTAACGGAGTTGGACGGTCTTTGACGGAAAAGGATTTATGTGCCAAAAATTTAAAACATAAAGGACCGACTTGGGACAAAAAAAGATAAAGAACCAAATCGTTACTTTAAATAAAGATAAGGGACCTGGAAGCATTTTAGCCTAAAATAATTTATTCATTTACTCTTGTAAAATATATTTTAAAATATAAAGATATGAAATCTATTAAAAAAAACATATACAAAAAATGATCATAAATTAAAAATTAAAATATTAGTATTTGATTTAAAAAATAACATATGATTTTATAATTAGGGTAATTTTATTTTTTTAGAAGCTGCGCACGTGTTTGAGAAAAGGTGGGAGGATAATGGTGAATGTTGGAGGTAGTTGTGTGAAGTCTGAGAATAAACTTTGAATGTTATAAGAAATAAGAATGGGTGTTTGGGGGTAAGTTTTTTGTTCTTAGACTTGGGGAATCGTGGTGATGATAGTTCCCTCGCTCTTACCGGAGATTTTGCTAAACTTGAGAATGCGTTTCGACCTTCATCGAGATATTATGTTTGCTAGCGCCGAGACCCGTGCGATGTATGGGGCCAAAGTTTTAGCGAGTACTTAATTGTTGTGATATTAAAATTTGATGAATAAATTAAAAATCAGCACACAAATTAAGGGAAATTTATAATTGAAACATAAGTAATAGTCCATGGAAATAAGGTAGCATAGTAATTTATAATTCAAACATAAGTAATTCAAACAGTTAATTTTTTTTAAAATCAGCACACAAATAAAATTGATCAATTAAAAAATAGACAACAAATGATAATCAAATAACTTTAGTTTAACGCATTATCACACATAAGATCTCACAGAACAACACACTACATAACATATTTGAATAGATGATTTTTTTACGAACACTAAAGTATAAAAAAACACACTACTTAGCATTGAACTTTACATATTTTGTTTTGACTTTGTTTTCACCAAAACAAATTTTGCGCATTCAAACAATTAATTTTTTTTTATATTGAGCACTGAGCGTTGAGCATTTGAACGGTTAAATTTTTTTGTGAATACTAAAGTATAAAAAAACACACTACTTAGCATCAGACTTTACATATTTTGTTTTGATTATTTTTTTCACCAAAACAATATATGCGCATTCAAACAGTTAATTTTTTTCGATATTGAGGACTGAACGTTGAGCATTTAAACGGTTAATTTTTTTCCAACACTAAAGTATCTCAAAACACACTATTTAGCATCACACTTTACATATTTTGTCACGAAATTATATTTTTTTCACCTAACCAAATCGATTACCGAGACACAAACTTTGCATATTTGAATGTTACAATATATAATTTATGTATTTTCATCTTCACTACTTAGCACAAACTTCACCTAAATTTTAATGTACTCTTAAAAATGAAAATATGAAAAAAAAAGGGGTGAAAATGAACATATGAAAAAAAAAGGGGTGGGTTTAACACATAAATATTATAATATTGTACGAGTGAAGATAAGATTAATTATATATTGTAAAAGTACGTGACAATGTAAATCATAATAAAAAATATTATTTTTAATTAACAAACACATTGAAATTAAACATTTATAGGTAAGAAGAAAAAGTCTAAAAAAATTTAATAACATAATTCGTATTCATCAAATGTAAATATAAAAATTTAACTCATAATTAGAAAGAAAAGAAGACAACACAATTAGAAAGTGAAAAACGTGGGTATCAAGCAGGGTTGGATGAGAATCACCCATAAAATGGAAGCAACTATACAAAGTTGAAGGAATATGGTCTTTAAATTCTTTTTTTCCGAAGCATCTTTAAATTATTTTTTTAAAATCTAGAAAAATATGGTCCTAAGGAATATAAAGAGAAGAAGTAAAAAAATAAATTGATTTTTAAATTAGTTAACGAGTAACAAACTTTTAGTATTTGAACAGTAATATTTTTCGAACACAAAAGTACCCACAAACACACTACTTAGCATCGTACTTTACGTATTTTGTCACGAAATTATTTTTTTAAACAAACTTTGCGTATTTGAACTATTACAAATTTTGTCGAACGCTAAGGTAACCCAAAACACACCAAAAAATTAATTTTTGGTATGACCAAACCAATTGAGGATCGAACTCCATGTATTTGTATATCTAATTTTTTTTGAATCCTAATTAAAGCACCCAAAACACACCACTTAGCATCATATTTTATAACAAAATTAATTATTGAGTAACAAATTTTGCGTACTTACACAATTAATTTTTTTTTTCGGATCTTAAAGTACCCCAAACAATATTGTCTAACGTCACACTTCACACAATTTGTCACGAAATTAATTTTCTTTTCGACTAATTCGATTATGTAGGAACAAACTTCACGTATTTGAGCAATTAATTTTTTTCCCATATCTTAAAATACCCTAAAATACACTGTCTAGTGTCACACTTTACGTAATTTGTCACGAAATTAATTTTCCTTTTCACCAATCTAGTTATGAATGAACAAACTTCGCATATTTAAATAATTTAAATTTTTTCTCGACTCAAAATTACGTAAAAAATATAAAGAAAAAAGAAGAAAAAGGAAAAATGATAAAAGAAACAAAAAAAAGGGAGGGGGGGGGGGGAGGAGCTTGGCGGGAGACTTGGCGCCAAAACTGCCCCGGATGTATATTTAGAGATATATGGACTTCTTATTATGGCTAGTATGGGGCACGCGTTTTTTTTACCCCACCTGGATATACTATACCCCCACACTGCGTGTGAAAAATCTAAAATATCGCTACTAAATTTTATTCTTCCCATTTTATCTCTGTTGTTTTTGCCAAACGGATTTATCTTTTAGTTAGATAAATTCGTAGTCCAAAAAAAATACAAAACGGATTTACATAACTCGTAGTTAAATCCGTAGTCCAAAAAAATACAAAATGGATTTATATCTTTATTAGATAAATCCGTTTTTATTTTGTTACCATGTTTTTGGTGCGCAGTTTCCACCGGCTTTGCCGATGACTAATCTACGTCGGGGAACCTGGCTGGCCACGACTACCCGGCTTTGCCGACCCGTGTGGTTATCCCCTCCCAACAAACTTTTTGTCACACCCAAGATTCGAACCCGTTTAACATAAAATTGCAAAATAGATTTATTACAAAATGGATTAGATAAATCCTTTTAATATAAAATTGAAAAATGAATTTATCTAAAAAACGAATAACAGATTTATCTCTTTATTAGATAAAAATCGTTATCAATTTTTTACAAAACGGATTTATCATTTTATTAGATAAATACATTTTGCACTTTTTAAAACCGGATTTATCTATTAAAATGATAAATTCGTTTTGTATTAAAAGATAATATTTATTTTGACAGTCCTTTTTGAAAAAAAGGTTATAAAAACACCACTAAAAATTCGTTAAAGAATCAAAACTAATCTAAAAATTATAAAAACACCACTAAAAATCTAATAAAATCAAAAAAAGATTTATGCAATTTTTTTTAGATTTTTTGGAGATTATGAAAAATTAAAAAATTAATAAAAATAGTAAACGATGGAATTTGGTATTTTGAGCCATGCAGTCCCGAAAGAAGTCCTTTCTTGGGGAGTTATGATCCCTGATTTTTTCGGATTTAATGACTGTGGTTTCGGGACAATTGGAGTAGGTTACCCGGAAACCAATTTTTTAGCCTAAATTATTCACCCGGCGTAAAACATCGTCATGTGTGAACAGATTTATCACTTTTATTTATTAATTATCTTACAAAACGGATTTATCTATTTATTAGATAAATCCGTTTTAAAAAATTCAAAACGGAGTTATCTAATAAATAGATAAATCCGTTATTAGAACATAACAAAAACAGATTTATGTTTTGCTTAGGTAAGTCCGTTTTGTTATTTTTGAAAACCGGATTTATCTATTCTTGAATTAAATCCGTTATGCAATTTTTTTAAATCAGATTTATCTAACTAAAAGATAAATCCATTTTGGTTTTTTTCCCAAAACGGATTTATCTTTTATTAGTTAGATAAATCCGTTAATGAAAAATTTGTGAGGGGCCTTCTCAGAATAAAAAAAATATGTGGGGGTATGAGGTCTCATAGTGGGGGTATAAAAAACAAATGTGTGCCCTAGTATGGATGTAACATCCTAGATTTTAGTTGACAATAAAATCCGGAACGTCACTTTTTAGACCTTTCAGAGATGTACTTTGACAAACTGGATTAAGCAAAACGGAATGAATAACATCTGTCTCAAAACATATCTGATAAAAATCATCCTTAACAGTCAACCTGAGTGCTTAATCCAAAAATCAAGGTACATATATCCTAATACATCATTAGGCTATGCCTATTGTTCAACAAAATTCGTAACCATCATAACATGAAAATTAGCATTTTATAACATGCTAATCTCCTCAAAATCTGTATCCTCAAAAATTGGGATCTCTCCCCTTTGCCTTTACCTGTTTGTCTGAAAAACAACAACAATGATGGGTGAGATTACATAATCTCAGTGAGTCCTTTCACGACTCCTTACCATAATACGCTCTGAGTATCTTTTATTAATTACCTATTAATATGCATCCTCCTAACGCAATAGACTTACATAATATAAATGCTATTAACGTACATTGTGGGGAACCCGCCTTCAATATAATATCCTCAATCTAAACCTCATGAGCCTTGAGATTGGTTCATGACACCGATCTCAAGTACATCATCCATTCTTTAGTTCATTTATGGTGTACTTATATATGTACTAAGTAGTTTTCTCACATGTGTTTTCGAAAAGAATTTTTACTCGACACAAAACCGTCAAAACGCAACCTTCGAACTCATTACAATCATGGAAAACAAGTTCAAGTACTTGTGTTAGTCATCCCATAAGATAAGGGTTGGATTAGGCTAGCTAAACAATGCATTTAAAGGTGGGAAACCAAAGAAACAAACTGGGTGACAGAAGAAAACACGGCCACCCGTGTTTTCAAAACACGAGCATGTTTTTATTTTAAAAGTTTTTGCGTGGAACACAGAAGAAAACATGGCCACTAGTGTTTTCAAAACATGGGCATGTTTTTCGCCCTGACAGCAATTTTGCTCATTTGGTCTTCCAACTTCAACCACTTGTTACTCAACCCTTTCCAATCGAAAACACAACTAATCACAGAGGTAAACTATCATTTTGTGAGTAATTTGAAGTAGTTTCAAACATCAAAACTTCATTTCAAATATCTCAACCATCTCCACATTCACAAACACACAAAGATGACTTATGAGCTAGTTTAAAACACAACTTCAACAACCAACCACTTCAAACAAACATGCATTCGTGTAATTGAAATCCTAACATTTTAATTCAGAAGTTCATCATTTCAAAATAAAAGAAATAGGGTAAAGAACTCACTTGTTCAGTTGGAATTCAAACAAGCAAAGCCTATAGTTCCTAGACACACTCTTCACGCTTCAAAAAATCGAACTAGTAGCACCAGCCTTCAATCACTCTTCTAGGTCACTTGAATGCATAATGTAGGTGAGGAAAGACCCAAAATCAACTTCTAAACTGACATGCAAGCTTTAGAACTCTCACATCCAGCTCCTCACTTGCATGCAACTCAAGATGAGGTTGGTATGGAGGAGATAGTGTTCCTGAGTTTCTGGTTTTCTTGATGAAGTTTATCAAAGCAATGGAAGGAATGGAAGAGAAGGTAGAATCATGGTGTAGAGAGCTTGGGTTTGGGTCTCACACAACTCTCTCTTCTCTCTTCTAGCCTTTTCTTTTCTAATTTTCTGAAAACTGAAAGTGTGGGAGTGTGTGCGTGTGTGTTCTTTTTCAGCTCAAGTGTGGAGGCGAATGAATTGCCTATTGTGCTTGCGTTTTCTATAACGGGTGAAAGTGTGACCCGATATAAAAAAGGCAAATTAGACTTTTCTATAACGGTTATGGAACAGAACCGATATGAAAGATGCAAAGATTTTGTTTCTATATCGGTTCCTGTGGAAACCGATGTAAAAATTGTAATTTTAATTACAAAACTACCACCGCGTCATTTTTAACATCAAGCCGCTTATAACCGATATGAATGACTGAATGACTGTTATAAAATGCATTTTTCCACTAGTGTTTATTGAAGGGTAGTTTAGTAAATTGGGGTAGCTGAATTAGGACAAATTAAATGAGGTTTGCACTCTAATGAAAAATACTAACTCTCACCCAATAATTCCACAAAATCTCAAAGAAATAAAATTCATGTCCACAATAGACTAATTAAACCAAGCATTTAAGAATTAATTCACTAAACACCTCAAGTCAACCAATAAAAATTTAAAATCAAGCCACTTAGAAATCAAAGTAATTATAAATTACTTTGTGTAATTCCTCCCTTCTAAACTAATGCATCATAAATAATCACCACAATCAATGAATCAAACAATAATTTCGTCAATTAGCTAGCAATCAAAGTAATTAAAATTACTTTGGGTGTTACAATGGATGCGCATCACTTGTTTGTGTTTATTCCTCTGTGAAATCTACCCTTTTGTAAAGAGGTTTTCTTTGTTTTCCTTCATTTTTCGTTTCCTTGGGAACTAGAGCTGTCCGGAAGAAGAAGAAGAAGAAGACGAGAGGTAGATTTTAGGGTTGAAGATGTAATTGAGAAATTGGAAATTTCAAGATTCTCGATTTGTTTCTTTCAATTTCATTCTAATGTTTATATTTTACTCACTCTCGTTCTTTTATAAGCAACATGTGGTCTGATATATGCATGAAATGGTGTTTGAGCTTATAGCTATAGTGTTTCATTTTTCACTCATTTTTACTTTAATTAAATTCCTGAATTATCGTTCATTAAATGAATATTCTTTCATATTTAAACATTAGGTACAAATGTCCATTTATTTCATTTAATATTTATAAGCTAGTTCAACCAGTAATTTTACCACCAAATACTTTAAATTCAATCCACTAGCTTAACCATTATTAACTCATCCGATATAAGTTAACTTATCTGTTATTTGCTAGTTTATTCACTATCTACTATTTTTTAAACAAAGCCTAATTAGACTTTGTTTAAAAATATAAGACGGTGATATTGAATGCTATAAGAATTTTAATTAATATCTCAATAAATATGTATTACTTTTTCTTATAAGACGGTGATATTGAATGCTATAAAATTTTTAATTAATATCTCAATAAATATGTATTACTTTTTCTTATACTTCAAATTTAATGCTATAAGAATATAAGACGGTGATGATGGGCATTTATTTAATGTATATATTTAATATCTCAATAAATATGTATTACTTTTTCTTATACTTCAAATTTTAATTAATATTATTGACTTTTTAGTTAGTTTTATCTTTAATAAATCATATTTTTAAAAATAATTAATCCAAAGGTTGACTTATTATTATTATTATTTGACTACTCTATTATTTTATTAGGTATAGAGGAATTCTTATCATAAAATATAGAGGAAGTTATATAGACCACATTAAATTATGTTGTGTATATATAATAAAAAAAACTTTTGTCCATAATAAGTCATTTATTACACATAATAAATCATTTATTATGCACAACACCTTTTTTTGTCAAAGGTATTGGTCTAGTTTTCATTGAATTCTGTTTTGTACTCATCCTATTTTACTCTCTTTATATAAATCAATGGAGAGTACTCTTTTTCCTTTTATATGATTTTTTAAAGGAAAGTTTTGCATAAGAAGGTTTTAACGGGGCTCTTCTTAGTTTCATTCTATTTGCCCAAAAAATCATTTAATGAACATTATAATTTGTACCTATTATTTTATTGTGTTGACCTTTTTGAACTTAACAATTTTTTACTTATCATTAAACAAAATTAAATGTGAACTTTTGAATGTATTTATGATATTTTAATTATAAAGGTAATTATAAATGTAATCATAAATGCTGCTAATACATTCTCTAAATTCGATGTATAATTGTATCTCAAATTTGTCTATATAAACATGATAACTAGAGTATTAAGAAAGCCATAACAAATATCATCTTAAAATTTTGCTCTTCCTCATTTCTCTCTATTTCTCTCATCTGGGTCATGGCCAGAAAGAAGGTGAAACTTGCATACATAGTCCAAAACTCAAAGAGGAATACAGTATTCAGAAAACGGAAAAATGGTGAGAGATTAGCTTTATTAATTTATTCAAAGAATCTATTACTTTTGCATGTCTTTTATATTTCACCATTATGAAAATTATTTGGATGAATACTTACAATTTTGATGTTGCTTTATTTACATTTCTGATGTCAAAAATAAACTATTTTTTCTCCGCAATCTTACAAATTCAGAATCTATAGCTATTTGTATATCAAGTAGCCCTCTTTACCAATTAGTATAAATTTTTAGTTTCTCATTTCTGACATTTCTCTTTGTTCTTGTTATGGCTCTTGTAATGTTTTTAAACAGGTTTAATCAAGAAGGTTAATGAAATCAGCATCCTTTGTGGGGTCGAAGCTTGTGCTATAATATATAATCAAGATGATCCTCAACCAGAGGTTTGGCCATCCGAATCTGGAACCCAACATGTGGTTAATAGGTTTCAGACCACGCCTCAACTAGTGCAAAGCAAGAACAAGCTGGACCATGAAAGCTATTTGAACCAAAGGATCCAGAAAGCCCAGGAGCTTCTGATGAAACAACAGAATGACAACAAAAAGAAGAAGATGGAAAATATGATAGATCATTTCATGCTTACTGGCCAGATTGTTGACAATACCGACATGACTGATCCCAATGATCTCTTATCATTCATTGATGAGAACCTGAAGAGAATCGAACATAGGATGGAATCGATGCAATCCGAAGAGGAGGTTCAAAATATTGGAGCACACACTATGAATGTTGTTGGAGAGCAAACAAATATGGGTGATATCCAAGGAGTGATGATCGAAGGAGATCATATGAATATGAATAATGTCCAAGGAATGTTGAATGGAGAAGAGCAAGTAAATATGGGTCATACACAAGGACTAGTGATCAGTGGAGGAGAGTTGGAGGCATATACTGGTCATTCCCAAGGAGTGGATACCAACATGGATGATATGCAAGTTGATCAAGGTTGGTCTACAAACTTCACCAACAATATTGATGGTCTGCTACCATTTGGAGATGCTGATGTCCCAAATGCCTTTTGGCCTAATCCACATTTCCCTTGAAAAAGCTTTCTTTTGTAGTATTTGAATCATCTCTTGTTTGTTTTCTATTTATTTGCCTTTATATGTGTTTGTGTTTACAGGACAATCCAATGTCGTTTCTTTGTTTAAGCATATAAGAAGTCTTTAGTTTTTTTTTTAAATTTGTTTACAATGTTGAGTATCAATGGAATGAATAGAGCTTTTTTTTTTCTTTCAAGTAATTTGATATTATATATTTGATTTACTTAGGATCGATAAAATTCACAAAAAGAGAATGTTGTTGGAACAACTCTGATGTGATCTATTTTCATAGATCCACAAAGTATATGGATCTATCCATGAAGTAGAATTAAGCTGAAAAAAAGAAGTGAGGATCGCCACAATTTCCGCAGAAAATTGATAAGATCAAACCGATCGCCACAATTTCCATATGGAATTGATAAGATCAATCGAATCGCCACAATCTTGAAAGAATTGATAAAATTCTTGAGAAAAGGAGTCATGATCACCAGTACAATTGCCATGAGAAATTGATAAGATCAACTGAATCGCCACAAGTTTCAAAGCATTGATAATATCAATTGAATCGCCAACTTTCCATAACAAATTGATAAAATTAATAAAATCGCCACAATCTTGAAAGGATTGATAGATTCTTGAAAAGTTGTATGAAGAACCAAGAGGAGAACCAAGGGGAAATGGATAGGCCGACCATTGACGGCGTTCAATTCCACCAGCTATCAGAGGAAGACAATAGGATGCTTGTTGAGCCGTTTTCATTGGAGGAGGTTAGGGAGGTGGTATGGGAATGCGACGGCAACAAGAGCCCGGGCCCGGACGGGTTTAATTTTACGTTTATAAAGAACTGCTGGGATCTTTTATCCAGAGATTATGAAGTTCTTTGAGGAATTCCACAATCAAGCAAGGCTCCCAAAGGCAATTAGCGCATCTTTTGTGGCACTAATCCCGAAGTCCAGTAATCCACAAGAACTGGGGGGTTATAGGTCAATTTCACTTATTGGGAGCATGTACAAGATATTGGCAAAAGTTCTGGCGGGAAGAATCAAAAAGGTGTTGAAGAGGGTGATTTCAGGGTGTCAGAGTGCTTTTCTGGCAGGGAGGAATATTCTTGATGGTGTCCTGGTAGTGAACAAGATCATGGACATGGAAAAAAGAAAGAACCAAAAGTGTGTGGTATTGAAGGCAGATTTTGAAAAGGCCTACGACTCAGTTAGTTGGTCTTATTTGGATTACATGCTGGGCAGGCTGGGGTTTGGGGAAAAATGGCGGTGTTGGATGCGTACGTGCTTCTCATCTAACTCTATATCAGTCCTAGTAAATGGTAGTCCAATGGAAGAGATTGTGGCAAAGAAGGGTTTGAAGCAGGGTGACCCGTTGGCCCCGTTTCTGTTTTTAGTGGCACCTGAAGGTTTAGCGGGCTTGGTAAGGAGGGGGTGGAATCAAATAATTTACAAGGGTTCAAAGTAAGCGACTCTCTCACAGTGGAAGTACTCCAGTTTGCGGATGACACAATCTTCTTTTGTGACGGTAGTGACAAGAGTGTATGGTGCTTGAAGGCAATTTTAAGGATTTTCGAGTTAATATCGGGGCTTAAGGTGAACTTTTCGAAGAGTAACGTGACTGGTATCAATATTGAGGAGGGTATTATGGAAGGGATGTCTCAGTTTCTTGCTTGTAGGAGGGGTTCTACTTCGTTTAAATTTCTTGGGATTCCTGTAGGATCGAATCCCAGACTAAAAAGTACTTGGCAACCGGCCATCGATTCCATCAAGGCGAGGCTAACTAGTTGGAGGAGCAAACAATTATCTATCGGAGGGCGAGTAACTCTCATAAATTCGGTACTTGCCTCCCTACCCCTTTATCTATTTTCCTTTTATAAAGCACCGAAGAAAGTAATAGATGAAATCACTAAGCTTCAAAGAAGATTCTTGTGGGGGGGAGATGAAGAGAATAGGAAGGTGGCTTGGGTGAGTTGGGCAAGCATATGCAAACCAAAGGAGAAGGGAGGGCTTGGAGTAAAAAATTTGGAAATCTTTAATCTTGCTCTCTTAACAAAATGGAGATGGCGTATTCTAACAGAGGAAGGCACTCCGTTATGGAAAAAGGTGTTGGTGACTCGATATGGTTTGAAAGGCAGGTGGCCTAATGAGGTGGAATATAGACGTGGCTGGGGGAAGACCTCAATTTGGTGGCGAGATTTATGTCAATTGGGTGCAGGCATGAAGTTACCAGATGGGTGGTTTGACAAGATAGTAAAGATCAAGTTGGGTACCGAAAATTTGGTAAAGTTTTGGAAGGATAAGTGGTTAGGAGGTAATAGCCTCGAGGAGCTCTTTCCCACAATTTATAGTGGTTACAATAACAAAGATGTGACAATTGAGGAGATTGGTAGTTGGGTTGGGGGTGTGTGGCGGTGGGAGGCGCAATGGCTAGACGATTTATCACGGAACGAATACCAAAATGTGGATTTGTTGCAGCAGATGTTGCGGGATGTTCAAGTAGTAGACATGGTTCCGGACCGATGGATTTGTTTGCTTGACATCATTAAAGGTTTCTCGGTTAAGCTGTGTTATGCAAATTTTTGGGTAGAGGGTGTTGCTTAACCGAGTGGCGACTCGGGGGGCGCTACACTATCGTGGTATCTTACAATCTAATTTGGACAAATGCTGCGTCTTTTGTTTCGAGGAGGATGAACCTACGACACATTTGTTTCTTAATTGTCGGGTGACCAAAGTGGTATGGCAGAAAACTTTTTCGTGGATGGGGGTATCATTAATTGCCTCGGAGGATGTGGTCTTGCATTTCTTGGAGTTTGGGAAATTCTCATCTGGTAGGAAGCAAAAAGGAGTAAGGCACCTTATTTGGTTGGCAGTGGTTTGGAATATATGGATCACGCGAAATAAAATAGTGTTCAAAGGAGAGGTGGTTCCGATCTCAACGTTGGTATCGGGTATTATGGATGGCGCTTGGAGCTGGTTCAAAGCAAGGAAGGGGATCTCCTACGGACTCGGATGGTCAGATTGGTATACTTGCCCTCTGGGCTGTTTGGAGTGAGTTTCACTCAGTGTAATCATTATATATTTTATTCGGGGGAGAAGCAGTGGGCTAGGACATTAATCCCCACTGTTGTGCAGTTTCTGTGCGAGGTACTCTTTTTCCTACCTGAGTCTTTTTCCCAATGGGTTTTGGCTCAGGGAGGTTTTGAGGAGGCCCTCCCCCTTTCATGATTTTTATTGTAAGGGTTGGGCACCCCTTTGTGCTCCCTTCAATGGAATCTTTGCTTATCTAAAAAAAAAACCAAGAGGAGCACCATGCTCTAACTCAAATCCATTATACAAAAATGATTCTAATCTCCCTAAAGTACTACAAGGCCACCTATATATAAGGTGTGACCATTTACCTAAAAGAAGCAAATTGGCCAAACCCAAATCCAATTAATCCATGACTAAAAGTAAAGAAAAGAGCACAATACAAGCTCTAAAATCAACTTACTAAACTACACACATTTATTTAATATAAACAAGAAACATAAGATAATTTCAAAAATTACTCTAAAGTCAGTGGCTTGAAAATTTCCTTGGTTCTCCTTGTAACGCCCAAATAATTTAATTATTTATTTAATTAAATTATTTAGGTATTTTAATAGTATAGTCATATTAAAATTATTATATGGTGTTTTACTTAAATCAGGGAGTGGTGTCTAGTGATTAAGTTGAATAGTAGAAGGGGGCCCGTGATCCAAGAGCCCAAGGGCCTAGGCGCAAGAAGGAAGGCATTAGCTAGGGTTTTAGAGCATTAGCGCATTTTTGAGAAAAGAAAGAAAGAAAGTTGCGAAGAGAGAAGAGAAGGGGGGACGGCGCGAAACCAAGGAGAAAGAGGAAGGGGGCTCTTGTTGCTGTGGTTCTTTGGAGTCTTCATGCAAGGAGATCTCGTATTCAGAAAATCTAAGGTAAGGGTGGGTTCTATCCTTATAATAGGGTGTATGATGGGGGTTATGTGGGAGATAGGCTCTATGTTGTCCATTTTGATGTTGTTGGTGTTTATTTGGTGATATTCATGATGATTGAATTGGTGCTTGATGATTGGTCATGGTGAAAAATCGAAAATGTGATCCCTAGGCGCCATTGATGTTGTGTCGCATGTGTTTTTGGTTGTTGCCTTAGTTGCTGGAAACGGCGCCCTGCCCCTGGGCGCTCTGTCACTGTTTTTGGTTGTTGCTGGAAGTGGCGCCCTAGGCGCCCAATACTGTTTTGATGTTGCTGGGAATGGCGCCCTAGGCGCCCAGTGTTGTTTTGGTGTTGCTGAGAAAGGCGCCCTAGGCGCCCAGTGCTGCCCCTGTCGCTGAAATTGGCGCCCTAAGCGCCCAGTGTTTATCTGTGTCACTGAAAATGGCGCCCTAGGCGCCCAGTGGTGTTCTGTGTTGTTTCTGTTGCTGTGGTGCTAGGCGCCCTGCTCCTGGGCGCCAAGTCTGTTTCTGTTATTGTGGTGCTAGGCGCCCTGCTCCTGGGCGCCATGTCTGATGTTGCTGCTGTTGCCCTAGGCGCCCTGCTCCTGGGCGCCATGTCAGTTTGTGTTGCTGTTGTGCTAGGCGCCCTGTTGCTGGGCGCCAAGTCTGTCTGTGTTGCTGTTGTGCTAGGCGCCCTGTTGCTGGGCGCCAAGTCTGTTGCTGCCACTGTTGTGCTAGGCGCCCTGCTCCTGGGCGCCATGTCTGTTGTTGCCACTGTTGTGCTAGGCGCCCTGCTCCTGGGCGCCATGTCTGTTTGTGTTGCTGTTGCACTAGGCGCCCTGTTTCTGGGCGCCAGTTTCTGTTTTGCTGCTGATGCTGTTGGCGCCTTGTTGCTGGGCGCCAGTTCCTGTCTTGTTGTTGTTGCTGTTGGCGCCTTGTTGCTGGGCGCCAGTTTCTGTCTTGTTGCTGTTGCTGTTGGCACCCTGTTGCTGGGCGCCAGTTTCTGTCTTGTGGCTGTTGCTGTTGGCGCCTTGTTGCTTGGCGCCAGTTTCTGTCTTGTTGCTGTTGGCGCCTTGTTGCTGGGCGCCAGTTTCTGTCTTGTTGCTGTTGCTGTTGGCGCCTTGTTGCTGGGCACCAGTTTCTGTCTTGTTGCTGTTGCTGGGCGCCAGTTTCTGTCTGCTGCTTTTGCCTGTTGGCGCCCTGTTGCTGGGCACCAGTTCCTGTCATGTCCTATTTGGTTGTTGGCATTGGTGTTGTAAAATCGTTGTTGTTCCAGGTGATGTAAATTGTCGTCGTTCTCGGTGTCGTATAATTGTTGTTGCCATTGATGTTGTAAATTGATTGGTGTCTTTGGTGTCGGTGGTTGTTGATCAAGCTGTTAGACTGTCCTATAGGTGTATTGGTGATGATTGGTGCTATTGGTGATGATGTAACAGGTGATGTGCCTATTTTATTGCCTAAGGTGATAGGTGATGGGTCTATGACCATTTGTTGATATTGGTGTTGATTGTGTCACATAGATGACTATTGTTGTTGATTGTATCTGGTGCATTGTCCATGGTGTCGCATACATTTCATGTGCATTGTTTTGGTGATGAAGGCTTCGGCCTTGGAGCTATAGGTGATCATGGTGATGCTCATACAGGTGATGTTGCCCTTATTGACTATTTTATTGGTGATGATTGGTACCACATGCATATACCCGTTGGTGTGGGTTGCATCTCATTTATGTACTCATGACATTGGTGATGACTATTGGTGAATTGCAATTGATGTTGTTGTGAAGCGATAGATATAGTTGTCGTAACTCTAGCATATTGCCTATCATATATGCTATTATAATGTTAGATATCTCACCCCTTCTGTTTGAATGTTACCCCTATGTTGGTAACATGCAGGTGATTACGAGTGAAGGCATGCCTACCTTCGCTAGTAGAGTCGGTGTCGTCGCTCTGATACATAGCACTCGGGGGGATGAACGCTAGGCTTTATTGTTGTCTCTATTATTCTAATTTTTGAAGTTTTATGGTGATGTTATGATGATTTGTTGAAACCTCCATTTTATTCCGCTGCGTGGTGATGGAGTTACTGTTATGTATCGTACTATTTTAATGATGAATTTTTATTATAAGCGTGCGACGTTTTAATGGTGTAAATGTGGCATCCCTTGTGGGTGTAGTGAAAAATGTTTTTGAAACTCTGATTTTCGTCAAAAATTTTCTGAGTAGAAAAGGGGTGTTACACTCCTCATATTCTTCATTCTTGATTCTCATCAAACTCCTTTGTAGTTTAACATCACAACATTATTCACTGATTTGTGCTTTTTTTTGTCTGCAGACATAGTGATAAGTACCACTCCATAAACCCACACATACAAAGTGGGGATCCCAGGTTTTAACCCTAGTAACCGTTAAAATTATCCAATCTAACAATCAGTTGTGCTAGGCCTTGTAGGTATTTTTCTTCATAAAGTACATATACTTAGTGTAACACCCCGACATATCACACCTAGTGGATATACCAGAATATACTTTCGTAGCATACATCAGAGTATTATTCCTGTTTTATGGACATTGAACAATACTAAAACTTTGACTAAACATGTCAAAGTGCCACTCATAATTGAACACTTCCAAGGAAGTACATAGATAACTTAAGTTTCATAGTTAGACGTCCTCGCCTCATTCCTAAGGTTCAATATCCAAATACATAAATAAAGCGGAAATCGATATACAACTTTAAGTACGAGTACAATTCATATAATCGAAGTGCTTAAAACTAGAATTAACATAAGCAGCTAGCTAGTCTTCAACGTCATCGTGCGGAACATCATCTAGCCATGCTTCCCTGCTTTCGATTTTCCTCGTTTCTCTGAAAAACAACAACATTAAAGGGTGAGATAAACATTATCTCAGTGAGTCCTATCGAGACCCCTTACTAACACTAGCGGTTCATTATGCTTTATTCTTTTGTACTCATAGCCCTACTAAGCGACTACGTGACAATATGTTCTTTCAACTCGTAGCCCTACTAAGCGACTACGGGTTGCATTTCATACTAACACAACACTGGAGACCTGCAGTTTCAGTCCCCCAATGAACCCAATCCACTAATCCTTTCATCAGTGGGCAAACATAGAAGGGAACTAGGTTGTGGGCTCATGACTTCCCTCCCCTAGTGTGTTATCATAGGGGTCGTCACCCCAATTAATGTCGATCACATTAATTATCATACCTTGATCCTTTCATCAAGTAGTTCATTATCATACCTTGAATTATATCAAGTAATTCATTATCATACCTTGAATTATATCAAGTAATTCGTTATCATACCTTGAATTATATCATGTAATTCATTATCATACCTTGAATTATATCAAGTAATTCATTAACATATCATGTACATGTGTTCTCACTCGTAACCCTAATCGGATATCGTACATTTAACATACTTTGATAATTTCCAATATCTTATTCGTACCTACACTTATTTACGCGAATTGCGGGTTGTTTGTAAAAACAAAGGGTTGGGGAAGGGATTCGAATTGACTTGGAGCCAATTGGAATGGCTTAAAACATACTTTGGAAGAAGATAACAGAAGTGGGCGCACGGTTCGTGTGCTAAGGCGCACGACCCGTGCGCATTTTCAAAGAAAATGGCGCATAGATACAGACAGGGACGCACGGTCTGTGCGCATAGGCACGCGACCCGTGCGCAGTTTAAAAGTTTTGCGCACATGAAACAGATTGACGCGCACGAACCGTGCCACAAGGCGCCCGGTCCGTGCGTGTCTAACAGTATGTAGAAAATGATGTTTCGTGCTATTCTTACATTCCGTTCGATTCCAAAATTCATTTCGATCGATTACCTAACACAACCAGCATCATTCCAGTCCAGAACAATAATAATAACAATTACATATTCACATAATCATCCAACCATATAATTCATCGTTCAACGCATAGTTTTCATAAAAACGGTTTTGACTCGAAAACGCCCGAACTGAACCTAGAAACAGAACATGCAATCAGTATTTGGAAAACAAAATCCCTAAGCGAGTATAGAACTCACCATATCGTGATGAAAAACACAAACCAACTCGAAGAAAAATCTCACGAAAAACAGAAATCACACGAACGATCCTCGAAATGCGAACTTGAACTAACCCCAACGAAAACAGCTACTGAAATCCCTTCTAATCTATTCCAATCCACAATGTAGGTTCTGTTTTACTCAAAGCTAGCCCTAACTTTGACATGCAAGCTTCCAAAACTCTCAAAACTCCATTTTCTCACTTTGAGCTTTGAAATTTCAGCAATGGTGAAATGGGAGGGATGAAGATGTGGGTGTTGTTTTAGGTATCAGTGGGAAGAGGGTTAAAAACTGAATCTAATGGTGAAAGAAAATGCAACATGCATCTAGGTTTGGTGGATTCCTCTCCTATTCTTCTCCCTCTCCCTTTCGCAAGTTCCCTCCCCCTCTCTCTCAATTCTATTTCTGAAATTCTGTGTTTTTTACAAAATGGGTGTGTGTGTTGTGTTTTTATGTTTTAAGTGTGATGACTCAGCTGAAGGGAAAATAAATAGGAGGAAAGACTATATTGCCCCTTACTACTAATTACTCACTTAAAACCCATTTTACTTCAATTATCAAAGCACACACATATATTATTGGAATTTAATCAACTATGACATATTATTATTTATGCGCCTAATCATTTTAAATTAGCTAGATAATTATCTTGTGACCTCTTGCTAATTTCAATAAATGAAATTAGCTAAATTTGGGATGTTACAATCACCCCAATTTTTAAAAATTTTGTCCTCAAAATTGAACAAAACATAACTCAATTGAAAAGATGGGGATATTTCACCCGCATATTATCCTTGATTTCCCATGTCGCTTCGTCAGATAAGACACCATCCCAAAGCACTTTGACAATAGGAATTGATCTCGTCCGAAGCGTTTTCTCGCCACGTTCGATGATTTGGCTTGGATTAGGCTGATAAGACAAATCCGGTCGGATGTCAATCGTCTCAAAACTCAACAGTTGACTCGGATCGGGAATGTACTTCCTCAATTGCGACGCATGAAACACATCATGTAGTCTGGATAAAGCTGGAGGTAAGGCAATGTGGTATGCTACCGGCCCAACACGCTCGATAATTTGGAAAGGTCCAATATACCGAGGACTGAGCTTCTTCACCCGCAATGCTATACCGGTACCAATAGTTGGAGAAAGTCTCAAATACATGATCTCCTTCTTCAAATTCCAATGGCCTTCTTCTTTTGTCGGCATAACTCTTTTGTCGACTCTGAGAGGTCTTCATCCTCTCTCTAATCTGACGGATCTTCTCAGTAGTCTCATGGACTAAATCAGGAGCCAACAATCTTTTCTTACTGACATCCCACCAACACAATGGTGTTCTACACTTCCTTTCATATAATGCTTCATATGGAGCCATTCCGATACTAGAATGGTAGCTGTTATTGTAAGCAAACTCCACCAATAGAAGATGATCCTCCCATCGGCCACCACTGTCAAGTACACAAGCTCTAAGCATATCTTCGAAGGTCTGAATTGTCCTTTCAGTCTGTCTGTCCGTTTAAGGATGATAGGCGGTACTAGCACATACTGTTGTTCCCAACGCCATATTCAGAGCTCTCCAGAATTGTGATGTAAACTTGGGATCACGTTCATAGATGATACTCGTGGGAATTCCATGTAGCTTCACAATATTCTTGAGATACTCTTCTGCTAACTTAGCAACTCTGTGATTCGAACGTACCGGAATAAAATGAGCAGACTTGGTCAAGCGATCAACCACTACCCAAATAGAATCATTTTCGGCTTGGGACCGTGGCAATCCCATGAAAAAGTCCATATAAATGCTTTCCCATTTCCATTCTGGCACATTCAAAGGTTGTAACTGACCGGCAGGCTTCTGGTGCTCTATCTTAACCATTTGACAAGTCAAGCATCGAGACACGAATTCTGCAATTTCCACTTTCATACCCGGCCACTAATACAACTGCTTAAGATCCCTATACATCTTGGTAGACCCAGGATGTATTGAGAACTGACTCTTGTGCGCCTCTTCTAAAACCTGCTTCTTGATATCTTCATCATTAGGCACACAGATTCTACCATCAAAGTAAATCACACCATCACTATCTTCGGTGTAATTTGGCAACCTCTTCTGCGTTTGCAGCTCTAGATCAATCTCTTGGGCTGAGCGAATCAGATTTCTCAAGGGACTCGAAATCTGAATATGAGTCAACGCCAATTTGTTTCTTCTTGGCTTAACCTTCAAGTTGAGATCTCTAAAAGATTCCAACAATGCCATCTCATGAATCATCAATTCACGTGTGAATAGATTTCCTACTCAAAGCATCAGCTACAACATTAGCCTTCCCTGGATGGTACTTTAGGTCAAAATCATAATCTTTCAGAAACTCTACCCATCTCCTCTGTCTATTGTTCAGCTCCTTTTGGTCAAACAAATACTTAAGGCTCTTGTGATCACTAAAGACTTCGAAACGAGACCCGTACAGGTAATGTCTCCAAATCTTTAGGGCATACACAATCGCCGCCAACTCTGGGTCATGAGTCGGGTAATTCTCTTCATGAGGCTTCAATTGTCTGGAGGCATAAGCAACCACTTGTTGATTCTGCATAAGAACACATCCTAAACCCTTACCAGAGGCGTCACAGTAAATTTGAAATCTCATAGATGGATCTGGAAGAATTAGAATGGGTGCAGAAGTCAAACGATTCTTCAATTATGAAAAAGATTCATCATAGTCAGGGTCCCATACAAACGGTTGACCCTTGCGAGTTAACCGAGTGAGTGGAAGAACCAGCTGAGAAAATTCTTGAATGAATCTCCGATAATACCCAGCTAATCCCAAGAAACTTCTTACTTCAGTGACTGTAGATGGCTGTTCCCAGTCTACCACAACTTCAATCTTACTGGGGTCCACTGCAACACCGGATTGAGATATCACATGGCCCAGAAATTTTACCTCAGGCATCCAGAAATCACACTTAGATGGCTTGGCATACAACTTCTTTTCTCGGAGTACGTTCAGAACAATTCAGAGATGTTGCACATGCTCCTCAACAGTCTTAGAATACACCAAGATATCATCAATAAACACCACGACAAACTGATCCAAATAAGGATTAAAAATTCGATTCATTTAATCCATGAATACAGCTGGAGCGTTGGTTAGACCGAAGGGCATCACTACAAACTCGTAATATCCATACCTAGTACGGAAAGCAGTCTTCGAAATATCCAAGGCTCTGGTTTTGATTTGATGATAGCCCGACTTTAGATCAATTTTAGAAAACACTGAAGCTCCCCGCAGTTGATCTAGCAAATCATCGATTCTTGGCAGAGGATACTTATTCTTGATAGTCACCTTATGCAACTGGTGATAATCAATGCATAATCTCATGCTCCCATCTTTCTTCTTGACAAGCAGTACAGGAGCACACCATGGCGAAGCACTAGGTCGAATAAATAGTTTTGAAATCAAGTCTTCAAGTTGGGTTTTCAATTCCTTAAGCTCTAAAGGAGACATTCTATATGGAGCGATAGAAATTGGTCCGGTTCCCGGAACCAATTCTATACAGAATTCTACCTCACGATCCGGAGGTAAAGAAGAAACTTCATCTGGAAATACATCTAGGAATTCATTAACAACTTGCACAGAAGGTAGATGTAAACCTGTCTCAGTCGATGCAGGCAACATCATAACATAAGCTTCTGTGCCTTGGAATAGACAATGGCTTGCGGAAGTGAATGAGATAGCCGCTTCGGATTTGGTCGGTGGTAACTCCACTGATTTAGAAGCAAAATCGATAGTCCGGTTGAAGCAATCAATAGTTACATTGTTGGCTGACATCCAACTCATCCCTAGAACAACGTCCATACCCTTGATAGGTAAACAAATAAAGTCCACCACAAAATTTCTGTCTCCAATGGATAGAAGACAGTTTTCACATAAGGCTTGGGTTTGAACACTACCCTCAGCAACAGTTTTAAGAGAGATTGGTTGAGGCAACGAAGTTAAAGTCAATCCCAACCGATCGACACAAACTTGAGATATAAAACAATGTGTTGCACCTAAATCATAAAAAATACTAACAGAGTTATACAAAAGAGATCCCATACCCCTTAGCAGATTGTCTGAAGGTTTGACTTGCTGAGCATCCAATGTATAGACTCTTCCTTAAGTTGAAGTAGGCTGATCTGACTCTTTCCTCTTTTTTTCTGGACACTCATGGGTATAGTGGCCCTCCTTCTTACAATAGAAACACAGATTCGAATTCAAATGGCATTCACCCCGGCGGGGTTTCCCACATGTAGAACACTTGTTGGATCTTAAGGAATCAGACGACTGCACTTGCTTCCCTTTAGTTGAGTTGTGCCTGGAACCCATCTGAGAATTAGATGATCTAATATTCCTCTTGTTCTGATTAAACGCCTTTCGGCTCTCATATAATCTCTTCAAGTCACTCTCAGCAATATGAGCCTGTTGCACCATGGCTGCATAATTGTTACACGCAAAAGAACTTAGACTCTGAGAAATGTCTTCTCTTAGCCCAAATTTGTACCTGTCAGTCTTCCATCTGTCGTTGGGAGCATACCCAGCTAAACCGAAAATTGGTACAGTTCTTCAAATCTAGCTGTGTACTGGCCCACAGTTAAGCCTCCTTCGGTGAGAGCGAAGAACTCATTCTCCTTATCAAACCTCACAGCCGTCGGAAAGAATTGCTCCAGAAATGTTTGCCTGAAATTCTCCCAAGTATGGGGAGTTCCCATGGTCTCCAACATTGCTCTAGCATTAGTCCACAAGTTGTTGGCTTCCCCCTTCAGCATTTGGGACGCCAATCTCAGCTTATCTTCATCAGTAACTTGCATGGTGAGAAAAATCTTCTCAATATCATCCAGCCAATGCTGGACTTCCATGACATCCGGTCCTCCCCTGAACTCAGAGGGTTTCATTTTTAGAAATTCAGAGTAGATCTGTCTTGGGTTAACTTGTGGCTCATGAGCTTGCTGGGGTTGAGCCTGAGCATTTTGTTGCATTAGCAGCATGTCTTCCATCATCTTTTGCTGCATCTCTATCACGTTCTGGATCCAAGCAGAATGTGGGTCAATTGTTGGATTGTTCCTTGATCCTCCTGCCATAATTCTGCAAACGATACACCAAGTATTAAGTTGATCAGTCTCAATGTCTCTTAGTATCATAAGAAGCAAAATAGCAGAATTACCCAAGGGACAACCAACCCTATAAAACTAATCTAAGCCTGATTTGTTCGAACTGCTCTAATACCATAATGTAACACCTCGACATATCACACCTAGTGGATATACCAGAATATACTTTCATAGCATACATCAGAGTATTATTCCTGTTTTATGGACATTGAACAATACTAAAACTTTGACTAAACATGTCAAAGTGCCACTCATAATTGAACACTTCCAAGGAAGTACATAGATAACTTAAGTTTCATAGTTAGACGTCCTCGCCTCATTCCTAAGGTTCAATATCCAAATACAGAAATAAAGCGGAAACCGATATACACCTTTAAGTACGAGTACAAGTCATATAATCAAAGTGCTTAAAACTAGAACTAACATAAGCAGCTAGCTAGTCTTCAACCTCACTAGTGCAAACAAGGTATTTAAAGTGAGGCGAAAAGGGGATTTAAAGTCAGGCGCCCGCTTGACTTTTATTAAGTCGACTTTGTATGTCAGGAGTTTTAAAGTCAAGCGATAGCCTGACTTCGTAAGTCTGATTTAAAGTCAAGCATTTATTTCGCCTGACTTCGTAAGTCAGTTTTAAAGTCAAGCATTTATTTCGCCTGACTTCGTAAGTCTGTTTTAAAGTCAAGCATTTATTCTTGCCTGACTTCGTAAGTATGATTTAAAGTCAAGCATTTATTCTTGCCTGACTTCGTAAGTATGATTTAAAGTCAAGCATTATTGCGCCTGACTTTAAAAGTTTTTTTTTTCAAATTTTGGTTTAATCTATACACCCTGGTTATACGAAATTCATCACATTCTACTATAATTCATCACATTCTACTATAATTCATCACATTCTACTATAATTCAAAGCTAAAATTCATTACATTACAAAATAAAGAACAACAAACAGAACAAACAGACTGAACATTCTACTTTAAATACATTCATCACATTAAGTAAGAATTCTACACTTTAAGTACAAAATACATCCAAAGCTAAATTACATTGTACTTAAATTCATATACAACAAAAGGGGAGTTCTTCTAATAAAAGCGACATATAACACCACCAACTCTAACACCAGTGGTTATAATTTTCTATGGTGCAATGCATTGGAATAAAGCAATTGAATTCTATACCAGCTACTTTTAGGATGAAGATGCTAGTTGCTTCAATTTTGCCTGCAAAATAACCCCAGCATCATCTGCAACATTTTTCTTTTTGGATGCAACCAGCATTGGTAGTTACACAAGCTCATTTATCTTCTGTATAAGGTAAAAAGTAGTGCAATAATTATTCTTAACCAGTATTTCATTGTAAACGCAATTTAGCTGAAAATAAAAGGGATAAGCACTGCCTAGTTCATCATCTTCTATTATCAATCAATTCGGGGTTTCAAAAAGCAATACTTCTTTGAATAATCACTCTCCACATAAGAATAACCACAATAGAAATCGCATGGCACATCAAAACAATTAGTTGTATACATATATAAAATCACAGTAAGAACAAATGTTGCAACAGGAAACTCACCTCAACAAGCTGCTCGAAGTTTGATTTGAGTAAGTTGATTTTGCGATCACAATAATCTTTTCCTTCAGGCATGGTTTTCTGTTTTTGGCATCAACCGATGTTGGTGAGGCTGTCTTGGAGGAGATTCACTTCTAGATCGGCTTGTTCCTTCACCGCCTTTAACTGCTCCACGCTCATCTTCTCCAGGGACATCGCTGCGCTTGCGCTAGCCCTCGATGAAGCCATCTTTGCTTTGATCTCTCTTTCCCGCACTAGGCTCGCTAAACCCTTCTACTCCACCTCCAATGAACTGTAAAAATGAAAGGGCACAAAGGACAACCCGTGAGTCACTCTTGCATAGACATATTGTAATCAAGAGTTCAATGAAAACATCTTCAAAACAAAATTGGAAGGTGATATTGATTCTATCAGCAGATATGAATACTTCTGCCATTCTGTGACCAAATCATGTGAATGAATGATGAAAACAGAAGGGTGATAGCTGGTCTGATAGTATATATCATACCCACTAATTATGCATCTTTATCATTATTCAAACATTCTAATTCCAAGTTTCCGCAAATAAGTTTCAATTAGCAGTGTAAGTAAAACTTCAAGATTCATACAAAACACTTAAAGAAAAGTTATTCAAAGTAAGATTCATATACCAAACATAAAAAACACTAACCAAACATTCAAAACTCTAACCAAACATTTTAAAATCAAAGCTCAAGCAAACCCTAGAAAAAAGTACCTCAATGGAGTGATTTCCTTCTGCGACTACAGCTTTGTGATTGAAGTGCTTTCATTGCACGTTTATAAGCTGGATCACGAAACACGTTGCTTGTGGCTGTTCTTGCTATTAGACCCCCTTTTGTTTTGAACTGTTTGCTACCATATATGAAGTTTAATGCTTTCCCATTTTTAATAGGAAACTCTCTGAACAAACAATATTAATTGAACCGTGTCAGAAAAGGTCGTCCAATAGAGACCAATTTGTCTAATCTAATAGGAACCAATTCCAATAAATAGTAACAAAACAAAACAAAAGTACTATAGAAATGAACAAGAAAAGAGATGAAATTGATGACCTGTTTCTAAAGGCAAAAGATGTTTGATATATCTGCATTGTGGTTTCAAACAAATCATCATTCCATGGAACATATTTTGGATTCCCCTGAGTAGTTCCAGAACTGCAACAATATATATAAACTTGTTAAGTGAAGTTGTTGAAGAATAAGGACTAAGGTGAAGAAAAAATAAGGGTAAAACTGTAAAAGCATACCTTAGAGACATAGTTGTGATGGATTTTCCAGTGAGAATAGGAGAAGAATCACCATCAATGATTCTATAGATGTAAGGTTCTAATTCTTTGTGAGTAACGATTGGAACACAAGCCTTGAAACTCTCAGGGTCAGTTCTTTCATTAAGACCCAAATTCTGTAAATATTCTCCTGATGAGTTTTCCTCCAAAATTCTTTTGAGTGTTTCCTTTTGAACTGTTTCTGCATCCTTGGTCAACGTCTCAAAATCTGAGATAAATTTGTCCATGTTGAACTCTTCTTCCATTTTCAAAAAAATAGGGATAATTTATCCCCCAAAACAAAAACAAAAAAGAAAGAATCAAAAAAGTGTTTTACACTAGTGCAAAATATTATACATTGATGTCTTGTATGAAATCAGATCGCTATATCATGTCAAGCGCACTAAAATCTAAACACTTTTTGCTAACTTGATCTAAATAAAAACAGCGAAATCTAAACTTCTTTCCTTGAAGTTTTATACAACTACTTTTTAATTTTTTACATTTTCAATTCCTAGATGGGAAGAACTTTCAACTTAACTAATAACAACAGTAACTGCAAGTAGTATATTCATATTAAGCCAAGTGCCAACCTGATTTATTCATAAAAATTTGAAAAACCACATCATGGAAAATCCTATGCCTGAGCAAGATTTCAAAACTACCATAAAGTTTCATACTGTAAGAGCTCCAAGACTCAGGCACGGGATCCAATTAATTTTATTTGATAAAGGCAGAAACTCAACTAACTGAAACTTAACAAATTTAACTAACTAAGCCAGCTAACTAACATGCCTTAAAACTGATTATAGTTACCTGTCCAGGCATAACCTCCCCATTGGTGCCACTAATGTTAATTCCAGCATATAAGCAAGCCTTGTAATGAGCATCAGATATATCACGTCCAAATGACTTATCTGCCCCGGCACTACAGTAGTAAGGACCCTGATATATGAAGGAATAACTCATTAAATCCTCTTTTTCACAAATTCATGTATAATGTGAAATGAACTCCAATAGAAGTGGCATTACCTGAGGACCGGGATAGCCACCTACGGGCCAACATAGAGGCCATTTCACATCTGTTTGAAGTAAGGTGTACTCTTGTTCTATTCCATACCTTTGAACAATCAATATACAACATCAGCATGTTTTCTGTTAAGATTATAATTCAACACCAAAAGTTCAGTTACTTCTATTTGAGCAAGTGATTAAATGAAGAAGGAAAACCAAGGCTAACTGTTTTAAAAATACATGGAATTTTTCTCCTTTTTTTTTGGAATTTTTAGAGGCTATTACAAAAGACAATGCAACAACTTTATTTGCAAGTTGCTATACCATATCTTTACAAGCAATGCTAACTTTCTGCTGTTTTACTACTTGTTTTCCTCAATAGGGGCATGGGAAATCACTGTGGTTAATGCAGGGAATGTTCAAGGCAAATGGAGGATGTGGTTATGTAAAAAAGCCTCAAATTCTAATGCAGAAACTTCAATGTGACAATCAGTTTGATCCTAGAATGATGATGCCAGTGAAGAAGACATTAAAGGTAAGCATAACATACTAAACTGAATACTACAAGGTAAATTCATTTGTTTTGGTGACATCTTAAATGTTAAGTTGTCATGTCCAATAACAGGTAAAAGTATACATGGGACATGGTTGGAGCTTAGATTTCAGTCCTACTCACTTTGATAAGTGCTCTCCACCAAACTTTTACACAAAGGTCAGTTAAGTGAACCTTCTTTGCATAAGTGGTAATTTACCATTGAATATTTGTTCTATAATCACAAAAACAGAAACAGAAATAGCACAGATACTATATTGGTTTGCCAGAGTAGAAACCTCGATATCCTCCCTTCACATCACAACATGTTCTTAAGTTATGAAGACCAATAAAAAACTATGATATAGCAACTGATTTGTATGTATTTGGAGAGTTACTGTGATTGTATTCTCAGCATAGAAACCCTTGTATCCTCCCTTCAACATCACAACATTTTCTCTAAGTTATGCAGGCCAATAAAAAAACTAAGAGAGCCTTCTATACATTTTAATTTCCCTGGCCCGCGAGAAAAAAGAAAGATGCAACAAAGCTGTGATTTAATGCAACAAACATATCCACATACCTCAATTCCTAGAACTCTCTTGACACCATACATATCCACATACCTCATTTCCTAGAACTCTCTTGACACCATACATATGGTGTAATCCATAGACTAATTCCCTAATCACAGTGTTGAGTCCAGGACATAGACCCCCACATGTAACAATAGCAGCTTGAACTTCATCTGATTCAAAATACACCTGAAAATCCAATTTCAAAAGACCATACAGAAAAATTAAGGTACCAAACATATTAATGATTGTAATTGTACAAATAAATGAAAACAGCATGGAAACATACCTTCTGACGTGGTCCAGCACGCCGAAAATGTATCCCTCTTGGACTATCTTTGTGGACAACTACCTGTCACGAGTCAAAACAAAAGTGGAAATAAATGACACGTAAGCTAAGGTAATGGTGTCTTAATAACAAACAACATTCCATCAACTGTCCCCTACTGCTCAGCGACATGAGGACGCTGTCTCCCAAGGTTGAACCCTAGTGTGACCATGTGATAGTGTGCAGTGTTTATTTGTCAGTTTGGATCACTGTCTTAAATGTTCATCCTGTACTTGCAGTTCTACCTTAATATAGAGATTAGTTAATGTCTAATGCTTTTCAATTCTAGGAAGATGGTTTTCATCAATGTTCAAAGTGACACTTATAAGCTACATAAAATCAATTATGTAACTAATTAAAAAGTAACTACAATAAAAACAAAAATACCAAATACTACCAACCTTCTGAGGAACAGTGTCATCAACATGCACAAAATATTGCCTGAGAAAGGACAAAGTAAAATTCAATTCATAAATCAATTATCAATAAAGCAATTCAGTAAAGGAAATCACCAAACAAATGAGAAGTGAAACAACTCACTTGACTACTGAGTAAGCAGGATTGTCTTGCAAAGGATTAGGGTATATCTGCAGTAACACCAAAAATTAATAAAATCATACATTTCTGATCTGTTACCAGAAATGAGTATTTGTTCATTTACACAAACCATGGTAAGTTGGTAATTTACCATTGAGTAATTTCTGATCTTTTACACAAAACTTCAACAACAAAAGAACAACAAACACAAGTGAGTATTTGTTCTACAATCACAAAAACAAAAACAGAAATAGCACAGAAAAGAGAGAAAAGGGATTTCTATAGCAAGATTGAAGCAAAGGGCTTTTCTCCTAGCTTATTGAGTCAAAACTTGTGAGTGAGTCATTGTTTCCGCTTTCTTGTTTTCCATTCAGGTTCCTGTTAGGGTTTGCAAATCCTTCATGTTTTCATACCTAGCAGCGTAGAGGCTCAATTTGAAAGCTGAAATGGGGCTAGGGATTAGGGTTTTGAATCAACAAAAAATTTGGGCATTTCAGTTAAATAGATGGAAACTACTTACCCTTTAATAAGAAGAAGTGAAGAACAGAGGAGAGGCGAGAGGTGACTGAGAGAAGGAGAACGACGATTGTTTTCATCGTTGTGAAGGCATGAACCGGTGGTGGTTGTCGTAGGGCCAGAGGAGAACAACGATAACAGGAGAAGGGGGAGGCTGGGACGACGATGAAGGTTGCGGTGGTGGTGAGGGAGTAGAGTGAGAGTGAGGGTGAGGGCGGAGTGAGCGTGAGGGTGAGGGCGGAGTGGACGGTGCGAATGAAGCGAGCATGAAGGGTGCGAATGAAAACTGAGAAGAGATAGGGTTCGCGTTTTTGCGAATGAAAGGATGAAATAATTTATTCTATTTTAGTACTTTAGAAGTCAGGCGCGTATGCGCTTGACTTTAAAACTTTACCTCTTAATTACAAGTTTGCCACCGTGTCTATTTATGTAGTCATGCGTCTGATAGCATGACTTTAAAAGTCTAATTTTTTTTCCTATTTTTCACTTTAGAAGTCAGGCGTGTAATCGCTTGACTTTAAAACTCGCGAGTTTTGCCTCTTAATTATAAGTTTGCCACCGCCTCAACATATAAAGTCAGGCATCTGAGCGCCTGACTTTAAATGTCTAATTCTTTTCCCATTTTTGCACTAGTGCGTCATCGTGCGGAACATCATCTAGCCATGCTTCCCTGCTTTCGATTTTCCCCGTTCCTCTGAAAAACAACAACATTAAAGAGTGAGATAAACATTATCTCAATGAGTCCTATCGAAACCCCTTACTAACACTAGCGGTTCAATATGCTTTATTCTTTTGTACTTGTAGCCCTACTAAGCGACTACGTGACAATATGTTCTTTCAATTCGTAGCCCTACTAAGCGACTATGGGTTGCATTTCATACCAACACAACACCGGAGACCTGCAATTTTAGTCCCCCGATGAACCAAATCCACTAATCCTTTCATCAGTGGGCAAACATAGAAGGGGCCTAGGTTGTGGGCTCATGACTTCCCTCCCCTAGTGTGTTATCATAGGGGTCGTCACCCCAATTAATGTCGATCACATTAATTATCATACCTTGATCCTTTCATCAAGTAGTTCATTATCATACCTTCAATTATATCAAGTAATTCATTATCATACCTTGAATTATATCAAGTAATTCATTAACATATCATGTACATGTGTTCTCCCTCGCAACCCTAATCGGATATCGTACATTTAACATACTTTGTTGATTTCCAATATCTCATTCGTACCTACGCTTATTTACGTGAATTACGGTTTGTTTGTCAATACATAGGGTTGGGGAAGGGATTAGAATGGACTTGGAGCCAATTGGAATGACTTAAAACATATTTTGGAAGAAGGTAACAGAAGTGGACGCACGGTTCGTGTGCTAAGGCGCACGACCCGTGCGCATTTTCAAAGAAAATGGCGCATAGTTACAGACAGGGACGCACGGGCCGTGCGTAGAGGCGCACGACCCGTGGGCATTTTAAAAGTTTTGCGCACATGAAACAGAATCACGCGCACGACCCGTGCCACAAGGCGCTCGGTCCGTGCGTGTCTAACAATATGTAGAAAATGATGTTTTCGTCTTATTCTTCCATTCCGTTCGATTCCAATATTCATTCCGATCGATTACCTAACACAACCAGCATCATTCCAGTCCAGAACAACAATCATAACAATCACATATTCACATAATCATCCAACCATATAAGTCATCGTTCAACGCATAATTTTCATAAAAACGATTTTGACTCGAAAACGCCCGAACTGAACCTAGAAACAGAACATGCAATCAGTATTTGGAAAACAAAATCCCTAAGCGAGTATAGAACTCACCTTATCGTGATGAAAATCACAAACCAACTCGAAGACAAAGCTCACGAAAAACCGAAATCACACGAACGATCCTCGAAATGCTCTCTACTTCGAACTTGAACTAACCCCAATGAAAACAGCTACTGAAATCCCTTCTAATCTACTCCAATCCACAATGTAGGTTCTTTTTTACTCAAAGCTAGCCTTAACTTTGACATGCAAGCTTCCAAAATTCTCAAAACTCCATTTTCTCACTTTCAGCTTTGAAATTTCAGCAATGGTGAAATGGGAGGGATGAAGATATGGGTGATGTTTTAGGTATCAGTGGGAAGAGGGTTAAAAACTGAATCTAATGGTGAAAAAAATGCAACATGCATCAATGTTTGGTGGATTCCTCTCCTATTCTTCTCCCTCTCCCTTTCGCAAGTTCCCTCCCTCCACTACTGCAAAATGTGCTTTAAAAAGCACTAATTTGAATCGGTTATTTGGATAACCGATTCAAAATGTAGGCGCGGTGGCAATTTTGTAAATAAATTGATGTTTGGGAGATGTTTTGATTCATTTAGAATCGGTTGTTTAAACAACCGATTCTAAATGTGCATATTTAGACATTTGGAATCGGTTGTGTAAACAACCGATTCTGAAACTGTTAATTTGGAATCGGTTTCTTAAACAACCGATTCTTAAAGTGTGTTTTTCACTCAAAATCCCAAAATTTTCACACTCCCTCATCTCTCTCATTCGCGCTCCACTGAAACCTAAAATTTCAGTTCCTCACTCCCTCACTCCCACGTACTCCGTTCGCTCTCTCACTCCCTCACTTCGTCGCACTCACTCCCTTCCTCTCCCCCACCAGCACTCTGTTCACTCTCTCACTCCCTCACTCCCACACACTCTGTTCACTCTCTCACTCCGTCGCACTCGATCTGTTCCTCTCCGCCTCATGCTGTTCAGCTCGTTGTTCCTCTGTATCTCGTCGTCGCCGTCGCCGTCGCCGTTACTAACTCGCCGTCAGCGTTCCTAGCTCGCTATCAACGGTTCCCATTTCTTCAGGTACCCCTTTTTCTATTTTCTAATTTCTAGGGTTTTATTTTTACTTACATAGTCATAGATTTAATTTGCGGCACTTCTGTTTAAGCAACAGCTTACTGCCTTCCTTGAAAAAATATATGGGATGATACGAGACAACCTGAAAAAGGAGATACCCCCTTTACTGGGATTGTGTATACAGGTAAAAAATGTTTTTATTTTGGTCTAATATTAAGTAGTATTTATTGCTTCCTATTTGATTATTATCCCTTTCAGTTGAAGACTTAAATTTTGACTATCATTTTGTTTTCATTTTATTGATTGAGACTTTTTTTATTTCACGCGTGGTTAAATAATGATGAAAGACTTATGATGCTGTTGTTGGAGACATGACCATAATAGAGGAAAGATTGCAGTATGTGGATTTTACCGTACCATATGCAGAATCAGGATTGTCAATGATAGTTCAAGCTAATCCTGAAGAATCAGCATGGATGTTTATGAAGCCCTTTACCTGGCAATTGTGGATGGTTATAGCTTTAATTTTGATTTACACAATGTTAGTAGTTTGGTGGCTTGAGAGAGAACCCAATCCTGAGTTTCAAGGAAATTGGAAGATCCAGCTCAGCACAGCTCTTTGGTTTACCTTCTCTTCACTCTTCTTTGCTCATAGTGAGTATCATTGTTTCAATCTCAGACTCATTTGCAATTTTGGTGTTAAAGAAAGCTCCTAATTAATTGAAAACAGTCAAGTGAATTCTATGCTTTTCTCTTGCAGGGGAAAAAATGCACAGCAGCTTAACTAGAGTGGTGATGGCCTCATGGTTCTTTCTAGTATTGATTATAAACTCAAGCTACACTGCTAGTCTTTCTTCAATGCTAACAGTTAAACAACTGCGACCAAATGTCACAGACATTCAGTGGCTGAAGAACAATAACAAGAAACTCAGGATTTGTATTCATTAGTAATACTTGTATTCTAGAATTCTTATGATGTGAATTCTTTTTTGGTTATTAAGGTTTACCAGGTGCCTCCTTTCTTGGTACGTAAAGTGTTCACTCAAATATTCTCATTCATCAATGTTCAACTATTCAACAGGTAATCTCTATCCCCCCACTTTGCATTGCAAGTAACATTGCAGAATGTCGAGTTTTTTATGGACTTAATCTGATTATTACTTGCAGTCTTCTGTTGCGTCGTGAGTGTTGTTCGTTCAGCAATGGGGAGTATGTGAAGACAGGTTTGGCTGAATTAGAACAGTGGTGTGTCGAGGCAACAGAGGAGGTAATCTCTATCCCCCCACTTTGTATGTTTTCATTTTTGAAGGTCAAGGAACTGGAATCATAGCTCATGATTGAGAGAAAGCTGTTTCCTAATGAATTCGACATGTTTGGTAAGCTAAGCTGACTTTCTTTTTATGAATAGGATTATATTGAAACACTTCAAAGTCCATCTCATAAATATGAAGTGATTTTCATTTTCTTTGGTAATACTTTTTTAGGAGCTGTTATCCTAATGCAAATGATTTTGAGTCCGAGGTCATTCCAATGGCTGCAAAAGATTTTAAAGTCCAGGTAGTTGCTGAAAGTAAACACTACCCCGGTTATACAAATTGTTATAGCGAAAATATTCTGTTCAAAGTAGCCTTTGATTCATGCATTGATTTATCATATTTTGTTTTTAAAGTAAATAATCAAGTTTTGCCCTTCTATTTCATCACAGTGAGTTACCTTAATTGGGATGTGAATGAATACTTGGATGCTAGTTCACCTGATGACGAAGCTTTCAAGTTGGAAGCAGGACAAGATAAATGCATACTTAGGCTTATAACATCCTGCTGCAACAGTGTGTTCATACTTAGGCTTATAATTGGCTGTCAAGTAATTTTTGAGACAACATGCCACGTTCTGGAAGAAAATTCTAATATTCTTCTATATAGTAAGACCAACTTTACTAAGCATCTATGTTTTCACTTCTATGTTTTCACTTTACTACATTCTACTATATTTATTCTACTATACATGTTTCTATTTTCACTCTTCTTATATCTTCTTGTATAGGTTGTTGGAACTCCTTATTACATGTGTCCTGAGCTTCTTGCTGACATACTATATGGTTATAATTTATTAACCTCACAAATGTGTCTTTTGTTAGTCGTTACGAACAAAAGAGACAACTAGGGAGTAAAATTACTTGCTTATCTATGTTTGTTTGGGTTTCAGGTTGGTCTACAATTGAGGCCATTGATTCTTTGATACGTAAAGCAGGCTACAATGGTTCGATCACTGAGTCACTCAGGAAACGCATACAGCTGACCAAATACCAAAGCACCTTATTTACAATGCACTTTGGTGAATACGTTTCCTATCTGAAACAGGCAAGGGGTGAAGCTCCATCCATTCTTGGAGCTAAGCTGAGTAGCTAGTCTTTTCTTTATTTAACTTTTTTTTAAAGCTGCATAGCTTCCTTGGTAAAAGAAGGAATACAATTCCAATAGAGAAGAACTTGCTGCATAATTAAGTATTAGCCTTTATGCATGTGTGTGCTTGTTCATTCTTTGGTAGCAGACAAAACTTGCTGCATTCAAAGAATGCTACATCATGTGATTGAGAGTGAAATCCTATTAGAGTTGAAAATGGGTTTTGAGATTGGAATTGTTTCTCATGAGCTTAATTGATTGGAATTCCTTAGTAATAGTTTGAAACTCTTTCTGACTTAGGTTCTATTAGGCATCAGCTTAACTAGGTGTATGTACAAATAATAACACTAGCATTTTTTAGATTGTTTGAATACTACAAGGGAGGCTGCAGCAAGGGAGCAATCTCAATCTGCTCAAGAGGAGGCTGATGAGTGGAAGCGGAAGTATGACATTGCTGTTAAAGAAGTAAAAGCTGCTCTAGAGAAGGCAGCTATAGTGCAGGAGCGCACAAACAAGCAAACACAGCTGAAGGAAGATGCTTTAAGAGAAGAATTTTATGGTACTTTTAAGTTTAATGAATTGTTGTAATTTTGTTTTTCCTTGATGCCTTGTATAACTTTTAAGTTTAATAAATTGTTGTAATTTTGTGCTTCTAGCACTTTTAAGTTCAATAGAAGTAAATTTATGAATTATTGAATTATTATGAGTTGCTGCTTTATGGAAATCAATTTTGGGTTGTTTTTGTATCTAGTAATGGGTGTTGTTGTTGAATTTCTAGAGAACAATAGTAACAATTGGTGGGTTGTTTTTATAATTTTTTTTTTAAAAAAATGGACATTTTGAATCGGTTATCTAAAGAACCGATTTTAAATGTAGTATTTTGAATCGGTTATTTAACTGATTCAAAATGTCCCTACATTTAGAATCAGCAGTTTTCGAATCGGTTGTTTAAATAACCGATTTAAAATGTCATATTTTGAATCGGTTATTTAACCGATTCAAAATGTCCCTACATTTAGAATCGGCAGTATTCGAATCGGCAAATAACCGACTCCAAATGTGCCAAATAACCGATTCAAAAGGCCTTTTTTGTACTAGTGCTCTCTCTCTCTCAGTTCTATTTCTGAAATTCTGTGTTTTTTACAAAATGGGGGCGTGTGTTGTGTTTTTATGTTTTAAGTGTGATGACTCAGCTGAAGGGAAAATAAATAGGAGGAAAGACTATATTGCCCCTTACTACTAATTACTCACTTAAAACCCATTTTACTTCAATTATCAAAGCACACACATATATTATTGGAATTTAATCAACTATGACATATTATTATTTATGCCTAATCATTTTAAATTAGCTAGATAATTATCTTGTGACCTCTTTCTAATTTCAATAAATGAAATTAGCTAAATTGAGGATGTTACACTTAGCATCAAATAGCCGGCACTTGGAGATGCCTTGTCAAGATTTCCCTTCAAAATTAAGATGAATTCAAATTATTTAGTGAAAGGCAATAAATTTATGTAAAGATCACAAATCATATATTCATGAAAATAATATACTAGATGATTTTGATTTGCTGAATCACATAAAATCAGTGGTAGACCTAGGACCCAACGTCATGGGTCAATATTTGCTTTTTTATAATCGCCCAACACTATGGCAACTCATCTTCATTTTCTCAGTGGTATGGGTTGTGTTAGATTTGTCGCTCACGACTCACGAGGGGGTGGATTTCGCAAAGTGGTAGAGGGAAGATATGTGTCTTCACAATTGCGTGGGTGTGGATTAGGACTCTATGTGAGTGTAAGTGTGGAAGGTTAAGTGTGGTGTAAAATTAGGACTCGAGGTGCAAAAGTAAAATTTTAAGGGAGTAATTTTTTTTTATATGAAGTAAGTGAGATTTTTATTTTTTCAAGGTGTGCAACTGACACTGACTTATATGTAGGTCTGCTGCTGCATATGATACTAACTTTTCATATCTGCAAGTATCATCATCCAAACAAAAAATAATTATGTACATCTTCCGTCCAATAAACATTCTCAATATTCTAAACATGTTTTGCTTAGCACTTTTAGATTTTATCACTTTTGAAAAAAATTCTCATTAACAGAAACTCGAGTAGGAATACTTTAATACTCTAATATAAAAATAAGGCACTACAATCTTGAGAACTTTAATATAAATTATAATTGCAACAAACGTTATAGTTGATAGAAATTCCATTTGCGAGGCGACATATGTTATCCCAGCTTCCTCACCATGAAGCTTTGTAGCATCTGTTTCATGACTTTTTTTAGCTTCGTTATTTGTGTCTTTAAGTATAAATTTGGTTCGGTATAGCACTTAACCCTACTTTAAAAAGATTTGCGAATTAACTCCAATATGAACAAACGCTACACTAATAAATGAGAATTCTAAAAAAAAACATAAAAGAGATACTCAAATTAAGTACGAATAAAATTAATCCATAAGCTTAAATCAAAAAACCAATCCATAAGCTTCATCAATATATCTATAATTCTCTTGTTTTTCACTAGATTGGACAATGAAAATTTTGTGGTACTGCTACACATTTATACTATAGTAAAAGCCATGTGTTTTTTACTAAATTATCTTGTGCTCCAACATTTTTTTTCATTCGAAAACTTGAAATAGAGACTAGAAATGCATACCAGAATAAAAAAATCATTTTCAAAGACAAACTCAAACATAACTCCAAAATCACTGGCAAAATCATTCATAGATGTAATGCAAACTAGAATCGGAAAGAGATCAAAACAAGTATTAAAACACAAAAAAGAAAGAAACTAACCAAACATGTCGTAAAAGAGTTAACGACGATTGCATTATTTCCACTATATAATGGCCACAGTGACTCTTTTATTTTGTAGTGGTTATACAATATCATCTCCTTTTTACGGGATCTGCAGTGGTTATACAATATGGATATGACATGATGATTCAAAAGGCACCTCAAGTGTGCCCCAAAGAGAGAAAGTCGATGAAGATATGGATGACCGAATGGAGGACATGATCTGTGATATTGATCCTCAATCTTCTAAGCACACACATGTGTATGATACTCTCTGCGAAGGAAAAGAAGAGCCTTTGTATTTGAGACACACAAAATACACACGGTTGTCGGTGACGTTAATTAAGATTGATCATGCTAAAGGCAATAAATGAGTGGATTGATAAGGGTTTCATTGAATTGCTTGAGTTGTTGAAAGACATGCTTCCCGAAGGTAGCACATTGTCGAATCGTACGTATGATGCTAAGAAGATATTGTGTAATTGGTCGCGCTACAAAATGAAGATTGGTGAATCTAGTTTCGATGACGACAACACAAAAGGTTCTCCTACAAAGGTGTTATGGTATCTTCTAGTAATACCCAAGTTCAAACGCTTGAAATCTAGTGCAAAGGACGCAAATAACATTAGATGACATGCAAATGAGAGGATATATGACGGAGAGCTTTGCCATTCAGGCGATTCTCTATAATGGAAGAAATTTGCTAGTTTGTTTTCGGATTTTGGCACTGAGCCAAGAAATCTTAGGCTCATACTTGCTTCGGATGGAATGAACCCATATGTTAACTTTAGAACGAATCATAGCTCTTGGCAAGTTCTCCTTGTATTTTACAACCTATCTTCTTGGGTGTGCACGAAGCGCATGTTGTTATCTTATCCATGATGATTTCCAGCCCAAGATAACCCAGAAATTCTCAATTTCCCTTGAAGCTTTGTAGCATCTGTTTCATGACTTTTTTTGCTTCGTTATTTGTATCTATAAGTATAAATTTGGTTCATTATAGCACTTAACCCTACTTTGAAAAGATTTGTGAATTAACTCCAATATGAACAAACACAACACTAATAAGTGAGAATTCTAAAAAAACATAAAAGAGATACTCAAATTAAGTACGAATAAAACCAATCCATAAGCTTCATCAATGTATCTATAATTCTGTTGTTTTTCACTAGATTGGACAATGAAAATTTTGTGGTACTGCTACACATTTATACTATAATAAAAGCCATGTGTTTTTTACTAAATTATCTTGTACTCCAACATTTTATTTATTCAAAAACTTGAAATAGAGACTAGTAATGCATACCAGAATAATAAAATCATTCTCAAAGACAAACTCAAACAAAAATCCAAAATCACAAGAAAAATCATTCATAGATGTAATGCAAACTAGAATCGAAAAGAAATCAAAACAAGTATTAAAACACAAATAAGAAAGAAACTAACCAAACATGTCGTAAAAGAGTTAACGGCGATTGCATTATTGCCACTATAATGGCTGCAATGACTCTTTTATTTTGCAGTGAGATACATAAGTTCATTTTTTTTGTATATTTAAGTTTATAATCATTAGTTTCCAATTTGAGATTTAATACAATGAAGCCTGAGTACAAGGGATAGTACCGCCTATTGTATTGAATCTTGAATTTTTCAAGTGGAACAATTTGGGAAGGAGCTTTGTCTTTAATTTGGTTAGTAGTTAGCAATTGAATCTTATATCGTATATATACTTGACGAAAGTTTGAATCACTACATTTCCTATTGTCACCGTGTTTGAGTTGTGTGCTTGGAGAGTAGAGACCAACGAGAAATGTTGCCGAAATGTCAGGTATAACTTATGAGATTATGGATTAACTATTAATGAAATGAAGACAAGGCTCATTTTCAAATGGGATAGGGTCATACTAAGTGTATGAGAATATATTCACTAAAATGTTAACAATAATTGGTATATTATTTTTGAAAGGAATGGAAGTTTCTAAATTTTACTCAAGCAAAGCTTCCCAAAGCTGTTGTGACTTTTTCTTGTCCTTGTGTTTTTTTTTGTGAATTGAACCCCACAACCACCTACTGTAATAGGATATCATCTCTTTTTTACGGGATCTGCAGTGGATATACAATATGGATATGACACGATGAATCAAAAGGAACCTCAAGTGTGCCCTAAAGAGAGAAAGTCGATGAAGATATGGATGACCGAATGGAGAAAGCTAATGCAAAGGACGAAAAGAACACTAGATGACATGCAGATGAGAGGATATATGACGAAGAGCTTTGCCATTCAGGCGATTCTCTATAATGGAAGAAATTTGCTAGTTTGTTTTCGGATTTCGGCACTGAGCCAAGAAATCTTAGACTCACTATTGCTTCGGATGGGATGAACCCATATGGTAACTTTAGAACGAATCATAGTTCCAGGCAAGTTCTCCTTGTATTTTACAACCTATCTTCTTGGTTGTGCATGAAGCGCATGTTGTTATCTTATCCATGATGATTTCCAGCCCAAGATAACCAAGAAATGACATAGATCTTTACCTTATTTCTTTGGTTGAAGACTTGAGAAAAATGTGGGATGAATGCGTGAATTTGTTTGACGGGTATTCCAGTGAAACTTTTAAGTTGCGGGTGATGACAAGTGTTCCGTGCAAAACAATGGAGTTATGGTCATGGCGTCTTCAATGGACATTTCTAGTTCAAAGGATAATGACCCGGTGCTCCCATCCATTGCCTACTTTTGTGCCATTAAAGAGATTCATGAGGTTGATTATTGTAAACTTAAAGTGTCTATTTTTAAATGTAAATGAGTTAACAACATGAATGGTGTATGTACTGATGAATTGGGATTTATAATGGTGGACCTTGACATGGGAGGTTATAATGGATGACCAAGCAAAAAGTGGTCTATGGTCCTACAAGGAAAAACAGGTAGTGATCAAAATGAAGATTTAACTCTTTCTTAAAATGTGTGCCTACGTAAACAAGGCTCATCTATGGAGTATGAAATTCACTTGTGGCATAATTGTCCTTCAGCCATTTCTAAATCTCTGCTTGCAGATGCTATAGGAATTGTTAGATTAATATCCTTGTTGGATTTTTTGTTGGCTTTTTGCTTTCTTACTAGTCAAAAAACGTGTGCGTATGTTAGTTAGCGGCAAGGAAGTCGAATATGCATATGCCACTCACAATGATCATAATGAGTGGATTTTATTCAAAGAGATTTAGATTAACCCATGAACAAATGTATAAGTACATATATATTATTATTTATCCAATTCATATTAATATTTGGTTATCGTATTCATATTTAAAGTTTTATTTGACTTGTGTTTTTTTCTTTGTTTAAAGAAAATATCATGGGTGATTCTAGCAATGACCCTCCAACAAATATCTTGTGCCTTTTTCTTTGTTTAAAGAAAATATCATAGAGTGGAGTTTGATCCTAAGGATGATGAGCCTATTGGTCGGTATGCTAATCAATTCAAAAGATATTTAGGGGTGGTTGTGGGGACCAAAATGATCATATTTCCCATGGCTTGGGAGAAAGTAGATGCGGAGACAAAGAAGATTGTTTGGGAGGATATTCTGATATGTATATACACTAAGGAGATATTTTGTGTACTTAACTCTTGTGCTAACAACACCTTGTGTGCTTAGTTAAGGAAACATTAGACATTCCCAACGATGAGGAATTCAAACGACGTGTTGGATGTCTTTTGTATATCTTTGTTGGAAACAGTTCAAGAAAAAACTCAGCACCAGATATGTCCTTAGAGAGGGAGGATAAATACGGTGAAACAACCCCATGTTACAAGTCTAACAACATATCTACAGAGACATGTGCCACATTTGTTAAGAGTCGCCACACTCTGGTGTTCTTGGTATTGTTTTAACCATAAGTCTTTTAGCTTTTTAAACATTACTGATCTGTTAATTTAATACGTCCTTAGTTGTGTGTGTGTGTTGTGCGTGTGTTCTTTGTAACAGAAAAGAAAGAGATGTTTGTTTCTCAATAAGCGGTTTGGTGAAAAAATACAATTCCACGACAAAATATGTAAAGTGCGACGCTAAATAGTGTATTTTGGGGTACTTTAGGGTTCAAAGAAAATTTTAACTGTTCAAATATGAAAACTTTGTTTCTCAATAACTGGTTTACGCCAAAAACATTAGTTTCGTGACAAAATATGTAAAACACGACGTTTATCAGTGCATTTTTGGGGTACCTTAGGGTTTGAAAAAAAATTTTAACTACCCGTCACAAACCCTCTTCTTCTTTTTCATCAAAATCCCACGCACTCCAGAAGACCTTCACAAATTCTCAATAGGAAAGTAGTTAAAACAAGAGGGAAGAGTTGAATATTGCAAACAGAAATATGAAGAAGTTGAAAACTAAAGTTAAAAATCGTTTATACAAAAAATTAAAATGCTAAGCATCTAAAAATTCTGTATCAGAAAAAATGAAATTTAACCATCTCAAAAAATAAAATCAGAAATATGAACCATCATATAGAATATGAGACGGGGGTGAAGAGTCACGGTTTTGGAGCTTAATAGTATGTTAGCTGGTGATTGAGAGGTTGCATGTTCGAATCTGGCGTGGATCTGTTGCTTGGTTACAAACTGTTGCGGTTGTTCCGTTGGTGGTGAAAGAACATCGAGAGATTAAGGATGAGGAATAAGACAGGGAGAACTACGTGGGAGAGGATTGAATAAGGGAAAAATGCATGACGGAGATGGAAATTGCCCAGTTTCCGGTTGAATGGTTGGATCCACTGTACGGTACTTTGTAGTTGTTGCAGTCGTCATCTACGCGAGGGTGGGGTACAAATGGTTTAGAAAATGGAAAGACTCTTAATTTAGTTCAAAAATTCTAGACAATTAATTGAGACATGGGGAAGATGATATACATTTAGTTAAAAAAAGTAATTATATAATTGAATTAAAAATAATTGGGAGATTCCAAATAATAACTTTTTTAAAAAAAATTTTGTTTGCGTTTTCATTTTTAACTGAAATTACTCAAGTGAGTATTTGTTTTCCATTTTAAATTTGAACCTCGATATATATCACTAAACTATTTTTCAATGCTATATTGTTTTACAAAAAAATTATTTTGCAATGAATATAATGAAATACTGCATGTGGATATAATAAATATCCATCGGTTCTGCAGAGTGATTACTAACATGCGCTACCTTTTTTTTGGTGAAACATGCACTACCATTGGATCTCTCACATTTTTTTATAAGTTTATATTGGGTTATTTCTTTTATTTGTTGTTTTAGTTTTTTTTGAATGATGCTTTTTTTTGGTAGTTTTATATTTAGATAAAATAATTGAATAGATAATTGACCAACATAATTTATTGAACTAAATTATTTTTCTAGAGAATTTAATTAAAAATATGTCTAATATTTTATATTTATATATATATATATATATATATATATATATATATATATATATATATAATTTTCAATAACCATAACATGTGCATCGGGAGTCTATTCTAGTTTTAATCTAATGTCCAATATGTATTCCTCTCACTCTCATAAAAACACCATTAACCACAAAAAATATTTATCAATTTTTCTTAAATTTTAAACTATAATTAAATACTATTAAGGTCTTGTTCGATATGTCCTAACGAATAACGTCTCACGAACAATCTATAGTAAATAAGCACCTACAAGAAAAATATAAGAATTTGGCAATGACTAGCTTATAGCTCTTTTCAATAGATGCTACTTGAAGTAGATTTTGAGTCAAATGATTATAGAGTTTCATTTTATCTATCATTTTTAATTAAATTTCTTTCTTATTTTGCATTAAGTGAACAATTTCTCATTTTTAAGCATTAATTAATTATACTCATTTATATATGTCATTTTACATTTATAAGTTAGTACACGTTCTATAATTTTACCAAACACTTTAAATTGACACCGCTAGCCTATCTACTATAAGCTAGCTTATATATTATCCGCTAATTTTTACCAAATAGAGCCTAACTATTATGGCTCTTTTTGGCAATGTCAATTCGCTAGCTTATAGCGGTCAAACTCTTTATAAGTGTATGGTATGACTTGTTTATAGTTTTTTTCACTAGTTTATAATGTATTTTTGAAACGATATACACATGAAATAACGTTTGAGTTTATAACTTATATTGTTTCATTTTTCCTCTCATTTTATCTTTGTTACTTTAATTAAATTTCTGATATTGCCACACATTAACTTTAACTTTAATCCACTACTTATTCGCTATAAGCTAGCTTATCTACTATCCACTAGCTTATATACTATCAACTATTTTTTTCAAACAAAAAGCCTAAGTTGAATTTCGTAAAATATTAAATGCAATAATATTAGACGATGATTTATGTGCATTTATACTATTTAACACATTTATTTGATGTATATATTAAATATTTCAATAAATATGTATTACTTTTTCTTAGACTTCAAATTGTAATTAAGTATTATCGACTTTTGAGTTATTTTTATCGACCACATTAAAAAGTGTTGTGTATATGTACTCAAAAATTGTTGTCCAGTTTTTATTGGTCTAGTTTTTATTAGATTCTCTCTTTTGCACTAATAATGGAAAGTACTATTTTTTTGGATTTTTTTTTCTACGGAGGGTTTTACATAAGAAGCTTTTAACGAGACTTTTTTTTTTATAGGCAATGTTAGTGGGGGTGGGGGAAATGTTAGTTTCCATGGGTTGAACCCGGGACCTCATTCTTGCACTCCTTTGGTGCACTCCTTCGCTATCCCTTTTAACGAGACTTCTTAGTTTCCTTCTATTTGGCCAAAAAAATAATTTAATAAGCATAATAATTTGTACCAATTGTTTTATTGTGTTAGCCTTTTTAAAATTAGTAATTTTTCACTTATTACTAAACAAAATTAAATGTGAATTTTATTTTAGAAGGAATTGCATAACCGTTTTTCGCAAGGTGATAATACTCAAATCTCTAATCTTCAACTTGATATTTTTTCATTGAAACAAGGTGATACCTCTGTCTCTGCCTACTTTACCAAAATGCGAATTCTATGGGATGAACTGTGCAATTATCGCCCTATTCCTGCGTGTCTTGCTCCTCCGGGAACTTGTTGCTGCAATGTTGCCAAAACTGTGTCTGATTACCGCGAACGTGACGCTGTCATGTCGTTCTTGCAAGGATTGAATGAGAATTTTGCTGCTGTTCGTCATCAGATCTTACTTATGGAACCTCTTCCTCCTCTTGCAAAGGTTTATGCGATGATTTTGCAGCAAGAGCGTCAAATTGGAAGTCCTATTGCACCAGAAATTTCGGTTGCTACTGTTCACACTTTTGTTCCACCTTCTACACTTCGTGGTTGAGGTAAACCTTATGCTCAACGTGGTAACCGTTTGTGTACACACTGTGTCATACCCCAATTTTGTCCGGCTTAGGGCAAAACCCTAATTTTCAACCAAAAATAAATAAACCAAGTCTTAGCATTCATCCTAGAGGTTAGGAAGAGCATCATGCTTGCATCTTAGAAGTTTCAGAATGCATTTTAGGGTTAGAAAAGCATAGCATGGCATTTTAGAGCACTTTAGAGCATTTCTAGGATTTCTAGGGTTTTTCTTAGTTCAAAGGGTATTTTGGTAATTTTGCCAAAAAGACTTATTTTCTCATCATGCATGCATTTCTAGAGTTTTAGGGTCATCCAAAGGGTCTCAGGATCATTGTTAGAGTGGAAATGAAGTTTAGAGCAAAATCAGGGTTTTTGGGACCAAAAGGGCATT